>SRMA01026236.1:344597-512998 GCA_007224835.1 Danionella cerebrum
GAGAGAGAGAGAGAGAGAGAGAGAGAGAGAGAGAGAGAGAGAGAGAGAAATCAGTGGCATCAGCACTTTTACAGCTAGTGCTTGTTTTCAACAACTTTTTCTGGAAAAAAAAAATATTTTTTTTAAATAATTTTCATTATTTTATTATGAATTAATAACAAACGGCATTAATATCACGTGTTTCATTCTCTTCTGAAAATGTATGAAACTTTCAAAGGTTACATTTTTGTTTGTGTATTATTGAGAAATTTTAATTTTATGTATATAGAATTTTTAGCTATGTTATGCAATATTGTCCTAGTTTCATCCATGAAATGTCACAGTTTATCTTAAAAAAATACATTTCAATTTATTAATGATACAATATACCATTTTAAACCACAAGGGGCATCATTTGATTAAAAAAAATGGTTTATTGACGTTCCATTACCAAGATGACATCACATTACATTTCCATGGTGGTGACTGATGAAGGCTAAACTTTTTAGAATTATTAGCAAGTGATCTATCCCAGCATGTAAATGATTTTATATCTATAATTACAGCTTCAAGCAAGTCTTTGATGTGGTTGGTCTAAGGGACTTCACTAGACCTTTGATGGACATAAGTTGTCACTGTTGTAGTTAAAAAATGAAGATGCCTTGATTAATCTTCAGGTATATTTGTAAAGGGATGAAGATACAGTGTTGCTCAGTACTGGGCAAGAAGCTTTTCAGAACTATGGTTCAGAAGAATCTAACAGACACAACACAGCACAGGGACACTCAGCAGCTGTCTGAGTGACGGCATAAGGTTTCCTTCAGAGAAAGCAATAGATAGTGAGAAAAAGATCAGTCATAGAATCAGTGCTGTATACATTGGAGGTGGGGGGGTACAGAGGGAATCATGGGATTGGCAGAGTCCTCTCCACAGCAACAGACCACAGCCTATTGAATTGACTGCATCTTCGCCCGGGCTACCTCAAGCAAGCGATGATGTCATCAGACAGACGAGTCTCTCTCTCTCTCTCTCTCTCTCTCTCTCTCTCTCTTGTGTAAACAGTGGTGGTCTGGCAGACTCACCTTGAGGCTTTGCCCTCCACACTGACATTCACATCCCTCGCTCGTGTTATCACGACAAAGTCAGGCACGAGCAAGAGTAAAATCTATCACAGCAAATATGTGGAGCAAATAATTAACCGACTTTAATCAAAGTCAGCAAACTGGAAAAAAAGCCTACTTCTAAAGCTACCCCCCACCCTCCAAAGTGTACACGCCTAAAAGGATATTTATCAATGAGCCCATTGTTTTGAGAAAAACAGACATTTTTAAAAATGACTTAAGTGACAATCTGCTACTAAACAAATTTATAAACAATATAAATTCAGAATATAAAAAAACATTTATAGAAACTTTGAGGAAAAGGCAAATAAACAAGCTACACTTGAGCTACAAGATTTCAATACAGTTTTGGTACAATTCCAAAACATTAGGTAGCACTAAAAAATCTTCTTTGAGAGTTAAAAATGAATCTGTGAACACGGAACCGGACAATTCGTAAATTTGGATTGGTGTGTGTAGAGGCCTTAAGGCTAAGGACTATTATCCCTTCACACAAGACCAAATTACACTGTGCATACATTTATTGTTCTCCTGAACACAGGGCAACCAAAGATACCCACATATATAAGCCATTTTGTAGTTTTAAAATGACGAAAACCATTGCTCAGCAAAGCCAGGTCATCAAATGTCTATTTCTTCAATAATTTTATTTTTATGTGTATGTGTGAATCTGCCGAGGCAGAGAACGAGGCAGTATCAGAACTACTCAGTATTTATTTTGAATATTATACAGTGCAAAAGTTTTTTGTTCCTTAAACAGGTTTATCAGTCTAGGGTTGATCCAAGAGTTATTCAGTTGCCTATGCCACCATGAAAATCTGTAGCAGATCCATAATTTTCAGAGGTTACCAAAATCTGAGATGGTCATGGAGGTGAAATCTTGCTGATAATGAATGGCACAGAGGTCTCTAAGAGAGCATCGAAGGAAGCAGGAAAAAAGAGTGGAACCCGGTACGTGAAGATACTTTGGTGAGTCAGCTAGTGTGAACTGTAGATCTGACAGTTTGCCAGGTGCAAGGTGGAGTCTTTTAAAGGGGTTGAGAGTGATTTGACGATGGCTGTAATTTTTAGATTTAGAAGTGGTGAATTGACGGAAGTGGTGGTTGACGGCTGGTTGTGTCTCTTCAGAATAAACAAAAACCTAAGGTGGGAGCATTATTGAAGTCACTGAGCTTTTTACAGATAGTTAAATAAGGAGCATTTCTAATAACATATGGCTTTTCTTTGAAATACTGATGGTGCAAGAGTTGCTACTGTTCAGAACTTGGCCTTTTCGATTCTGTTCCGCTCTCTTTTTCATCCCATTCTTAATCCTCTTTCATTGTATAATGGCATTTGCCACACAATGATGCAGCAGCCGTTTGGGACACTTGAAAGCGTGACCTCATGTCTGAGATCTGATTTCATGCAGAGGACAGCAACACAAGGCATGCCAGTCAACCCGCACGAGACCATTCTGGTGTCTCCTGTGTGAAGGAGCATCTGGATCTGTGTGGATTTCTCTATGCGCTTAGTGAGACAATGTGAGAAATCTGCTTAAGGCTGCATTTGCATGGCAGCTTGCAGGCAAGTTCTGGTGAACAGTGTGGCTCTTTAAGCCCTCGCTCACTCGCTTCCCTGTGTTTTTCCAGCTGCTGCTCCTGGCATCACTGTTTACAAAAGCACGGAACAGTATAGAGAATGGGTTGTACTTACAAAAACAGGATTGTGCCTTTTCAGGAAGGTTGTGGTTATTGAATAAATGTTGCCTTCCTGGAAACTGCCTCTTAAATCAGTGCTTTTGACATATTGTAAGCACTGTATATAAGTATAAACCCTATTTAACGTTGTAATTAAAAGCAAAAAAAAAGAGAGATTGAAATGTTTTTGTGTAGTTTAAAATTAGTATAAAAATGTAGTTTTCAAAAAGCATTTTTAAATCGCTCCCGTGCCTTGGTCTGGGAGAATACTGAATTCTGACTGTTGATTACCAATTACTTTCTTTTTACATTCGCTATAACTGGGACACACTTACAATGTGCAAGTTGACTAAACTTTTCATAAGTATGTAATAGAGCCCAGATATTAATGTTACCTTTAATATGTGAAGGTTGACATATATATGATAGACAGGTTAATGGTTTCTGAGCATGGGTGGCTTTAAATCCTATCAGAAAATTCCAATAATATCCAGGTCTGGTGACTGAGATTGTACTTGTTCCTTTGCATAAATATCTATGTCGACTTTGATGGTCATTGTTGAAAAATCAACTTCAGCTTCTCTGATTCCTGATCTCTGCACTAGCCACACAGCATGATGGAAATTTTACTCTAGAAAGCAAGTGTTTTTCTTGGAATGCAGTGTTGTTTTTTTCATCAGCTGTGTGTAGTTTCATCAGCCCATAACGCCTTAGTCTAAAAAGAAGCGGGCTTGTGCAAATGTGCTTTTGCATGCCTCAAGCAAGGCTTTTTTTAAGCATTCCTCGAACATACAGCATCTCCGTGTGTAAAGTGCGCTGAATAGTTGAACGATTTACAGTGACACCATCTGCTGTAAAAAGATTTTGTAAGTCTTTTGAGTCGATCTGTGGGTTGTCTGTGAACATTCTCACCCTTCTGCGTCTCTTCTTATCTGAGAATTTTCTTGGTCTGCCACTTTTGGCCTTTAATAGAATCTGGTCCTCTCAATGTTCCTCACAATTGAAATCCATGAGACAGTTTGGGCATTTTTGATCATTAGTGATGAAGAGCAGTTATGATTAGCAAGCCTATAGAAACATGATACAGAAATAAATGGTACACTACTAAAATATGGAATTTTCATTCACAGACCTGGAAAAATTGAATGAAATAAACTCATTTAAATAACTTCGAGTAGAGTTAATATAACTCTTAGGATTTTACTGTGTTCAATATATTTAACTGACATTTCGTGTCCAGACAACCAATGAATTTGCATGCCAAAATTTTTGCAGAGAACTATTCATTTGGATAAAATGTATATTTCTTTAATTAATTTTGTTTTTTTTTTCTATTTTTTCACGAAAATGTTCTTTTTTACAACCTATTATTGCTTTATTTAATCAAATTCTTATTAAAAACACAGTAATAAACATTTTTATGTATATAACACCAAATAATATCTCAGTATAAAATTAAATAAAATGAACTAAAATAAAGGAGGGAAACACTTGGCCCCGCATTCATTCAGTAGCTGGTAGTGATTTGCAGCCTTGCATTAGTATGACAGATGCTCTGATTATTGACTGTATGACTCAACAGTGCTTGCAGTTGTCCTCTCACTGGTTAGGAGTGTGATATGCGAACATTCAGTGACAGAGATACTTCATCTTTCAATTTCCCTGCGCCATAAAGAGTCTCTGAGCAACTCTGGCCCAGCGCTGTTTACTGTTTACTGCCAAAGCTTTTGTCATCATTATCATGTCAGTGCTGGCTAACTGGAGCAAACTGCAGATCTACTGCTGCCGCGTGGACTTACATCAGCTCCTCATTTATCTTCATGAGCCCTGCTCACCCAGTCATCTCTGGACACTGGCATCACAAACAGGAACCTTGTTGTTTGTTTTATTTACAGTTGCACATTTACAGTACAATAGCTCACTAGGTCAATCGGCCACATGTTGTATTAGTGAGCTTTGTCTTTATTATTAGGATGTTTTTTTTTAACCTTTTCTGATTGGTTTATTGCATATATAGTTACAGGGTTATTGCAGACTTTCAAATGCTTGCAGTTTAAATTCTAAGATCAGTTTATGACCATTACGGCTTGGAGGAAAGATTTTAGTAATAGTGGATACCTTTTGAAAAAAAAAAAAAACAGCTTTCCGTTTTTTTTTTTTTTTTTTTTTTTTTTTTTTTTTTTGTAAAAAAATGATTATTGGAATAAATGTTTAAAATAGTAAAAAAATATGTATCATCACATTTTTTGCATTATCTTTAGATGTATTATCTTGTTTTTATGCGTCACGGAACCACAAAACCCACAATGTCTTCGGAGATGATGCCAGTAGTAAAGGTAAATGGCAGGAGTGTAGCAAACTATAGAATTTAAAGAGGACAGATAGAGGGATGGTAGAATCCCTCATAAAGATCAGGGAGATCCACGAAGGCAGGAAGCTCTCATGGGAAGTCAGGGTGTGTGAACCATAGGTCTGACAACTAAGGAGTTGCAAGGAAATGTGCTCTGGTTGGTCGAGGGATTCAGCAGGTGTGTGCAGAATCCCTGACAGTTACTAGTTATTTTGATGAGTCTTTTTTCGCCATTGTTTTGCTTTCCAAATAAGCGATTTTAACGGAGTGACATCTCCTAAGCAAAAGAAATCTTTCAATCTACTCCTGAAATAAAGTCACTTTTGACTGCCTTCAGTTGGGGAATTGAAGTGTCTGCTGATTTGTTGAAGTAAATAATGAATAGAAGCTTCTTACAGTACGGCTGACGAGTGACTTGCACTACAGAGCTTCCCAGACTGGGGCGCGAGGCTCACCTTTCCATGAACCCAGTCAGTTTGGAACGCTGGGGCTGTTTCTCATGTTTCTTGATGCGAGCGGAGTGTGTTACAGAAGCTGGCTGCTGTGAAGCGCTCTACACTGTAAGCTGAGCCACAGAGAGCCTGGTGATGTAATGCTGAGCACTCAGTATTGCAGCCGTCCCAGTGCCATCATCATCAAACCTCAAGAGCTGCATCATCGTACACATAATTCTCAAGGCTATCATCGTAATAGTGAGTTAATCCAAATTATAATTTTGCATTAAAATTGTGAAAAAAAATTCAATTTTTTTTTTTTATAATTTTGTTGTAATTTATTTGTGTCAAGTCACATATGTTTCTCGAACTATAAATTTAAACAGTGAAAGGATTGTTGAGACATGTTACGATCGATTAATAAGGTTGTCAGTAGCACTGAGTCTGCATCTTTTCCATGTAAAAACAACCAAGGCGGTATAACCTTGGCATGGAAACAGCACAGGCACTTTTGATTCCACTTATTTACATATACCATCATCACACGATTACAATCTCAACAAAACAATTAAATTGTCAGCATTTGAAGTATACAACAGCTGAAGATCTTTTTTTTTTTTAGATTACCTTTATAATTTGAGTTTGTCAAATACTTAATAAAGATTTTACATGGTGTATCTAAAAATGCCCTTATTGATTCAAATACAAAAGAAGTGAGTAATCGTAAGCATTTAGGTCACCGGAGTATGTGAACATCAGCTGCTGGGCCACGTGTTGTGGTAAAGTGACTCACATCTGGCTCATTTCTCACATCATCTATGTATACTGGCATCCTTCTATTCCGGAGGATGTGTCCATAACCTCAAGTGAACTTCTGGAGACATCTGCACCTGTATTTAAGGGTTTGCTGGCGCCTAATGAAAGGTGGCAATGACTTCAAATACTCTGAAGGGGCACAGCTGGCCAGTTAACTTGTGTTGTCCTTTCAGATTTTTGAACCAAGAGGAAGTGAGCTATGCTTGGCACTTCATCTGCTGAGAATTTTTGTATACTTTTAACTAACAGCAGGTTAAATTTAACTACACACAATATATATATATATATATATATATATATTATTTATTTATATATTTATTTATTTATTTTTTTTAGGTTTATTTATTTTTTTTAGGTTTACTCAAATACACTCTGGATGCAGCAGAATGCAGAATGTTTGTGTAAGCGAATCAAGTGCAGTAGATCTCAAGAGGCAACACTAAATTTTTAAACAGGATTCTTTTTTATGTGATTAAAAGTGCTTAAGGTTAAAAAAAAAACATAAACCTTAACTAACTTCAATTAGAGTTTGTCTTTTTTTATTGGAAATAAAATATATATATAGTATATTTATAGAGTAGAGGTAAATTGCTAAAGTGTAGAAATCTAGAGTATTCTACAGGAGCAGATAGATGGTAGAACCCAGAAGAAACAGAGAGCATGGAGAGAAACCGTAGGTTTGACAACTAAGGATAAGTCTTTTAACTGTGGAAGAAGACCAGAAAGTGTGCTCTGGTTGGTTGAGGGATTCATCAGGTTGATCCACAACACGTGTGTTGATTACATTCTACCTCCCTCTATCCCTCTATCCTTCTTACCTTCCAAAACCATACCCACTGTACGATCCCAAGAGGCAACACTACATGGGAGGTATTAGACTTGTTACATAGATCTTCCTTCCTCAAGCTATACACATTGAAGCAAACACAAAGTATAACGAAGGCTTGTTAGGGATGTATATTCATCTAATGTGGAAAAAAATAGAAATAATCAAATAAATCAAAATAACAATGTAAAAAATGTCATTTTTAATGGACTAAATATTAAATAAATCAAAATAACAATGTGAAAAATGTCATTTTTAATTGAGTAAATACTTTTAAATCATTTAGATGATCTAGTTTCAACTAAATCTGTTCTTATTAAACCACATTTTCTACTGGTAGAATTGTTCCATGGACTTGAGAAGCATCTGGGTTTGTTTAACCCAGTGACAATCCTAGTGTTAGTGAAGGCATGAGGCATTTACTGTTTGCCAGGAAGCCTGCAGGTGATCACATGACTCATGCAGACAAGTGTTGTGATGTCATGAGCAGTGGAACAGCACCTGTCATCGCAGAACAGGCCGAGGCGATTCCCTCTTGCAGGCTTATGGGCAAGATTTCATCAGCTGTGAGTAAGGTCACTGAGGAGCCATTTCTAAAAACAGCTTTGGCAGGAGACTGCACTCATCCAGCCTGCCTGCTTTGTAAATGTGGAGTAGCAATGTTTAAATACGTTTCATTCTTCTGTGTTTCATTCATGTTTCTGTCATAAATTAACTTTGAGTCTAGCGTTTAACATCAAAACGTCATTTTAAAGAAAGAAAATTGGACTTGAAAAGTTGGTAGGCTCCATACACTTGAGAAAATATTCAATTGAAATCAGTGGAATTCAGTTCAGTCCTTATTGTGCACTTAAATAATAAATGTTATTGACTTTAATTTGTAGAAATAACAGATATCATTATTGCTCTTTTTTACCCTAATACTCATTATGCTCAGATGTAGATATCTGAATTGGAAAAGAACCAAATAAAAATATTAGTTGAAAGTAGAAATAGGTAAATCAATCAATAGTTCACTTCATGTCCAAACACCCAGAGAACTATCGGTGAATATCAGTGATAAACGCTATACAAGGAAAGACAAAAGGGAGAACAGTTACATCTGTTTTGTTTTCTGTAACTTATAAAATCCAAACATCTTATTCCAAAAAATCCCCAAAAAAAATAAGAGAAACATTTTTTTTTCATGAAGAAACATACAGAAATTGAGGTTTGATTATGTAAATCATAGTAACAACTTCATTTTTTTTTTTTAAATCACAGACCATTCCCTAGTAATCAAAATGTGTACCATAGCAACCAAATTCTTAGATCTCTGAGAAATAAGTAAGACATGGGGGTTTGTTTATGTGACGTACAACCAATAGGGAACAATACAGTCACACCTCTGGGTAGAAGCAAGCAAGAGGCTGGAGTGCACCTACCAAAAAAATGGAACTAGAGCTGCATACAGTAAGCTCTGTGATTGGTCAATTTGGTAGCAGAGCATTTTTGCAATGATGTTGGAAAAAACTTTGATTAAAAAATAGACGCTGACAACACAAAACCAATAAAAGGATATTTTTGACAGATATTTTTAGTCAGCTATTTAAGTGCCTATTTTTACTCAAAGAGATGCATAGAAAATTAGGGAAGAACAAAAAAAGCATCATTGCGCAATAATAGTTTATGTAAATTAAGTAATTTTCAGTATTTGAGTAATTTATTTAATACAAACAAACAAAAAAATAACAGAGATAACTCAATCACAGAATCAAAACTATTGTTCACGTTAATTTCAACCAACATGATTAACAGGAACCTTGGGGAGGGGGCTAATCAACAAAAGCATGTCACTTGAAGAAAAAAAGCAGTCAGTATTTTGATTCAAGTTCATATTGGATAAAGTTGCATATCGCTGCAGAAATGTTTGCGATATTAATTCAAGAGCCATTTCAATGTAATAGCTGCGTTCTCCAATTCCCAGAGCAGTGGAAAAACTGAGATTTAATCTGGCCTCAAATCAATATTGTCTGTCGGCCAAGATTGATGATCATAAGGTAGGACTATTAACTGAGAGGAAAGTGTCCAAATCTGGGTCCCACTGGCTGTTAGGACTCAGAGTAATAATGTGAAAAGGAATCATTTGTCAGCCAATTCTCAAAGAGGTTGAAACAGCGGGGCTGCATTTTGGAAATGAATATGTGAATGGCTTTTGCATTGATTTCTATTGTGAGGCACAATGAGAAACAGGCTTGAGGTGAGTGAGACATGCTGAAAGCCTTACACTGACATTATATATAACACCCCTCAACCGGAAAGAGTTCGTCTACAGCGGCCAGTGACTAAAGGTCACAATGGTGACCCTTGTAAAAGTAAGCTGTCTAATCTTTTCATATTGTCTTCCATCATCCAATAAAGGGTCTTAATTAGCTGCCAATGCTGTTTCTGAATTAAAATGACCAAAACAAAGATTTACGAGCTAAATACAGATGTGCAGAATGTGGATTATTACTGTGTCCATACAACAAAAGTCTGTAATGTCCTTTACAAACTGACACATCTGAAAATGGCTGAAGTATGACATCATTCAGTCATTTTTACAAATTCAGCGTTATTTTGATTCAAATGCCTCAATAGATTTTCTGAAGTCTATCTCAGCTTTGAAACAATATAGAGACATTGGGGTTGGTCTTTTTTACTTATAGTGGCAAAGGGAATATTAAATTATATCACTGACCTCTCTGTAGCAACCTGACTGAAGTAATTTAGTTAATCTTTATCTCGGCTTATGAAAATAATAGCGAAATGGGGGTTGGTTTATGTAACTCATAGTAGCATGTTAGAAATTTTACTAAACACTTTTACAAGCCAACATCAAAATTTGCGTACAAACATTAGCCATACAGTTATCAAATATTATTAAGAAAGATGGTTGGGATGAAAGAGACCAAGATAAATGGAATATTTATGAATAATGGCAGTTATTTTAACAAAACAGTCTTGAATGTACTTCTTTAAATATGTTTTTGAGCACCTTTCTGAAATCACTTGAAAATCTTGTCTAGCAACTTTTACCTGTGAGAAAGCACGTCTGATTGATGAAGAAGTCGGATACATCAAACTTGGGATTCAGACACAAGTAACAAAAAGGGACACGTAACCAATCTCTAACCACATTTAAAAAAGGACCTGGGTAGCATTCGAAATAAAATGGATAGAGCCACCATTTACAAAATAGATGCAGGTTACAGATTTGGGTCGCATTAGGCTGCAGTCTGAACATAGTCTTACTCTGGTATTCAATTTAATTTTTAATATTCAACAGATTTTAATTTAACTGTAGTTCCCATGTTCATGAATGTATTGAGGGTGTATGTCTGGAAGGTGCGAATGTACAAGGCTCGGATAATGTGAGGTTTGATCAGTTTCTATCAGTGTGAGTTAATGGTTTCATTGATTGCACAGATGCCATGCCCAAATCCCTCCTCCCATAGTTTGTTTTCAAACATCACAAAGAAAAAGAACCCTTTAAAAGTCACAAGGACACTCAATCACAGATTATATACAGAATATTTTAAACCGTTTTACTTTCTACTGGTCTCCCTCCATCGCTCAACAGGTGCACTTTGCCCAAAAAAACGGAACATGAAAAAAGATTTGCTAGAAGTTATTGTAGGTCCAGAAGCAACACAAAGATCGAAAAAGAGATTAGAAACTTGAGAGAAATTTTGATTAAAAAAATGGTTTTGATTTTTTTAAAAAGGGGATCAGAGAGTGGGTTACACAACTGACTTATTATGACACGGTGCACCATGACGAACTTGATTTAACCACCCTAAAGACACATAGAGATTTTTAGCAGAAACACATTAACTCTAATCTTTGCTCGATTGCATTTGACTTATTTATACCACAGATCCTTTGAAAGAAAACTGAAGAAATGACTTTCTCTCAGTAATTTCCTATAGTCTATGTTATATAATTGACATATTTCTACACCATTAGCCCAGATCCTCTGATAGAAAAATGTTTTGTGAATAATTAATTCTACTCAGAGTTTTAAACTTAGATAAAACTGAAAAAATAATAATAATAACAGACTGTTCTTGTTTGGAAGTTTCATACAACATTGATGTGTTGTGACATTCTTGAGAAAAACGGGTTACTGCTTTTCCATGTCAATGGGGACTTTTAATATGGAAAACTGACACACATGCTCTGAGACTGATCCACTTAAATACACACATCTACTCCCATATTTTCACAAATGTGACTTCTCACTTTAAATACATCTAATTAAAGTAAGTTGGCTGGTTCTTTGTGTTGTAGTCAAGCAAGCTGTCATATACATTGCATTGGAGTAGAACATTATTGAGGGAATAAATGTCAAGATGTTTGGCTAGATTTTAGCAATCTGCATTAACATTATGAGGTCAGGTCTTTTTCTGGCCTTAGCTGGGCTAAAATTTGCATCATATTACAAAGATTTCAATGTAATTAATCTGGAAAAGAAAAAAAAAATGTTTAAAACCACAATACCTTACAATTCAATGTACAAGGATCAACCATTTAGATGGCATGCAGCGGACACTGATAACCCTCCAGTAAGTCTGTCACACACGTGGACTGGTGTGATGGGTGTTCATGTTTATGTGTGACATGCCCACCCTCACACCCAGAGCAGCTCAATGCAAAATGACATCTGCTGGTGAGAAGGTGCGGGCTGGTCCAGGATGACATGCTTCTGGCCTCTGTCTGAGCTCTCAGGCACACTGTGAAAATGATGATCGATGGTGAATGGTGAATGGCCTCCGAGAACATGAAAAACTTGCCCAAAGAGCACCACCTGCTGACAGCTACTGTGATTCCTTCTCTAGCCAGGCGTCCTATGGTGCGCATGTGTGTGAATATGAAAGAGAGACAGGGGAAATCAGTTAAATATACGTCTGTGTGCACATTTGTTTCGACTGACTCCATAGGGGACTGGTGTAAACATTTATGCTGCTTTTTTCAGAGGCAAGTGTTTTCTCTAGGCATGTGTGGAAACTAAGCTTGCTAAGGAGTCAATATAAAAGCTTATTTAGGGAACATTTCTTTTTAAACATATTTCAAACATAGGGATGTATGTAGATGATTTTCTAGAAACCAAACATTTTAAGTCATTTTAAACATTGCTTTTAAAATGTTTGTGTTTATACAATTGGAACAATGAATGCATTATTTACAATGTATGCATTAATTAGGTTGATTAACCTGCGTGGATCCCATTTAATCTAATCTGTGACTTAGTAAAAATTGCTCTATGAGTGTGTTTGTATTCACATTAGTAAGCTGATAACACTCTAGAAGCTGATTTGTGTAATATCATGTAAACACAGATTTCTGTTATAGTTTTATACTCTCAAAAACAGAAAACTAGATATCCAGTAGGTATCCAGAGGTACTTTGTGCATGGGGGTACCATTGCGAAATGTAGTACCGAAATGAGTAGAAAACATCAGATTTGGTGTTTTGTGGTAATGGTACAATTTCGTACACCTCATGCTTTGTCAAAAATGTGTCAGTGATTCATACGGTTTATACTTAATCAGCAACATTGTCAGATTCACAGGTCAGATCTATTCACATTTCTTGAACAAAGAAAAAACCCTCACAAGGAAGTGTATTTGGTTGAATCCACAGGGTTTTTATAGATTTGGACATAATATCATGTCCACAGAAACATGTTTTTTTTATGGAAAATAGGTATTTTCTCAAACATAAAAAATGTGTCAAAATGCAAAAACTCCTCATGGAATATGGTGGCAGTCCATTACAATCCTGAAGTCAAATTGCCTGATCATAAATAAGCCATAATAATAATATGGCCATAACAATTAAACATTGAAGTAATCAAAAAAATTTAAATAAAAGTGGCAGTCTGAGCTGTTCCCCAGTACCGGGCCATCCCCAGTAGGAGCCATTGATGGCGGTTGTTTATGGCTCCTCATGTACAATTAGAATAGAATACAAATTTGTTTAACAGTGGAAATTAAACAGACATTGCAATCATTTTTGTCACATTTTATTTAACAATGTCAAAATTAGCATGTTTATTTAAAGCAATTACTTCAAAATATGTAACCTGTTATTAACATGGTTTCAGGGTTTTTTTTTGTGTTTAACATGCAACACCTGCCTATTTTCTTCCTTTTCGGCCATTTTATAATTATGTGTATTTACTTGGTCATGTGATACGAGTTCCATCACGTTTTCGCTCATTTTTCGCTGCTACGCAAGCCTTCTATGTGACTATAGTGAATTTGTGTTCATTTATTTTAGTTTGTTCCTCCTCCTTTGGTGAAGTCTTATGTTATTCCGGTTTTCCCTATGAGGGTTTCCGTTTGTGTTTATATTACTTGTTTTTGTCACCAATAAACTATGATAAATATGGCTTTCAATGCAACTGTTAATTTTGAGGATATTGATGGTTTATTGTAGTTTGTTGTTTTCATGAGAAAGTCTGTGTTACAAGTTAAACATACTTTTTGTAATTTAAATAGTTTCTTTGTTTTGATCATATAAGTTTTACATTCACATATCCATATCCTGTTTAATCTGGGTTAATAACAAAAAAGTGTGCGATTAGTTTTAAAAATTGACAGCATTATTTATCATTGAGTTCATTAACTAATTAAATAAGAATGTATCATTAACCATTGTCAAATATCCAGAATTTGCATTAAAATTAAAAAACAAGATAAACTTGTTTCAAATCATTGTATTACAGTCAATGTGAAATTAAATACAACCATGTAGATTAATCCAATAAAACAAGTATCAGTTGTTACTGAGATAAAACAATTTTTTGATAAAGCGACAAAACTTATTATTTCTAAATGGACCATTGGTAAAAAAGCCAAATGCAAAAGGTTTAATGAACTCATGTTCAATCAGTTTGAGAAGAAACAGCAAAGTGTTGTTAATTCTCAGTGCTATAATGATGAAATCTGCATTTGCTAGCCAGTAGTGAATCTCACAGGGGGCCAGAATGACATATTTCCATGATAAGGCACTGAGGTGAAGATCAAAGTCAAGGTCCTGTCAAACCTCATCATTCTCAGACGGGCAAAGCAGCCTTAATTGTCAATATACCACAAGAGTATTGACACCTATGACACACTTGCTGGACGGTTCAGACACCTCTCTTTTCACCTTGTCATTTAGGAAAGCAGTTCTCTTTGAAAGCACCCCAGCATGCCAATATTAAAAGGTTGCAATTTATGAAAGGCCAGGGTCAGAAAAGGACTGATCAATTCCCTGTATTCACTTCATATCCAGAGATATCCCTGCTGCGTATCTGATCCTCCTGCCGATACTGTTCTTTTCCCCCACTTACTGATCTTAGAGATGGATCGATATGACTGTGGTGGTCCAACATGGAGGAGAATACCTCATTTTCTGCAGAACATTCACACTAAGATTGCAACGCAATAGTTGTAAAGCTTTTAAATGTTGCTCAGTAAGAATAGAAACGGATTGCTTTTGACAAATGCGTTGTGTCCTACAAAAACTCATGCACAGTTACAGTTAGCTGTTTCACATTGATGTTAAAATTCTTTAGTCTGAATCAATATGAAGAGCTCTATATCTGAATATGCAACAACACCCTCTTATCCTCCATGGGATGCAAAGAGCAGAGAAATATTAAGTGGGGAGAAAAAACAAGCAGCATCTTTTGCATTATAGATGTTTGCCAACTTGACCTGAAAGAAAAAAAATAAAAAACAAATGCAAAAATGCTGTTCCCAATGTGTAAATTATACACAATTCTAACCTCTCTGCCTGACTCCTCTCCAGCAAATGGTGCTGTTATCATCATTGTCTTTATCAGATACAGGCCAAACTGTGACAGTGACACTAAAATAATGTTTGAAAATGGCGCTGAAGCACTCCAGGGCCTGATGAATAAATAACCTGCGTTCCAATGCCAGCAGATGTTCTGTTGTATATGTTGAGGCAGCAAAAGCAAGGAAAATAAATACATTAAGAAAATGCTGAGAGACATCCTCCCCATCACTCCTTGTGCATTTCCCCTGTGCACCGAATGCTAAAAGACATGCATGTTTTGTGAGGAATGCAATTTTCCAGCTGAAGAAATAGGTTATGCAGTGTTTGTGCTGATGGCTTTAGTTCCAATGGCCTATACAGTTCAAAAGCAGGGGACATAGTGTGGCTATTGATAAAAGCAGTGGTTTTAAGTGGGTTTACTCAATGC
Organism: Danionella cerebrum; assembly: GCA_007224835.1. Taxonomy (NCBI): domain Eukaryota; kingdom Metazoa; phylum Chordata; class Actinopteri; order Cypriniformes; family Danionidae; genus Danionella; species Danionella cerebrum. The sequence goes on from SRMA01026236.1 coordinate 360,042, forward strand.
AAACTGAAGATGAAGATTGATGTTGGTTTATTTTCTAAGTTGAGAGTATTCATGTTAGATAAATACTAATACAGTATGTGATAAAAGTACTATAGTGGTCGATACTATAGTTGAATCTTTTAAGTTCACTAATTTAAATAAATAAATTAAAAATATATGGCACAAAATAAAAGTAAAATGATCTTAAAGGATCTTGTTGACCTTATCACATGGGCAGCTGAATAAGGCTACAGCATGTCAATCACATTCAGTTCAGTTGCAGCTAATTTTAAACTCCACCCCCAAATGTATGTCAATGGTGGAAAACATGTTAAATTATTTTTATTCAATTACGTTATTTACAATAATAGTTACAGTACCTGTAGATACCTGTAACTGTGTGTTGTAGCAGATCAGCTGGAGATCACTGAGACTCATATCAACCAATCTCAATCAAGATCTCCAGGCCATTGAAATCACCTGGAACCCTTATATACCCCTCTGTCTGGGGACTGGTGTCCATTCTCCCTCACAAATCCTTGAGTATACTAGACTGAACCGTCGTCCTTGTTATCTGCTTGTCTTTATTATTCCCTCCTTTTTTATTTTTACCCCTTGAGCTTCAAATAACCCATTTTGTTATTAAACCTACCTTTGAGTTGGATACCTGCGACGTGTATATTTATATTTACACACTCTATGGTTGATGCATTGAAGGGATGTAGTTTGTAATGGTGGATAAGCAACCAGACTTTCCTCTTAGTTTTATTCCTTACTCATTAGCCACTTTTGCTGAAGCATCAATTATATAAAAAATATATTACTTTGTATAAACGACATGAATAATTGTTTGGATTTTAAAAACACAAGCATTTTACCAAGTTCCTTGTAGTGCAGAAGATGTATGAAGCTGAAAACACCACAGAATGAATAATGATGTATAAACCTGGGATTTGATGCTAAATCCCATCCAATATTTGTTGGCTTTAATTGCCGTCGAGTATGGAGCACAGGCTTCAGGCCGACAATTGATAGTAGCCATTAGCAAATGATTAGGTCGACAGTGATAAACTATATTTCATCGATTTGTCCCAACTACATTTCCGACTTCTGCTAAAGGGAAGGAATAAATTCAGCCCAGCATCTGTAATGCATGACTTTATATTCATAATTTCCACAAGAGGAGCCTCGGGCGCTGGAGCTCTCTGTCATGTCTGGATGGAGCTGGCAGCTTGTCAATGTCTTACATTCTCATGTGCAATGGTTTGTGCCAAATCTTAAATGACTGTTTTTCATTCAAATAAGGGTCTAAGGATTTGCAATAAGGAAAGGAAATGAGTGAAGTAGAAACAGATCTTCATTATAGGTGCACAATTTCTGCATTCCAGGAAGACTGCAAATGGCTCATGTGTCTTACTTACTTTAATGAAGGTTTGTGTATATACAAAGTTGTAGTCTAAAGCAGAGGTGGATAGAAGGAAAGGCTCCCGCTCAGAACGAGGCAGCTCACGGTGATGCAGGGTTACTCTGGGCTGCTAAAGCAACTCAATTGTTCTCTACACACAACATATGGAACCTGATCAAGTAGACTGGACCTCTAAGGTCACGATCTCAAGCCTATTTTTGAAGCTTGCCATCCTGCACTATGACCTTTGGCATTCCTGTCAAACTGGATGAGCTTATGTTCAAAGATTGGGTTTGCAGTGAAAGAATTGCACAAAAGGTGGTTTGTTGCTGTAAAATCTATGGAATGTTTAGCATAAACATTATCCTTGAAACGAAATAGATCTGTTAACATAAAATCTTTTGAGAAACATCTTTTTTTTACCTGTGAATCGTTACTTTTTCCTGGTATCGACATTATTTGTGTCCTCAACTCTGAGTGTTCCATTTATTTGTGTGTAGTAGGGATGTCATGATACCGTTCGATACACCCGGTTTGGTACGTGCATGTGAACCGCGTTTTCTCATTTGAATATCCCCTGTATGTATGATTTTTAGTTTACACATGTGAAATCGGAGATGTCAGGGAAAGAAACGCATGTCCATTAGCAAATATTCAATCAATGAACTGTTGCTTTGTATAAATATCCAATCAGTGAGCGCTAAAGTTAGAGGAGGGTGGGACTTTGCATGTTTCAATAAGCCAGAGGGGAATTGTCAGTGCTATGAAGAGACAGCGTCACCTTTTTTTGCTGGCTTTGCTGACGAATACAATACGGGTGAAAAACAAACCAAAAAATAAAGGTAGAAAACAAACAAAAATGTCTCTGTGTGCCAGCAATGTTTTATCAGATGTAGTTATGCAAAAGGCAACATGTGAAACACAAGCGCTCTTCTGCTTCGTCTTCAGTCAGCAGTTCCTGGTTTCAGGACCCCTTGGTAGCCGTAACTTTTGCCTGCCTTAAATCCCTCTTTTCCTTCACTATTCTGCTCACTGCTGAAGAAACTCATGCTAATCTTGCTGCAATTAATTATTTTATTGTTTTAATTTAAAGTACAAATTTTGTTTGATTTAGCAAAATAAAGTTAATTCTATGATGCTCGTTGTTTATCAATTCCTGTGATCCATACAAAGAATGATAAAAATACAATTTGCTAAGCTACCTAAACTGAACTGAGAACCGTGGTTAAAAAATGTGGTACATAACGAACCATGAGCTTTGGGTACCATTGCATCCGTAGTGTCTAGTTATATGAAATAACTTCTGACCAATGTTTGCAGGTGTAGCTTAACACATTTGAATTAAACTCTTTCTAATTCTGCTGCACACCGCATATACTTTGATTATCAGGAATACATCAATGCACACAATTTAATTCCTTATCCCTTACTGTAAAAATCTGGATGAGATTATATGAGCAGATTGCACATGTTCACTTGAAGTGTCCTTGCACCTGTATTTCTGTTAAAAAAATGGAGAGCTCTTTAATCTGTGTTCACGGCAAAAAACAACCCATAAGACATGTGATGTGTATTTATCACTGAATATACACTGATTTGTGTGATTAAAAACATATCAACATTTATTTTTCTTCTCAAACTGTAAACTGTTAAATCATACACTTTTTTAAAAATGATCAGAGTAAAGCTCATTCTGAACTAAACAGTCGCCCCATTATGCTAAGGCCAACCTAAGAAAATCACTGATGGTTCAATATATCAGCGGGGTCCTTTTTTTAAAAGCTGATTTCTTCTTGTTGTCCTGTGAACAACTTTGCAATATGTTTGTCAGCATTCTGCAAGAAATTGCAGGCGATTAGTACATTTACTACTAATAGTGGTGTGGCTGAGAATCCAAGAGGTAAGAAAAGCAGGAAGTCTATCATAACAGGAACCAGGAAGAGCAGTAAAGTGCTGGAGTGGTTACTGAGTGAAGCAGGTAAGAATTGTCTGTAGAGATCGTGGAAGTCACAGATGAGTCTGAAGCACTTATAGAAAAGGGTAGATCAGACTGTGGAGCACTGGAAGTGGTGATTGGCTCTGGGCAGTTGCTTTAAGTTCTACTGGGGATTGAATGGCGTTCTTGTGACTGGGAACATCACAAATGTTTCTAATGAGTTGCATTCAAAAGCATGAAACAAAGTTGGACTGGAAATTCAAGCCTTTGCATGGCTTTTGCTGGATGCCACTCTAATTGACTTGAGCAATCCGACTCAATATGAAGCAAACATACATGTTTATTGCTGTAAAGTAAATGTAAACAAGCTATATTTAAAACTTTAAAAGGTTTTATATTGGTTGGGCTCTTAACTGATTTACCAATTTACGACAAGCTCCACCTGTTGAACCTAGTGAGTCCTTGAGATTAACAAAGTTCGAGAGGGGCCTGTTAGATAATTAGAGTGGCACCTCTGGATTTCAATCTTGACAGCCCTCATACTCCCATGCTTTTAACACCAAAAAGCAATCAGTTCACCACCTTTATAATCTAACAGGGCTATGTGGGTCCTTCAGGACAGCTTGTTTTGTCTGCATTACCATACTCTCCAAATAGGCCAAACTGAGGCTGATTTCTTGTAACTTGCGAGTTCTCTAGACTAATTTTGACTGCACCATTTTTTTATATGTACTCAAACACCTGAGATGAACTCAGAAAGCCTCTTTTTGAAAACTCTTTCTATTTTTGCACGTCATTTGCCTTTAGCAGTCAGGTTCTGCTGCCCACATAAACGGCTGTTTATTTCCCATCTGGGCTCTGGATCTTCCTTTGGATTATATTAAAAATATATCAAGCACATATCTCTCAGTCTTTCTAAGTACTTGCTGACTTTGCACTTCTGAAATCTCACTCGTGGAAAAATGTCCTCTTTCATATGACAAAACATCAGATTTCATTTGCAGTCAGGTCCCTCTAAAACACAGCCTGAAGTTTAAGAAGGATTCTTTGGAAAGTAAATGCCAGTTGGCAGACAAAATATCTCCTGAGCTAGTGTTCTCATGATTTATGTGAGCTGACATAGGATATTTCTCACCACACAAACAATAGTTTGACTATTGATATCACACGGTGTTTTGAAGATACCACCTAAAGAAAGCCTGGAAGATAAAGGGGTTGGATTCTAAAGCCCTATCCATTATAAAGTAACCTTTAAAGGACTTCAGCCTCATCTAAAATACGTGTTGTCTTTGAAAAAAATTGTAGAAAATTGCTGATCCACAAGAAACAAGAAGGTAAGCAAGGAAAGAGGAACATATCTGTCATCTCATTATTTTCCAAACAGGAAGAGTCAGTTTTAAGAGGATGTTTTTTTATTATTCACCAAAATGCTAAGGAAGGGAGAACCAAAAGAAGTCAGAAGCACATCTTCTGCTTAAAGTGCGGTTTGGGTTGATCGGTAAAGGACTCCTGAGGATAGGGTAAGGGTTGTTGATGGAAAGAAGGAGAAGCCAAGCCGCCAACAGGATGTTGTGAGTGGAGGAGCCCCACTGAGTTCGGAGACAGCAGCTGTCAATCAAACGCTCATTAGACTCAGAGAAGGCGGCACAGGGGCACTCACATAACAAATAAGAGCAAGACAGGCCACTGCCAGAGCCGGTCTGAGTGATGTGTCTGTGAATCGACATGACACGCATTCACAATCTCAGGCACAGTACATTTCACTACTGGCTGCAGACCACCAATATTTGTACGGTTTCCCCCTTCCCTGCATTAATTTGAAATAGAGATGAATAGGCAATGAGAGCAGCAGGTCTCTCGGTTAAAACTCTCCTGCTGATAACGACAGATTTACATTTAATAAACAATCGAGAAATTACATCCACAGTTGTAATTTCACCATTAAAACGACTCTTGCTTAGTCATCCTTCCGGTCATCGTTTCTCAAATATGGAGAAAGAATTATCGGATACAATCGACAAATAAATACTGTTAAATAAATGAAAGGGACACAATAATTGGTTAAATTTAAAAGCGCAAGATTTACGTTTTTTATGTATTTCATGTAAACTAGCAGCATTTTCAAAAGTAATAAGTAAAACACCCACAAACGCCCTCCACTTCCTCATCAACATGTCCGCCCTGCACTACTGCCACTGTCCAATGGTTCCTCTATACCAGCATTTCTCAACCTGTGGGCCATGAGAAATTACTTGACAAATATACATGTTGATGGAATTATGATGAGTCAAAATTGAGTTGATATTGTAGAAGAGTATTAAATTTTAAAAAGGATTGCCATGCTGAGGGAAGAAGCTTTCATCTTTGGCAAGATACCCTGTATTAGCATACCTATGCAATCTCTGTAAATATACTTTGAGTTTTGTGTGATTTTTCGCTTTGAGAACTGTTCCCCCTGTGTTGTGGCCTGTCTCCCACACAATACGCTTGTTTCTTTTCAAAGAAATCCCACATAGGACATTCTATCCCACATAGGATATGCAGAGAGGAAATGCATAAACATACCTACTGCAAACAAAAAGAGATGGAAAGGAAGTACTTTAAGGTGTTTCTTCAGTTTCTCAGCTAAAGTAATCAACACAAACTTTCTAGTGCAGTAATCCTATTATACCTAATGTGGAGTACCCCAAGGTTCAATCATAGGCCCCTGCTTTTTAATATGCACGAGTTCTCTTGAAGATTTAATTAGGAAATAATCTTCTTTTAATTTTAATGTTGATGACACTCAACTGTATATCCCACTTAGGATAGATGAGTCCATTGACCTGCTTCTGGCTTGCCTCTCAAACATTACGCAATGGCTCTCTAATAGCTTTTTAAGTTTTAATGAACACAAAACTAAAACTATTCGGAACTTCCAAATCTGCCCTTATTTTCCAACTATTTCCACACAGGTTAGGAATTTTTGCCTAAAATGGGGCTTATAATATTTGCCAAATCAAATAATTTCAATCAGTTTTTGACAACTATTTTGCCAACTAAAGCCCGTTATAGTTGTTCCTGTCTGGAGATTATGCATGTTTTCATTACCTCACTCCTTTATTATTTCTACCCAAAGTGGAACTAGGAAGTATCACCATATTACCCCTGTGTTTTCCAAATATTTTTACTAGTTTCTGTGGCATTACATGGTCATTACACGACTAATGCTGTCTCTTCAACACACAAGATCACTTTGATGAGTCGAAATATTAGACGCTCCTTCATTCCAAACAGGCTCTGCCCCCAGATATTCATTTTCCATCTTCAATTTAGTTTTTTAAGTCTAAAAGACTTAAGACTTATTTGTTTTCCAAGCCCTTTTATTTTATTTAAACTAAACGAGTTAAGTTTAATTTAGTTAAACTAAAAATAAACTAAATACATTTATTTATTTAATTTATAATGGATGTAACCTGTATTTATATTTACTATGCTTATTAGTCCTTTTCTTTATTTTTTTACCATTATTTTTCCTGTGCACTTTAGAATGTACCACACTTTAGGCAGCAAATGCTGGTAAATACAGGTAATGTTGATTAGAGTTATGAGAGCTCTAGGCTGGGATGCTATAAGCTATTAAAACTAACCACCAGCATCTCGCTCATACAGCGTGACTTTAATCAGGGGCAATTCAAGCATGGAAAAATGTATTCCCACCTGTCGGTGAAGAGTAATATGTATTTAAGCAGGGTCCTGCTCAGCCATCACAGTGAACACGCTAACCACCGGCCAATCGTTTGCCACTTAACCTGCCCGTGTGTTGTTTGTTTTCATTAAGAGGTAACTGTGTATCATACATTATTCATTACTTAATGAAAGGGATTTCATTAATTCATCATGGCCTCTTATGCATTATTCAATTTGAAATTATGCATCTTTGAGAGGGTTGTTTAAATAAATACAAGCTCGGTAAGGCTAAAGGTATTTCCGTTGCACATGACTGGTTTCTTAATCACAGCAATGATGAGTGGGTAACCACCAGAATCTGAGGGGTAAATAAATGAGAATGCTAATCTCATGGCAGTGCTCTCACACGTGGAGGCCTCTCACTTTCATTTAATTATTCACCTCCACATTTATGCCTTCATTAATTTAAGACCAATTTAAAATGGCTACAGAAAGTGCTTTATGATTGCATGGCACAATTATAAATTTGTAATTAAAAGTTTCAAACTCACACCTTCATTTTTTTATTGCTACAAAATACAGTAACAAACTCACCAAAATAAAACTCAATTAGGAGAAATCATGAGGTAATTTGAATGTATTTGAGGGAAATGTGTATTTGACGCACAGCAAGAATTATGGTTGCATGTGTATTTTATACAGGTTTTTTAAAAGGAGTATAGTCTTTTTACCGGTCCATAAAAGCAACACATAGGATAATCTCCAGTAAAGCTAACAACAAAGAGCTGTCCAAGGATTTCAGAGACAATGCTGTTGACCCAAATGGGCTACAAGACTATCACCAAGCAGCTTTGTGATGAGGTGTCAACATTTGGTGAGGTTATATGCAAAAGACAAGAACACATAACACACTGTCAATCCCAGGAAACCACCCTACAATGATCATGAAAATGTATGGATTGTATAACTGAACTCAAGGCAGCTGAGAAAAAAGTTAGCAACAAAATAACTGGCAACACATGACATCCTGAAGAATAAGAATCATGCCATGCCTGCTCAAGAAAGCATTTGTAAATAAGTGTTTTGTTTTTTGCAATGAACATTTGAATCAGGAGGACTGGTTTTTGCTATCAAATCAACCTGCTGTATTCAGAGGAGGAAGATGGCTAAAGCAATAAACAAGAAGTGGTAAAATTATTTAGTGGTAAAAATAAGGGTTAAACTGTGGAAGTGCAACACCTGTGATATGACTTGTGGTTTTCAAAGTTCTGTCACAAAACAATGCTTGGAACAGTGAAAGCGACAGGTTCACCTGTTTTTTTTATACAGTTTTCACATTGTTTTGACCTTGTCTTTGGTTTTTCGGGGATTTGTGAATTTTTATTTTGTCTTTTGTTCTAAAACCTTAAAACTTTTCGTGTTCAAGATTTTTTTGCTTTACTACATTTTTAATTGGAATTGTCTTTTTTTGTACAATTAAATATTTTTTTGTAGGATTCTTGTTTGATGTAATAAAAAAGAGCAAATTGTAAAGTAGGAAAAATGCTCAAAATGGCCCCTGACTTCTAAGGGTTAATGACTTGGAAAGAGGTGTGTCCAACTACAAAACACATATGACTATAATATTTACAATTAAAGAAGGTGGCAGGTGAAATAAGAAATAAAAGAAGTAAAATAAGAAGGTAAGTGGACAGAGAAGTGGAAGCAGAAAAGGTGGAAGGGCAGAATAGCTGAAAGAAATATGGAAAGAAATATCAAGAAGATCAAAAACATAAAAAATTATAGCTATAGATTTGAACTTGGATAGCCAAATGTTAGAAACTTCAAGAAAATGATATCTTCATCTAACAGTTCACGGGATAAAAGAATAGATTTTTCTGGAGGATGTATAGTAAGCCTTTTCATCTGTTCTTATCCCACATGGCTACTGTTTGTACTTCCTGTGGGAAGTGGAGAGGAAAAGCAGAAAAACCACATAGTCTTGAAAATCCATTGCATTATTGAAGGGAGAAGTTAAAGAGAAATCTATGCTCTCTGTGCTGTCTTATTGGCTTGACAGCTGTGACAAATTACCGCGCTCTAGAGAGACAATGAGAATTTCCCCTAAAGTTGAAGTACATTAGAGAGACTCATAAACTGCAATATATTTTTCTCCCTCTTTGAGCCTCTGAGGAATTTTTCATGAGGAAAAGAGAGACGTTGAGGAAGATGGTGATGATGGTGACTCCAAATAAGAGCTGAAATAAAATCTTTTTTGAGCTGGCGATGTGTCATAATTGGTGATGTGAAGCGTAGGAATCGTTTCTTCTCAAGTTTCTTATGTAGCCAAACATGGGGTTTGCATCATACAGAGATCTCATAAATGTTGAAATGTGCTCTCTCAAATCTGTGGAATCGCATCCATTAAGAGTGACCTTTGTAAAAGTCCGGCTTAGGCAAGTGCCAGACTTTTATCATCCTTGTAAAATTCAGTGATGGTCTGCAGACCAGAGCCTTCAATCATTGAGCCAAGGCTTGCATTACACTCTTTTTTGACACAGAGATGCAAAAGGATTTAGTAAATGAAACTTTTTTCTTTCATTTTTTTAAAATAAGAGATAAAAGTATAGTTAAGCATGACTGGCTTTTATAAGTTTCCTAATTCAAAGTTCCCTCTGAGTCTGTGTCAAATAACAGAGCAAGCCATAAAAGCTGTTTCTGACCACATTAGAAAGCAAGTCCTTACTTAACACGCTCTGCACTTTTTCAAAGGTAATAGAACTGAGGCATTAATTAGACAGGAATAAATTAAACGACACATTTTCAATAAACTCCAGGCTTCAAGATGGTCCACTATACCACGTGGCCGGACCTCCCAGGTGTCTTTAACCAGGTAACCAACTGAGTGTGTTATCTTTATAAAATACCCGTCCACAGGTTTCAAAGTTTTAAAGCCAATTTTTCAGGGAATGGAGTCTCATGAAACTGCTGTGTCGGATGTCAGCGATCATTTTTAATTCTGATATTTAATAAATGTTTTATTAAACAGTTTATTTATTCTATGACGTTTACATTTAAGTGTCGGTTGATTTCTACCACATTATTTTTTGGTAAACATATTTTCTAAGAGAGAAAATTGGAAATGAAAATGAAAATTGCAATGGTGCACCATTACTTGAGAGAGAACTTTTCACCCCATTCATTTTATTAAAATTTAGGATCATTCCTAACGTATTACGTTGATTGGATGCACCGCCTCTCAGTTATCCCATTATACATTATACACTCATCTATATGAGCAGATCCAACTCATCTCCAAACCTCGCCCAGCCATTCTTCCTCTTCGTCACTCTAAGGGGAGGTCTACTCGGACACATCCGCGGTTATTAGCTTGCCTGTACGTTCGTACGTACTCTCACTCTCGCTTACACACATAAGACAAATCCAGATTATGTAAACTTGAAAATGAGGTTGTGGGGGGGTTAAGTTTGAAAATCACATAAAACCTCAAAAAAAGGGTTAGGCTTGGGAGGTCCTGGGGCTCAAGACGTAATCCAAATATGTAAATATAAATAACGTAAATATGTTCCAACAGAATTTGTACATAATTAGTAGCGAATAAAATATTCTGAATGTTTGTTTTTGTAAAAGAAATATTTTCGAAAAACACATTAGACTCAATGAAACCAAAACAAATTCATACTTTTTTTTAACACAAAACTTTGTGTCATCAACTGTGTCATTCTCCGTTTTATTAGTTGCTCATGCAAAGTACATGAATCAATGTGCAACACAAGTACATTCTATTGCTTGGGCAATATTTCTTAAAAAACATAAGAACTCGTACAATCCTTCAGTTGTTGTGTCAGGACATTGCAGTTAACCTTGACCTTGAATAACATTTTAATGCTCTTAAATTGCTCATTAGTTCCAAATCATTCAAAAAACATGATTTTTTTGGTCTGCAACTCAATGTTAGATTGAACTTTCATCTGGAGATCTTTAAAATGACCTCATCTGCATTATTTCCCCACAGGTTTACACTGATTAAAACCCTGCACACTTCCCAACAGCCGCTGATCTATTGAGTGGATGATCTTTATGAGAAGCCTATTGGTCATCAACACATTGAAATCTTCTATAAACACATCTAGTCTAACCAAAATCATTCCAGTCTTTTCATGCTTGTGCATTTAATTCAAGTCTCCCGGAGACCTGATCTATGTATTCTTTTTTTAATTGTTATTTTTCAGTTTTTCACCCTCTTTGTCTATCTTTGTTGCACAGCTGGACTTGCCACAGTTTATTGCGATAAGTTCTGCTAATGAACAAATGACCTGTCACCTGGAGCACTTAGAGCATGGTGTTAAACTCTGGTTATAAAAACCTCTTCCAGCTCTATTGATTTACTGCCAGGGTTTGATTGTACCCCAGGGGTAGGAGGCCTGTTCGGGCAAACACTGCTCTTACTGTTTTACAGTCTATACAGCAAACAAATAAATCTTCCACTCATTAATTCACTCCCGCTCCTCTCTGCCTGCTGATAATGGTACAGAGAAAATTGGGAGCACATTCATATTGGGCTCCTGTAGCGTGATGCATTGTGTCTTGCAATGCCCTCTCACATTTGATTATCCGGAGCAGACAACTTCCACCTCTCTCTGAAGATTTCATTAGTGCTCCAGAGGACGCATAAGGAAGTGATTCAAAGAGGGCCTCGACTGTTTGCGTAGACGACGGTCATTATTTTTTAAGTCCCACTAGGCATTTTTACAAGGCTGTATACGTCCTCAACATTTAAAGACATATTACACCTTGTTCTTAACATAAGTGATTGTGGAGGAGCACACTGTCCGGCAATCGGCAGACTTTTATGGGTGAAATGCCATGATAAATGTGGATGGATAGTACCACTGAGAGCACAGCCTGAGAGATGCGTGGCGGTGCAAATGTTATGATTTTTCTGGAGAACATTGGTCAAACTTCACATTAAATTGATTTTTTCGATAATGAGTGACTTTAGGTACAATTATTTTCAGTCTGCTTAACTCTATTGAGAATAGAATCAAATTTGAGTTGACAAACTGTTGGTGTTATACTGTATATCTTATTACACAGTAGACCAATTAATTCTTCTAAGCAGTGTAACCAAAGGACAACAGAGCTTTGTTTTGGACTTATTTTTGCACTTTTGTGCTGCATTATTGTTTTGGGGGCAATTGTGAACAATTGTGTTTTTTGTGCTAATTTTATTGGTGGAAAAAGCTCTTGTTTTGTTTTTTTCTAGTTGACAATAAAAGGCTGAAATGTACTTTTTTTATCTTTTCAGCGGTTCGTCATCTAGACTTGATTCCAAGCTTGCATGGTGGGTATGAATGTACAGGCTAGCTGTCAACTCAAATGTATCGAGTTAACCCCCCATGTGGAGCTGGAGTGGAAGGTGAGGCAATGCAGGTGTGGACTGAGTCAAATTGGAGAAGAATTGAACGTGCTTATAAGGACATAGGTTAGTGGCATAATTCATGTTTAGTAAACATTCCTTTATATGCTTTATTTTTTACCTTTCCAACTCATTTGTTCAAAGACCATTCCAGTGTCTGGAAGACAATCTTCCCATAATTTCAATTGACAGTTCTGTTAAAATAGCATAAAACAATACAACAAACTAACATCGTTGTTTGTTTTTTGTTGTACTTTACTCAAAAATTAATCTCACTTGAAATTATGTTTTTTTTTTATCAGTTTTATGTGTTGAAAAAGTTGTTATTTTATAAAATGATAATGAAATTTTAATTTCTCAATTTGCTGTTTATTTTTAATTAAATATTTTTAGGGACACTTAGTGGATATATTTTTGGTAAAGCACACATTTATTCATCTTCTTTACGCAATTGTCTTTTGTTGGTTTACCTATGTTTTGCTGGTGCCTCCAGCACACTTGGGGCGAGAAGCGGCACACTTGGGGCGAGAAGCGGGGCTACACCCTGTACACGTCACCAGTCCATCACAAGGAAACACTCACATTCACAATGGGAATTTAGAGTTTTCAATTAACCTGGCTATGAGTACATGGGTTCAAGGATGGGGAGAACACGCAAACTCTTCCCAGCAAACCTCAAACCTGCAACCTTCTAACTGAAAGGCCACAGTTGTTCCCGTTTTTCACACTTTCCATTAAGCTTTTATAGTAATGTGTACAAGTTTTTCCCTTTGATACTTAACAAAAGTAAGAGAGACAAAAATTCACATATTACAATTAGAATTTACGAATAAAAAAATGTATATATTGTCCTAAAGTAATTGCCTTGCCTGTGGATTCAAGCTACAAGCTTTATATTTCTGTTCCTAGGTCGACCAAAAGTAACAAAGTAAAGATCTATGGAATACATTTAAAAGATTATTGACTACATTGTCCTGTCAGTTGGGTCATTTGCCACTTTAATGATGCCTAGAAACATAAAATCTAAATATTTGGATATGGCCTTTATCAGAATTTCTATACTTGGTATAAAATTAGTTAGGTGCAAAGTGATTGGGCATTTTTATCTGAACTCAAAATTTATGTTCTATTTATCTTTATATATTCTTCGCAAAGAAATATCTTTTTTTTCTGTTTATATTATGACGAACATCTTTTTACTTAGCTTTTTAAGAGCTTATTACTTAGCTCAACAATGCTGTGAGTTGCCCATTAAGTGTAAACCTTTATCTTCATTGAATAATGTATCCACAACAGAGAATTTGCTAGAAAACAGTGAAATGCAGCTTCTTTAATGACCCTGAACCCCATGGAGAATTATAATCATGTTAATTATGTCCAGTGCATTGTAGAGTGGGTTAGGAACTTAAAGCTACTGGATGTCTCCAACCCTCACATTCATCTTCATCATCTAGCTAATGGTTTCTCCAATCTACTACCATTATCCATTAGTTTTCGTCCTGCCTCACTAACAGGTCACATGATGCTAAATTACGTAGCATCCTTTCAAAGTAATTGCTTTTTTTTACAGTATCTAACTAGTCATTGTGTAGTTGGGAGCTGTGGATCTATATAATGAAATGATAAAGTCAAACATTAAAAATAATGAAAAATACAAGGAAACGAGGACATACATTTGCGTGGACAGAACTGTCAAGGAAATACGAGATACCATTTTCAATACTGAGATATTTTGTTTGGGGTTCAAACCATTTAACACAGAGCAACAGCAGTATACTTTAAAAAGCTTGCTACGTCAGGCTGGGGATCCGAAAATGGATGTTAATTTATGTTCAATAATTTTAGTGTTGGAAGAACAATTTCAGCCTGGATTCATTTATGTAACGAATTATAGTTTTTTTTTCTAAGTAACCCTATATCATTAGTGGTCTATATCATTAGTGGTCAGAAAGTCAGTCAGTCACCAGAGACCAATGTATTCCAAATGGTCCACATGTTTACAGACTTCTGCCTTTAAAAACACGTCAGCTCAAATGTGCTCTCTTAAACAACAGTTATTCTGTTCACCCTTAAAAGTCAGGCATGTTTTTTTGGGTGATTTTGACAAATTTTTACTGCAAAAATCTCAAAAACTGAGTCAAAAACAAAAAAAAAGTGTTGCAAAGCAAAGGTGAAAATTGTGTTACAAACAGCAGGCGAACCTCTGCTAAAACTTTTACAAAGTTCCAAGCCATTGTGCTTTTTTGTGCCAGAAAAAACACAAGCCATCTCACTGGTATTGTACTTCTAAGGGTTATCACTTCTGTTCATCACTAGATGGCACTGATTTGGGGTGTGTGAAAAGTAACCTAAAAGACGATTTTTGCAGATTTCAATTTAAATTCCATAGCAAAAAAAATAAATAAATAAATAATAAAAAAAATATATATATAATAAAGGTACTAACATTTTTGAAACCATTATATTTGAAATCAAAATATTTAAAACAATAGCTGGGTTTATCATTTCTACTTATTCAAATCAGCTGATGTGATTGATACATGCGCCTGAGAATGCAGGGACTTCTAAGAGGTAATCAATCCCATGACCACAGTAACCTTGTTTATTTACCCTGGATTAGGTGCACCAAGGATGCATAAAATCCATTTTTTTGTGCTCTCATATATCCATTTTTCCACATGAGCTCGCTTTGAGTTTTGTATATTCAACACTGTTATACACTTCAATCTTTAGAAAGAGAAATAAAAGCAAATTGTGATGCATTTATCACTCTTTTATCCTTGAAATATTTTATGGAATGGAAATTGAATTGAAAGAAAATTTTAGTATGTTTAGACTTTTGTGTTTTGTGCATCTTTAAAAAGCTGTACACCATTTCAGATTTCAACACGTTTTTGATTTATTGTAACCTCAATGTTTTTCGTTCATTGTATCAGTAGTGTTCAGATGATATTTTATGCAGTTGTCTATGATCACCAGGGAGATAAACATTTGGCATTATATTAAAAGAGTAAAGAATAACACATATTTGACATTCTGGTATCGTCTGAAACCAGCTCACGATCTTTGACTTTCAAAGTAGATATGGATGTCCTGAATGCATGATTATGAATGAACCTCCGTTTTTTTGTACAGTGTTTATTTTTCAATCATAAAAATGAAATTGTGGCTTTTAAGGCTAAGATTTATTCTTCTCATGATGCTGAACTCAAAAACATCTATTGCCAGTACAATAGAGTGCAGGTTAAAAGCAACAAAGCAATGTCAGAGGAACAAAAGAACTTCTTGATATTCATGGCTAGCATTTGTCTATTCCATCTCCCCTTTCTAAAGGGACAAACGTGACATTGAGCACATGTTACCTGTCAGGGAACAAAGTGAACTCCCTGAGAGTGGCCTGAGATGTTTGTGACATCTCATGGAGGCTCAGGGTCCCAGCACATCAGGCACTGGAGATGCTCGGGTAACAGAGAGCTTGACACACCTTCTGCAAAAGCTGGGGACACATCACTCTACTGCCAAGATCCTTCAGCCACCTGCCAGAGATCTCGGACCTGTGCTTGAGGCCGTGAGCCTCTGCATAAGAAAGTATGTTCTCATTGAAACTCAATGACTATTATTAATGTACCAGGAACAGTGAGATTTTTAATCGTAAAGCACAAAAAAAGCATGCTTTACACAAAAATGGATTGCTTGATTTAATTAATGTTGTTATGTAATTTTTTTAATCTTAAATACTCGATTCAAGACTTTTGAAAAGTTGCGTGCGCTGCTGATCAAGGCACTGTATCCACAATGCAATGCTTTTATCTAATTTAGCACTTAATCTGTATCATTGGATATTCCAGTAAGCATGGAATGCAGACTTTCCAAAATAAATATTTAAATAATTAACCAAGCTCAAATGTGAAATCAAGGGAGAACAAACGGAAAGCCATCACAGACATAAGAATTCAACACAAAATTCAAACAAAAATTCACCAATTGCAACAAATTAAGCAGCAAGTTAAAAAAAAAACACTTTCTTATCAGTTAAAAGGGACGAGAATAAACGTAAATTGGAGAAGTCTAATCAGCAAAACAGAGTGAGTATGCAATATTCGCAATTATTGATTATCAAAAGTCGTAATACCCAAACAGCCCAAGGAAAAAAGTAGACATACAGAGAATACGTGCGTATAGCCCTGACTACACCACTGATTGTCCTCATAACAATGAGATTATATATAATATCAATGGATAAACTCTAGAAATACCCCAACGTTCAAGCACAGTATAGTTGTGCAATAGTTCTATTCTAACCTAGGGCTGCCACATGTAGTAAGTGGCATGTTGAATAGATCGATTCGAACCATTTAACTAAAAGAACAGAAAGCCAAAATAAAGAGGAAAACAAAAAAACATTTATTTTACCATGTGAAAAAAGAGCCTGAACTCCAGGTCCGGTATCTGATACCTGATGCATGGGTCTTAAAACACAGTGAAGCAATTACACTTCTCAAGAGGGAATGAAAGACGAAAGCCGTGCTGTAGTGTTCAAGCTTTGAGTAACTGGTACCAGGTGTGGACATGCTGAGCAATTCCTTCAAACACAGGCGTGAGCTTGGCTTAGCTTTTTGAGTCAGCAGGGTTGTGGTCTCCCCTGGCTCCAAAATATGTCCATAACAGCCTTTTGTAATCATTTAGTCATGAGGTAGTGTCAGTCACCTCCACATGTTGGGGTGCTTTTCATGCAGAAGCCATATTACAGTGTTTGAAGAGCTTGGACACTCATCAGAGCTGATATTTCAAAGCGCTAACACACATCTGCTGGTGGAAAGGGGCGCTAATAAAGCAGCTTGCTGTTACATGATAAAATTATGCCTTCTGCATATGTATTTAGTCCTACTGGTCATGTTTGGTTTGTGCATTTTGGGTCAGTATTTCATTACATTTTAGCTGTAACTTTTGTTTTTTAACGTTAATACACTAAGTAGTTAACATAAAAATGACTTTTAAATCTCACATTAAGAAAAAAGAATTTCATTGATTTCAATGAGATCAATTAGACTTGCGATATCAGGTGACGTGGCACATCTTGAGCCACTAAATTCAGCTATATGAGCTTTTTTGGCTACTTAATATGAAACAAATGTACATTTTTAGGGTGTTAGAATTGCTAAAGTAGATTAGAGAGCACTCTGTTATAGTTTAGACAGGTTTATAGTGAATTGTTTATTTTTTAAATCCTAAGGTTGGGCGATCTCAAGTAATTTGGCATCGACAATATACAATTTTAAATATCGTGATGGACAATGACATCTGTCCAATCACCAACATAGAATCGGACAGACTCTACATCACAGAGAGCATTGCTGCTTAAACAACGGTGACGTAGCAATATTTACAGTTTTACTAACCAGCCCAGCATTGCACAAAACACTTGAAATCTGTAAATTTTGTCAACGAAACACAATTAGGAAGAATAAAAACATTCCCGATTTCCAACCCCTACAATGTTTGCATGAAATAGATCCAAACTTTTGTTCATTAACTTTGTTCATAGCTTGCAAAGAGATGAGACTTATACAGAACTGCACTTTGTACCTTATTATTGTTCTTTTCCAGCCAGGGTGGCACACAGAAAACTCTTAATTTTTACTTGAACAACTCCATGCTGTTTTATTTGACTTGGCCATTGCGCACTACATTACCCATGATTCCTGAACCACAGCAAACCTCATTCCTGAATCATTATACTCAAGCAGCCCGAACGAAAACTGAACTATCTCTGCTGAAAAGAGATAATTCACCACACAGTGTGTTTTTTGCGAGCGGTTTGCTGCTCCGGTGGGTTCAGCATCGTGTTGTCCATTGACCCAACCCTATTGCATGCGATGAACTTTCAGGAGTAGTGTGACTGTCCCCATAAAAGATGTTTTTCAATCATCCCATTTAACCCTTTTCAGTATTTTCAAAAGGGAAATGCATCATAATCAACATTACAGGAAGTAGGTCATGTGCCACGTTATTGCTTTTACTTGCTTTTACTTTGGTCCAATGTGTATTTTTTTACCATTTTTTTTTTTACCAAACTTGAAATAAAGAAAAATAAAAAAAACATGTTTTAATATTTTATGTAGAATACACGTTTTGTGTAAATGTAAGCACAATGTAATGTTCTTACTAAAAATAAATGTATTCAACGGGAACACCAAAAGCTTAATGAAACAATCTCCGAGACGTTTAATGTGCTAAGTAGTCAAAAGCACACAAGCAATCTGACGAAAGAATTTTTCCCCTCTGATACCTGCTGCTTATTTTACAGAGCTACAACTGGCACTGGCACAAGTCCCGTAGATCAAGCTCTCCTATCAGGACTTGTGGCTTAAGCTTATTGGGGGGCCTATAGCCAGAACAATGTTTAGACAGTCTACAATCTGCAGGGTAAACGATAAGGTTTTCAGGATTGGCTTTACATTCCCTCATTTGCATTTAAAGGCCCTTAAGTAATCTGCAGGCTTATTTGAACCTCAGTAAGACAGAAGGCAGAAAAAAATAAACAATCCACTTCCAGTATTTTCCCAGGGAAGCACAAATCCCTCCTTCTGATGATCAGCTGCTGTGTATTGTGGCGCTTGTGTATTATCAAATGTGTTTTTTTTATGGGGTGGTAATTATTTTTCAGAGCATTAAAACTAAACCTCAACAAAGGGACAAAAATCTACAGCGCAAGAAATCTCTGAGCATAAAACACAGAAAATGTGCAAGATGATGCATTTTAAAGACCGAGATTTGAGCTCCTATTATAAAGCAAAGGCTTAGAGGATGGGTTTTCACACTGGCATTACTCATGTTGGGTCGCTGTGCAGCTTTTCACACATATAAATGCATCTGTTGACAGCAAACCAAAATGTGGCATCAGCCTATTGAAAAGCAGCTTCTCTGTTGACTATGATTCAGACAATAGAATAAATCATTGAATGATGCTTTTCAAAAAGCCTCTTTGCAACTTCAAACTTTAAGTGCTTTCCCATTTTCAGCCATCTGCAAAGCAGAACTAAAATCGTTTGATTGAGTACAAAAGAAATGTGTGACTGACGTGCTGAACACACAACAATGAGTTAAAGTTTGAACATTAAACCTGTGCACTTCAAATGGAAGGTTAACACATTCTAGCATTGTTGTGTCCATTCGTTGATTTGTTCATGCACATTTCACTTTTGCCGTTCAGAAACAGCCTGCCTAACCTCAATTGAATTGCGCAGTCACTGTGAATTTTGTTGAATAAGACCGTATTGCTGTCTTTTTGTATGTCTTTCTGCTCCGTGAGGTAACTTCTAATGGTTTTTATCCACAATTGTATATCTGTAACATAAATGGCATTTAAAACTTATGAATGAAAAGCAACACTTCTACAAACAAGTTATCAGTTTTTTTATCTTCAGATGAAGCAGCCCACGCACTTCATTTGTGAATAAAGGCATGTCAATAATATAGTTTTTGTGCTTTTTGTATGCAACAGTTTGTTTATGGAAAGATATAATGAAAAAAAATTTTAATCTAAACACTTTAACGTCTCCCAATCAAATGGTGAATAAGGTACTCTGCTGTGTTCATCTTTTATTGGTTAAATCATGTTTGTAAATCCGACTGATGACGTCAGTGCCGCAACGGATACGAATACATACATACATGCATGCATCACTTCCATATTAGTACAATCAATGTGTATACATCAATTAAAAGTTATATTATTGATTTGGTGACTAACAGCTCACTCATCTTTTAACTGGTTTTGTCTTTTTGAGAGTATTACTTAAGTCTTGTTTCAGATGGGAATCAGTGAAACGTGTTTTATAATATCTCCAACAAGGACCTCAAACAATCCAATACTCCTGATGTCAGTTTTTCAGGAAGTGCTGATGTTGTTCTCTTGGACTCGTTGAATGAAAACGGTGCTTTGTTCGAAAATATTTTATACAATATTCCAGTTTTGTGCATAATTTCGTGCAGGATGGGGTAAGTGAACATGTTTTTGCCATAAATGTCTCACAACTCCTCAAGTTTTACACAATTTAAGTATACTGCTGGAAGGTATTTTAGACAATATATTTTTGGGAATTTTACATATTATTAATGTGCCTGTGTGATCATCTCTGTCATGTACTTGGGTAAAATGACCTCTGGTTCTCATACAAACTTACTTTCACCATCCATTTAAAGATTTAATTATGTGTGGTTTCCTATGTATCCAGAAGGTATCTGAAAGATTAAATCCTACTGTTCCATCTGAAAGTATGTAATTTCATCTGACAAACACCAGGTCTACTGGGATGGTCCCTTCATTAATACTTGACAAGTTCCAGGGAGCAAAACCATTGTGTCAGTGTCGAAAAGTGACCCAGATTCAATCTTTACTCGGATGCTTTTAACTCAGAGTAACACCTGTGATGCAATATTAAATCCTGAGCATTACAGGGACAGCAACTCCAGACGTAACAATTGGTTGAACA
This sequence comes from Danionella cerebrum, assembly GCA_007224835.1. Classification (NCBI taxonomy): domain Eukaryota; kingdom Metazoa; phylum Chordata; class Actinopteri; order Cypriniformes; family Danionidae; genus Danionella; species Danionella cerebrum. The sequence continues at coordinate 380,945 of SRMA01026236.1, forward strand.
GGTCTCAGATGGGGAATTTTATCAGAAAGCATCACTGGGAATGCTTTAGTAGGACAGTGTGCTTGGGGAAGTTCTCATCATGTTTCTTTTAATGCAAACTGCTCTGTGGTGGAATCAAACGGAAATTTCACATTCAGTCACTTGAGTAATACGTGCACAGCATGTCAATCTCTCACTGGTACATTACTGTTGTAGGCATGTTTCTGCACTGAGTTTAGACCACAATTGGTGAATATTACAAATATACAATGGATATGATAATCTCTCGTGATTTCTTAAGATAAACACTTGAGAAAAATGTTAGAGAATGACCCATTTGTTAGCATTTTATGGCGATTCTTTTACCGTTTTTCCTGTCGAGTTTTTGATCTGTGAGTATTTGATCAGTAATGCCTCACTGAAGGATATCATAGACCACACAGTGGTGCAGTGGCTGCTGGTTTGAGGTCAGCCGGAGGCCTTACTGAGAGGAGTTCGAATGTCCACAATGTTTCATTCATTAGGTTTCCTCTTAGGTGTGAAACTGTACTGGTGATCTGGACCCCTTCCTTTTGCTGGAAGTGCACTAAAGAGCAGCAGAACCCCATGCCTCTGATCTTGGGGTTCTTCCATCAGTACACCGTCTACGAGGCCAAAACGTTCCGCCAGTGATTGTTACTGTCCATTTCAGAAACCAGTTTGCATGTTTGTTTAAAAGTGAGATTACGACCAAGTATGGAGTGATCCATACTTGGAGCGACCCATCCAACTGCACACACAGCAGTGGGGGAAACTGGTGACTTGCTCAAGACCACCACAGTCATGGCTGTCATAGGTTGGAGGGAGTAGGCTTTTCAACATGTACAAAACTTTGCACTCTCAGAGAAGCTGGGGTTTAAACCAGCAACTTTCTGATCTCCAGTGGATCTCCTTTCCACTAGGCCACAACTGCCCCTGATTGAGTTTGTTGAGTTACTTTTACCACCAGCCATTGAAACATCTGTGTAAAGGACCACACTAGTCCCTGTATGTTTGTATTTTGAGCAAATTATAAATGTCTAATTTCTAAATTTGATTTATTTGCAAATATTTTGTTTATGTACATCCTTTCATGTGGTTGGTGTGAAAATGTGTGACTGGATATTGTATGTGCCTGAATTGTGTGTGTGTCCGTGTGTGTGTATGTGTGTCTGTAGTATTGAATTTTGGCCTGTGTGTGACACCGTAGCTTGCACAGGTGGTGAGCTTTAAGTGCAACCAGCAGGTGTGATCATGAGGAAGCTGCTTTGTTTGGGTCCTGGGTTGTTTGAATCTGTCTCCAAGTCTCTTTTGCACAATAGAAGTAAACTTTGACGCCTGTTTAGTAACAAAAGAAAAGCACCATCGTATTAGACATTTGCATTCCTTGGTGAGCGCAGCAAGGTATGTTTGTTTGTTTATGAAATGCATTGTTGTGTGTATGAAGGTTTGGCATTTTATCTGTTCAACGTTAAAAGGAGTTTGTATTCGTTGGGAACTGTATTGTGAAATGTTTGTTTGTATTTTTTGAATGCACTTTTCACTGTGTTATGGTGTAAGATGGAAAGGAGCTGATGCTACTGCGAATAAAATTAAACAAAACCTAGAGCACCCGTCGAGACTTTCTCTGTGAATACCAAGGGGTTGCTAAAGTGAAAACGTGACGCACTGAGTCACTTCGCTTGGGAGAGAACCTGTTTAGTGGGACAATTGCAAACAAACTGAACTTTCTCAGCAGAGTCATTAAGTTGATTCAAGTAAATAGTAATGTGCTCTTGTTTGTGAATGCCGTTTGAGTGATATGAAGTAAATGTTTAATGCCTTTAGTTTAAATGTTTGAAATGAACTTAAATTATGTGTTTAGGAAAAGCCTTTTACAATTTGATGTTAAATTGGGCAAGTACAGGCCCGGAGTTCAATACAAGTTATTGAATGCAGTTCAGTAAAAACCTCATCATACATGTCCTGAACAAATTAAACTGTGGGCCAAGAGACTAATGCATGACTCCCAAATCCCTAGTGGGTCTTGTCCTTCTGAAGAGAGAAATAAAAATCTCTTTTCTTCAAAGCGTGAATGTGTTTGGATGTGCTAATTGTGTAGTCCATAAAACTGGACCTTCATGAACAGAGAGATAAAAAAAAAATCTAGTTCATGACCCCTTTAAGTATGAAAACTTTACTTCATCTCAGTGACAAAAGAAACTATAATTTAATGTCTGAAACAGCTTGCGACTCAAGAAGGTGTAACAGCTCTAGGCTTTGAATTTTAGCTGAGAGGTCAGGGCACAACGCCAGGCAGACTGCAGATCACTTCTTCAGTGAACAAGCACCATCAACCAATTAGAGAGTTGCAGTAAAATCCAAGCGAACCACAAGCAGTGACTGTCAGGTGGGAAAAAATAATAAACCTGACCTGCTTTAAATAACACTGTCTTATTAGCGGGCCTTACTCAGCCAACCATCACCATTATGACTCCTCACACTTTTTATGGGTTAAGGATTCCGCAGGCAAATTCTATTGAACTTTTCAAAGTGATTGGACTAAAAATTCCACCCTAGCAGTCAATGCTTCAAAAAAGGGCGCAAGCCCCATAAAGAGAAAAGAATGTCAGAAAGAGGTGCTCCTTTAAATTGGTCCAATAAACAACAAGTTAGCAACCGAGCAACTTAGACCCTTTAAAATCTGAACCTGGCAACACATTTGTTGAAAACTGTTTTTCAGTGGATAATGATTGTAGACGGTTGTCTTAATTAAAGAAGACAAGCACGAGCTTCTGATGTAATCATAAACGGTTACAGAATCCTTTGCAATAATATTGTTGCTGTGCAAGGGAATACAGATACAGAGTTTAGGTTTAAGGAACAGCATGTTTAATAATAAAAGGACAGATCAGAATAAGAACATGCTTGATTAATGTCTAAGAACACAAAACAGGAACCAGTGCATTGCAATAACATTTAGCATTATGCCTTTATCAAAATATACTTTTTTTATAGGGAAAAACAACGCATGTAGACGCATAGATGATGAACCAAGAAAAAGGTTCTAGAACATACGAGGGTGTGAGAGCAAACTAGAAACTTGCTAGTCCTGGGTTGGACGCCTTTTGCCTCCAGTGACATTGATTAATTCAGGTACTGGAAACAATCCTCAGTTCAAATTGATATAAGAGCATCACGCAGTTATTGCAGATTTTACCATGTTGTAAATCTCCCGTTCAACCACAATGAGATCCGGTGACTGTGGAGGCCATTTGAGTACAGTGAGTCCATTGTGTTGTTCAAGGAACCAGTCTGAGAGGATTCATACTTTGTGACGTTATCCTGCTGAAAGTAGCCATCAAAAGATGGAAACACTGTAGTCAGGGATGGACATGGTCAGCAAAAATACTCAGCGAGGGTGTGGCATTGACACAATGGTCAGTTGGTTTTCCAATCCTCTATTGTCCAATTTTAGTGAGCCTCAGTTTTCTGTTCTCAGCTGACAGGAGTTGTACCTTGTGTGGTCTTCTGCTGATGTAGCCCATGCACCTCAATGTGTTTTGCTTTCAGAGATGCTCTCCTGCATATCTCGATTGTAATGAGTTGCAATTGCCTTTTCTCGGACTCTTGTCTATGTTTTGAATATAAATAAAATGGATATATTAAACCATGTAAATATCGTTCACATTCCAAAAAGACTTAGAAATCAAAGAAGAACACTTTCAAACTCTGCAAGGCATTTCAGTTTGGGATTGACAGCTTTGTGCAGATTAGGGCAGGTGAGAGGAATCGTACTGAACTCTTCATCTCATCAGGTGTGGGATTCAAGATTCAGGTCGTGCGTTCATTCCCAGACGAGCATGTGCCCTGAGTGACAGATCAGAGCAGTGACATTCAGTGACACATGCGTTTAAACACACACCCCATGCAAACCAACTCAGATGATTAAAGCAAAACGATCGCAGTAGAAGCTGCTAAAATATTTAGGGAAGGTCTTCTGCACTCCTAGCAAACTAACAAACTTTCTAGGGCCATACTTTTTCTTCAATCACAGATTCTTCACAAAAGGGAACAAGTCACAATGTTTTTTTTTATTATTATTATTGAAAATATGGAGGCTGATACAGTTCAGATAAATTGTAGAATAATTTTGGGCAACATTTCTGCTCATTTTGGACTGTGCACATAAGAGTACATAATGAACCTTCTATTAGAGAAGCAACATATTTAAACACCCTACGTTTATGTATATTCTGAAGAAGTACACCATGTCCTGTAGAGAGATCAGTAAATAATTGTGTTTATCTCCTGAATACAAGCCTTAAAAAGTGATCGAATGCTAGTTTAATCCCAACTTTATAAGACCATTCATGCATTTCGTAACTTAAACATCAGGAGTAAAAAATAATACTTTTTAACGATTTATTATTTAAGTAAATAAAACCTTTTTTGTTGTTTGTTCTACCAGCCGTGTTCAATACTGTTCAGCCACTGAGATTTGTAATGTATAGCTGCTGAATGAACACTCCTGATGCCATTCAAGCACAAAACTGTCTCAGCAAAGCACACCTTACAAAAGGTGAAGCAGATACAATGGAGGAAGGTGGCGGTAGAGCTGATTATTTCCCTGATGTTTGTGGACACAATAAGCTGAAAGATGGACGTGCCTTACTATCTATAAACATTGTCTCTCTTTTTCTGTCAGATACATTAAATCGATGGAGCTATATTGCCAACAAATCTCCATAATACAGAGATTGAACCAGGACTTACACCAGGAAATCACTTATGGAGAACGTGACAATACCGTTAGGTAAGTAATCAAATGTGTAATTCTGTTGTATGTTCAAGTCTTTATTGACTGCTGATTTAACAATCACTTGGTAATAAATCGATATGAAAAATGCTGGTCTGGTAAGCTATTCTTGCTTTATTGTTGTTTGACCACTCTCTCTCGTTCTTCTTTTTAATGATTAAATAACTGTTCAAACAGATTAGGAAAATCGAATGACCCTAAATGATTTCGTAAAATTGGAAAAATGCACAACAAATCTTTACTAGAAGAGCTCAGAATTCTCCAAAGAGTCGATCAAATCAAATAAGTCTAAAGTTTTCTCAGTTGATTAGCTGAAGATGTCTGTTCTGGCAGAGAATCTCAGAGATGTTGACCAATTTGGCAAAAAGTCCAAAGTTCTCTTAAAAGGAAATGACACAGGCTGATGTAAATCGTTCCATTGACTTGAATGGGATTGTGCAACAATGCAAAAGCTAAATTTGAAACAAATGTATATTTTTAGTATTTATATTTTGACAGCATTAAGTCATAATTTAGATGAGTTTATATAGTAATTTTTTTTCTTAATATTTTTTGGGTGCAATTTCATATTTATCAGGACTACTGTTGCTGCCCCATGACTGTGGCTTGAATACAATGGAACCCAGATGGAGCTCAGTTGGATTCATCCAGTCAGCCATGATAGAAAACTGACGTCACCTGAAACCAACACAAACACCAGCAGTGTAGCACCCAGTATAGCAGTTGTAGCTTAGCCAGCAACATTTACCAGAGTACAGCTTCAGTGTATTCAAGCCGTATTTAACAGATGGCCCAGGTCATTATATTTCCCATATAAGTATCCATTTTGGTTCATTACGCATCCCCAACTATAAAAGTAATTAACCTTCGTGAGTCTTATGCACTGAAATGTCTTGAAATTATATAGTGCAAAATATAATAATACAAGTGGATTGATCAAGATCAAAGTGAATGATTAACCATTAAAAACATTTTTTAGACAGATTTTTTTTTTTTTTATGCAGTAGGTTTGCGATCGATAACTCAGTGGATCGCACCCAGTTCCACTGAGCCAACCCAAAAGGCACAGGGTGATTTTCAGCTCTGCATTTTATCAAGCCACTTTACTCTGATATCAGTGATAATGTAGCAATATCCCGTGAAGCTAAAAAAGCAGCTTTTACTGAGGTGGGAAGGGAGGGTATTTTCACTTGTAATTGGGGTAGCTTTCATCTTCCCTGACAAGAGGAGTAGCAAGAAAGAGAGAGAAGCAAGTGGGAGCTATCAGTTCCCCTATTTCCTGGCCCCAGACAAAGGCAGCCCACTGAAGATGATGTATTTCTGATCAAAGAGCCAGTGAGTTGTCAGCGGGCCCCGGCTAGCGCACAAACCTGATTGCTCCTGGATAGATTTGTCCCTTTGATCAGAGAATATTCTGACTGCAGGCTCTGTTTATGTTCTGAGACGAGGAGGAGGGAAGAGAAGAATCTCACATTATGAGATTGTCCGACAGTGCACGCTTAAGGGTGCTTGCTTCACTTGGGGATGGTGTCTGGCTTATATTTGCAACAATTAGTTTCAGCCAATTAGATAATATTATCGAACACATCCTAACTCATTATTTTGATTCCTTTGGCGCTGTTCATCACGATATACATATCGCTTGTTTTTCAACTAAAAAGGCAATTTTTGTTAGAAAATGACATATAAAAATGACCTGCCTTTATTAGTATTATCATAATTTTAATTTCACTTTGTGAACATGTTTTATCAAAATTGCTTTTATAAATGTTTGGTTATGTATAAATGTACAGTTATTTATTTATTTTTTTTAAGGCACTAATTGGGGAAATCCAATCCATTTTCCCACACAAAACAGAGATTTCCTTTAAAAAATGCATGTGGCAGCATCCTCAATTACCTGAACTATTTTTCAATCATTTAATGACTTGTGCTGGAGTTATGGCGGCACAGATTCAGTCTATGGTTTTATTTCATAGTGTCAACAAAGCAGTTTCATAAAACAAAGCATGCTAAGCCCATCTAAAATATGCAAATACAGAGCATTAAGCGTCTAAATAATATGTAATTAATCTCTATTGATGGTTGCTTGGTATTTATGAACATGTTGACCTTTGCTGGGCCAAGTTAACCACGCATTCAGTGTTCATGTGTGCCCTGGCGTGAGAATCATTGCATATAGAATGGAACCATCCAACAATCTTTAGCTGGATATCTGTAAATAAACACATCTATACAGTATGCCTGAAAATATGAATGTCTGTGGTGTAATCATCTGAAAACTATACAGACTCCATAAAGCACTGCTTCAAAACCATTTCTTGAAGGAAAATGCTACTGTTCATACTCACATCTGTGAATTTTTCATGGAAAAGAGGATTTCTAAATTGCAAGTTCGATATACATCATAAAGATATATGGTGTAAAAATATTTTACAGAGACATTGTTAATAACCATCCAGAAAAAGTAAATAGCCAAAGTTCATTCATGTCTGTTTGAGTTATAATGTCCCTAAAGAGGTAACAGTGTTTGAAACTAACATAGACAGTGTGGTCAACCACTCTGACTGTTGTAGATGTTAAATGATCTGTGAAATCAGCCTGTGTGGTTGCATGTATCTGCTCAGGCTAGAAGACCTACAACAATTTCATACTTACACTCTTTTAGGTCTCACTTAAAGAATGAAGAGAGCGTTAAAAAAAGTGTAAAAAAACCAAACTTGTGTAAATCTGTTTTCACTTATGTCATGGTCTGAACATCAGCTGGTAGGCTTTGAATAATTTAGTATAATTCATCATTTCATTATTATTATTGCTATTTTTTTATATCAATCTGCTGTAACCATAGTAACGTACTGCTTCTGCTAGCCCGACACTTTGGTTATTAGCAGCAAACTAAGATTACTGGATTATTTTAGCTTTTTCATAGACCTATACTGTCATTTATTATGCAAAAGCCTTTTTTGTGCTGCGTTGTTGATCTTGCTTAAGCTGGACTGAGAGACACAAAATGTTGTCAGCTGCACAGGTCACTGTGCATTTGAAACAAGCCTCACACAGTGCCTCAACTGATATACACATGCTCAACAAAAAAATCTTTGTCCTGTTCAAATATGAATAATCCACATACAATGAAAACACTAGTTGCATATTGGCTTACTTCTTGTTGTTGTTTTTTTTTTTTGTTTTTTTTGTTTAGTTAAATACTGTAATAGCAGATTTAGAGATTTTCAGCAATCTACAATACAGTTCAAAAGCATAAACTATATAATGTTGGAGCCGCATGTGGGAATGATGTGTAAAAGCAGTTTTAAGTGGGAATGGTGAGACGCATCTTTCAAAAAGATTATTAGCTTTGATATTTTTAGTTTTAAAAGAACATTACACAAGTAATGACACACAATTTGCAAGGTAATACAAATTAAAATGTGAAAACAATTTTGGATCGTCTTTCAGTTTCATTTTATTGACCATTAATCAGTGCCATCTAATGGAGAAAAGACAGTATAACTATTGGAAGAATATTACCAATGATATGGCTTGTGTTCAAAGTGCTTGGAACAGAGCATAAGGTTACGGAGAGGTTTGACAGGATTAAAATTTTCACATTGTTGTTACCTTGTCTTTGTTTGTCAATTTCAGCTTTGTTGTGGAATTATTGTGTGATGGAAAAAAATACTTGTAAAAAAAGTAACTGACATTAACATTCATTTTACTTTTTCTTTGATAAAAAAAAAATTCAAAAGGTCTTGAATCAGGAGCATATTGGTTTAGCATGCTGCAGTGTGGAAACGTAAGATATTCTGCATCCATCAAAGTTAGAAATACAGAAAAGCCACTTTTTATTTTAAATCTGTACTTCGTTTTAAAGCATAAAATATAAGGAATAACAACAGTGATTATGTAAGTCCTGTTTAGCATATGTGAAAGCAAGATTTGGGTCATATGTTGATGTTGAATCCAGATTAATCTTGACAGCTGATGAAAACCAAACTCATGTGTACAGCTGTAATGATGAATTTATGAAGGGGAAGGGATGTCTGGATGAAGGAGGCAGAGCAAAACTCTCAATAATGACAGATTATTTCCTCGGGAGCATGTCTGTGTCCTCTCTGCCTCTGTCTGTTTGTGTCTGCTTTACCTGCTAGACAAAGCTTTCATATCCCTGTGCAAGGGAGTTAAATGCTGTATTATTAATATATGTATCGCTCTTCAGAAAAGAAAATATGTATGACTTACCCAAAGGGCAACGGCTTCATAGACTCTGAGTCTCTTCATCAAAATTACAGTCTTCGATCCTCAAATCTTTTGTTGCAGGATTTAAAGACAAATTTCCTCTAATTAATGTGTTGAGTTGTTCAGAAATATATTTATAGCCATTTATATCAGATGGATTGACGATTGCTCCATTTCATAAAAATTATGATTCAGATGAATCATTATCAAAAGAAAAATGTCATTTATGAGTACAATAGTGGTCTGGCAAACTGTTTAGGCTACTATTTCCATGTTTTCAGTCATTCTGTGTTGTGGATCCAAACCAATCATACTCATCTTTTCCTGCTTACCTGGGTTAAGAAGCCAGAAGTCTAAGCAGGGACTTCCCTCTCAACAGAAACATCCTCAAGCTCCTATGGACCCGAAGGCCCTTCCAGGCCAGCCGGGAGACATAGTCCCTCCAGCATGTACTGGGCCTTACGGGAGCCTTTTTAAATGCCTAGTCACCACCAGAAGCCAATAATGGTGTAGGCAACATGGACGCAAGAAGGCCATGGTCCCCTTAGTAACTCCAAAAAGCCAAGAGAACAAGTTTTTGATGAGTAATCCACTTAAAAAAAAGGAATGTTATTAGAAGAGGTCTTTTTCAAGGCATGAATTTCCCCGAAATGTGAAGTCCTGGCAGCTTCTGTTCAGACGCAGTCCAGTTGTATTTATGTCCTGAGCATTAAGCAAGAACCTTGTTATATAAAGTCAAAAGGGTGTCAAAGTAGACAAATACAAAGTCAACCCATTTCTCAAGAATGTTCTGCTATTTGTGTACACACATATTTTACCTTCTTGGCAATTATGTTCTATCGCATGCATATGATAAACTATAAAAAAAATAAACAGCACATTATTATGGACAACCTCAGAGTGACAACACCTTTATTCCAATCATACTTCAAGGCATCTATTCCATTCTTTGTTCTCTCTGACAACTGATTGCCTCTTTGGCATTTACACCAATGCAATCCATGTTTAGCATTGCAATTTATATGCACCTAACATTGAATGACCAAGACCCATCAAGTCACATGTGGCTATTGTTCACAAGTGTCAACCAGACAAGAGAAATGTTAGCGAGGCCATCCCACTCCGCCCTAGCTAATCAAAGCCACTCAAAAGTTGCACGATGCCAGATCTGTCTGTGAAACCTGACATTTCTTGGTGAAGAAACACATTTAATACCACCCTGTCTCTTGAGCACGCCGTGTAAAGTTTAATGAGCACCTTTTGTGGCAGCCCATGAATAATGTATACATTACCCCACTTTAAAGCATACATGCAGCATGTGTCTCGAGAACGGACAGGAGGCCCAGTGATGGACTGTTGAAATTAAAAGCCTGAGGGAGGAGGAGAGAAGTTAAAGGCTCCACATTACGGTCGATTGTGTCACCACATCGCTTTCGATATTAGTGGGAAGATGGAAAAGATGCCAACCAACCCCCCTCCAGTCAAGTCAATCCTCACCAACGGTGTTCATATAAGGGCAAAACGAATGCACTGAAGGATGAAGCTACTGCAGAGATATCGAGTTTCCTAAGGCATTGGAAAAGGTTTCTCTACGAGCAAATGTTCCCAATATGAATTGATTTCCTCATAAGGAACAGTTCACTCAGATCATTTTCACACAAATTTGTGCAATCAAAGCAAACTGCAAAAAAAAAAAGTTAAATATTTCATGGCATTGATATGATTAATACGCAAGAAGCAAAGGTATTATATAAATACACTTTTAAAATACATTATACCTTGTGAAATTCAATTTATCATTTAAAAGGGAAATGTCTGTCCATGAAGTTTGCATGAAGAAAGTACATTTTTTGTGTTTGTTCATTCATTGAATCATTTTCATTACCAGCTTCAGTTCATCATCATGGGACAAGTGTCAGTGCACTTTGGTCAAAGGGGGTACACCCTGGACAGGTTGGCAGTCGATTGCAGGGCAACACACATATTCACTCCTATAGAGAATTTAAAGATTTCAATTTACCTGACTCATCTTTTTGGTCTTGTGGGGGATATTAGAATACCCAGTCTGACCCCGTGGTGTAGTGGACGGTTCACTGGAAATGTATACACTGTTGCGCAGAGTGCATGCTGAACCTGTCGTCATTTCTTGGCCTACTTACTGAAAGGCCACAGTGCTACCCACCACCCCATGTGCTGTCCACTATTGATTACTTCATTATTAATAAAGATTTTATTTGTATAGTACTTTGTAACAATACACAAAACAAAACAATTGCAGAAACAGTCATATAATTTTTGCGAGGAAATGTAGTTTCTATCTTTGTTTGAACTCTGTGGCTGTTTCTGGATGATTGAGTGGCAAGAGAATGTGATTGAGGCAGATTTGATTTGATTGATTTTATTTTATTATTATTATTATTTATTATTTTTTTCAGTTTGTTAATCCAAGTATTTATATTGAATCAAAATGTTTCACAGGTCACAGAGAAAGAGGGCAATAGACGTAACTATAACAGGCATAATAACTATAACAGCCAGGGTGAGAAAAAATTGTTACAAAACATAGATAAAACATAGCACCAACATCAGCAAGGTTCACCAATAGTACTATAGGGGAATGTTAAAGGAGACTCTAAACTGAAATGTGTTTCATTACCACTACATTTATACCTGTGAATGTGGTATTTAGCTAGGAGAAGTAAACGATTAATCAAGTTGATGGCTTCCTGAAGTGAAACCATCTTGGAGGTATTGCTATACATACAACAAACTGACTCCTCTACATGGATGGAAACTCATCACCGACCGCTCACCACGACAAAAACAGCACTGCTGGTTGTTACCAATGATCAATAAATGTTGAAAGTACCAATTTACTGAATAATTCAATCAACTTCTACTTCAGGCTCCAAACCAGGGGTGTCAAACTCAGTTCCTGGGGGGCCACAGCCCTGCACAGTTTAGCTCCAACCTCAACTAAACACACCTGATGCAGCTCGTTAGGTCCTTCAGGTCTGGGTCTCTCTGAGCAGGGTTGAAAGTAAACTCTGCAGGGCTCCGGCCCTCCAGGAATGGATCTCGACACCTGTGCTCTAAACAGATCCAGACTGGTTTACAGCAACGATCTTCTTAATTGTGCGATCAGACGTCTACAAAGGGATTCACACCTAAGCAGCTCATGTTTATCGTGGAAACCAGGAGAGACATTGTCACACTTCTCTTCATCTACAACCACTGGTTTCCTATCAGCACCTTTTTATCTTCACAAGCTCTTGCTCAAGCTCAATTTTTTTAAATGAATTTTTTTCATCTAACATACATGAAAACAACACAAAAACACGCACTTAGCAGTTCTTTGGTTGGGTAATTGCCTAACCCTCTTCAATGAGCTCATAATTAACCAACAATTTGTCACGTATCTTCCAAACCTGTAGGCCACTTTAGATAAAAGTGTATGATAAAAACATGCTTGTAACTATCTACTCCTAGATTATGATTTTTCAACAGTCACCTATTTATTTTACCATGCAAGTCTCTGAAAAGTTATGTTGATCTTCAATTTTCTAAACTTACAAACCGTGAAGAATGATTTGTTCACTGCAAATAGGAAACATTTTTTTTTAGGAATAGAGTAGAAAAAAGAAAGCTGAAATTCATTTTTGCAACTCAGAAATTGCATGGTTTCAGCATGTGACCTAAAAGCTGCAGTTAAAATTACCCAAAGGATAAAATCGGTTGTTTTCCACAACCTTCAAAAAACCTACAACAAAAAACAACCACCACTTCCCGAACTAGTCATACATCCATCCGTTTTTATCCTGCCCCATATGCAACAACCCATCACCTCTTTGATCATGTATAAGTGCCGCACATCCCCCTTCGAATCCATCCCTCCCTTTGCAGACATGGCTCACATAAAGCGTCTGTCAGACACCCCTGTGACTGGCTGCTAGGCTAGCTAAATTAGAGATCTCCTTCACCAGTCCTGCTGCTCCACAGAGCCTCGTTGAGGAGATTGGTGGCCCTCTATCTCCTGAAAGATCTCCCCCCTGTTGAATAACCAATGCAGCATCCTTCTGGCCTGCCCAGGGCGACCCTCAAACACTCTTCTTGTGTCCTCCTCCCAACCCCCAGAAGATTACCTTCCCAAACTGCTCTCAGTCGAGGCGGCCACGCTGATGCACAAAGAGTGGATGGGCTTAGCCGCTGGGTGATGGATGCATTTTCACAGCCATCTATGTTATCTCTCCCAAACAGGTCCCTGACTTCATTCTCTTCCTTTCCCTGTCCCTTCTATCCCTTCTCCACCCCCAGGCCTTTTATTTTGCCCCATTTTCTGAAGGTCAATCATTAATACTTCTGTGCATTAGATTTGACCTCATGACCTCCTAACCCGAAAGCCCAAAACTCGTATATTGAACATTCAAACCCTTGTTTCTCAGCTCAGGCTATAGAAGCAGGGGTAGGTTTTCAAGGTCAAGGACTGCATGACCTGAGCTCCAAATAATGCCAAGGGGCCCCCATTCTTTATCATCTCCATGGACACGCTTCAGGACTGATTGGCTATGTGGCACATCTTCGGGATAATCAATAAGCTTCGCTCAAGGAGAAAAATCATGCAAATCTTTCAATAATTACCACACTGAGCCGTGATGGGACTTTCTTCCTTGCAAAAAACTCACTAACTTTATAAAAAAAGCAGCTTTTTGAAAATCAATTTGTACAACAAAAAAATTCAAAGTGTAGAATTTATCATATCTAAAGTTCTCACAGCAAAACACTGCTCACTGGTGATTATGAAGAGCAGTCCCATGCCCAAGCTATGCCGTAGGCTGTACTTTGTCTCAACCAGGAAGTATAAATTGGGATTTAGAAAGACACCTATTCAAGGGTGCACAAACTCTACATCCGGTGAGACTCTCACCACAACTAAGTAGGTAAAAGCGACAGTTATGCATGAACCGTACATTATTCAGCAGCAGTAATATAGCCAGAACATTTGCATTTGAAAGCTAAGTGGAAGCCCAAAAGTGATGTTTATGTTAATGTAATAGTAGGGCATCCAGCTTGCCCACTCTGATATTACAAAAACCCTCTTTCTGTTTTTTTTTTAAATGCGTCAGATTATTTATTTATATATATATATATATATATATATATATATATATATATATATATATATATATAAGTGAGAATCAGAGGAGAGTATGTCTAGAACGGCACAAGTTGCTCATTTTCTTTTGGAGGCTTTTCCTTTCTCACAATCATTATATTTAGATAATAATTGAGCTGTGTATGACCTGTATTCAGCCTTGCCATAGGACCTGCTAATATCAAAGCCCTATGTAGCCATGCAGGTCAATCTCATCAATATTTGTACCAATTTTCTCTACATTTCTGGAAACCCACCAAATGTGTTTTCTCCAGGATGAAATGTTGTGGACATTGGCAGCTGAATGTCGTGTTTTCCATGGAATCAGCTTTATGTGGCAGTCATGGCCTAGTGTATCAGGTGATTGACTGGAGATCAAAAGAACGCTGGTTTGATCCCCAGCTCCAATGGGGGTTGAGTGTTGAAACTCTCTCCCACTTGTCACAACCATTCCTATGGTGGCCTTGAGCAAGTAGTCTGTTTCCCCACAGCTTCCCAAGAGCTGCAGCTATGGCACTGTTCACTGCTGTGTGCACTTGGATGGGTAAAATGCAGAGCACAAATGTCACTTATGTTATCATTTCCACTTATATTGTTTGGTGCTGCTCTTCTTCCCTGTTTGGTTATCTAGGAAAAAATATTTCCTCTTCATCTTTATCTAAAGATGAATCATCCTCCACCCCATCTTCCACTTCTGATGCATCTTTTTCTCGTTTCACCTGAAAATATCTCCTTCAGCAATAACTAAGGGTCCTTTGATTCAGGATACCTTTTGATCCTCTACACTGAATTTTGTTTATATTATGTCTAATAATGTGTTTTGTTGTTGTTTGGGAGCTCGCGTGATATGGGGGGTTTGCTGCAGACCTCGGGTAAAGATAATTTTGTACATGAACTCAGTTCTCTGTGCGTGCATGTTTCTGTGTAATAGAGAGAGTTTGTTTGTGGCCTTTTGACTTTTCTGGTGTTTAAATGCTTTTATAATTCACAGGTCAAAAAGAACAGATAAGACAATCTTTGTACCTTAATGGTGATCAACCCACAAAAAAGTACATCTATTTTTTCTAATTGTCATTTCAAGTTGGAAAAACATTGGATATGTTGTTTTTCTACAGCTAGACATGGTAGTGGTCACTTTTGGCCCGCAAGACAACGCAGGGGTTAGTAAATGTCTACAATCAGTTTGTCATATTGGACATTGTTGATGAATCTGATTTTAGGCCTTGTGCTATCTTTTAGATATTGTATAGTTTTATACAATTGCAGATATTTACAAATGTTTTATTCTAAGCTGTACTAAAAGTGCTATCGTCAGACGTTGAGAAAGGCTAAATAGATGCTAATGCAATCTTGTGTTTAATTCCGGGGATTTCTTTTTAACTGAAATTTAAATTAAAAAAAAACTGTGTGGCATCTATGTTTATATTTTTGTGTTCTCTACGCTTTGCTTAATTTATCCTTTGGCATTTTCAGGCATTTACTGCTGTTCACAACGTTGCTCAGAAGTGGTTTTGCTTTTATGCTACTACCAACAAGAAGTTGGATTGAGCAATTCATTGACATTGTTTGCTTTCTTCTAAGACATCCTTTGTTTTCCTTTATTTAAAGCCAAAACAGGCTACATTTTAATGTATCATGGGGCCAATCACAGTCAAAATCATTTTGCTCAACTTATCAGTGCCTGAAACTGAAACCTAAACACAATTAGCAGATTGGAAAACACAATGAATGGTGTAACTAGGGTTAAATTAAAGTTCAGACATAAATTGTTAATGATTTTCCCATCTGCATTGAATTCAGCCACACACAATTCGTCTCACAATGTAGCCGACATCTTCCTATATGCATTCTCATTTATTATTTATGAAACAATACATTGAATTCTTAATTAGTCAGCCGAAGGAGACCCCATAATGGTGTATTGTGTCTAGAAACAAAGAAATATCGGGGTGGCGCTTTCATTCTTTCAGTATAAAAAAAAAAAAAGAATCATACAAAGAGCTGTACCATCACAAACATAGACTCAGACACATTCATTCTGATCCAGCATTTTCATCATCACAAGCAGCGCTGTTTGGCCCCAAACAAAACCCTCCTTCATTCCTGCAAACTCGGCATTCCTGGCCTCCGTCTCACAGCTCTGGAGTTTCACCAAAGCCTTGATGTATCACATATCTCAGTGTTTTTCCTACAGGGCCGTATCTGGGAGCCAAGGGTCAAAGGGTGAAATAAAGCAGAAGCTATTTAAAGTCTGACAGGGCCTTGAAAGTCAGAACTCACTGCTGTCTCTGCAGCCATGAGGCCCCATTCAACAAAGCAGAGGCTTGTTACATGCTCCAAGAAAAAAAAAATAGATACAAGAAAGGGGATTACTGCGATTACTTTGACCTTCTGTGCTCCTAAAAAGAAATGTTTTCAGGTTTAAGTCCACATCGAGGTATATAATATGAGTAACACTGCAGTGTGCAAACCATTAACATGCTTACAACATACTGTACACCCCATAAATCACTGCGCTGGATTAGACGCCATTTATGATAGTCAATATCAGCACAACACAAATCCCCTGGACACCATGAATGCTTGCATACAGAGACTGACCCTAACCAGATTAAATCTATACAGCATGTTTAAACATTTACACTTGAATTCAAAGCAAGATTTGTGATGTTGCTTGAAACAGCATTTATTTCTCATTGCAAAACAAGCTATTTTTCATTTACAGCGGGAGACAGAGACGTGAGCTGTGTACTGTTTGCAAAACATCTCATCAAATCTTGTAAAGCCTGTTTAATATTTAAAGTCCTGGCTACCCGAGCTAATGGCACAGGGCAAGAATAAGCTATTATAAAGTCAATAGTTTTATTAAGACAAATGATGGCGTGGTGGAGAGGTTATTCTGATTAGAGGGCTTCATGCTTTTTAAAGAGGCTGATGTGATGCATCTTAGTTTAAAAGAGATTCAAGTCATTCAACAGATTTGGTTTTAGATTGATTTTTTTTTTTAGCCTTCAAAAGAAGCGGTTCATTTCCAAAACATTTTCTTTTAAATTATCAAACTTGTTTATACAATCAAAATAAATAATTCATGAATCAGCTAGCATTCTGCAAAAAATCGAAAAAAGTGGCATCTATTTTATAGAATAACTTTAGTTGAATGATAAGAATTTAATAGATACATATTTTTTTATCAGTGTTTTTATTATTTATTTAATGTAGTTTTAATTATTTATATATTTACTTGTTTGTTCAATGTATTTATTATTGCTTTGCTTTGACGCTGTTGTTATGTAGATATTATTACTATTGGACTGGTGACCTACCCTGCCCAATGTGAGCTGGCACAAGCAGATCCTCTTGACTCTGACAAGGAATAAGTGGATAATTAAAAAGTGAACCATTGATTTCAGTCATCTGAACTTTTTTTTTTTTTTTTTTTGCAACCATGCATTTTTTTTTCTGGTATTTTAAATAATTTAATCGAAGATACTTAAATCATATCCGAACATTCATTGTGTAATGGGAAAAATTATATCTTAATGGTTAAATATATGGATGATATCTTTCAATTATCATATACATTTGACTATAATAAACTTACTGAAATATAATCGGTTGGACACTGAATGAATGAATGAATACTAAACAGTCATGCTTTATTTTATCAAGTCATTAAATTTGTTAAAGTAGTGTCTCATCTACAAAATGTCGCTAAGTAAAAACTAGACGGCAAACTTTAAAAATCTATTTTCAAAAATGTCCCCCTTGTGAAATAGAAGTGAAATAAACTTTAGCCCATTCATTTCCTAAGCTATGAATGGGCTCCAGCTCTAGCTATCTATACCTAGATTTCTTTAATCAGTTGCTGGGGCAAAAAGTTGCAATGGATGAGTCAGTGGCGTTTTTAAAATTAGAGTATTTTACCACTATGAGTTAGATAAACTTACCCCCAAATCTCTGATTTTCTAAAGCTGATATAGAGATTGGTTAGAGTTAACTGTAAATATTTAACACTTTCTAGAGCCTGAGGTTCAAATACTCTTGCAAAGTGATTGGTATGCTATTGCACAGACTGGTTTGAAGTTTCTATGAGGTTACCAGTTTAACCCAATGGAAAACGTAATCGCTGCAAATTCCTTTAGTTCACTCTGAAAATATATAGTAATCTGAGTCAGACTAGTTTGGATTTCTTGGCAAAGTTAACATGTGTGGGATACAGCTACTCCAAACGCATTTGTAGATGTAGGTGTTAATTGAAAAAGCTGGCCATGAAAGCAGTTAACAAAATATTCCTTAATAAACAACTGAGATTCAAAGACCACAGGCACATCTGTTTCAAATAAGACGTAGTAATGTACCAAAACAAAGAGGATGTTAAAACATGCAATTACTTAAATATACAAATGAAGAATACCAAAAATTCTCTGAGAATGAACCTTTGGGGAGGTTTCTTGGTGCAAAAATGCCAAACAAAAAGATTGACATCCTTGCGATTGAATCTTTTGCTCCCACTGCATGCATGTCTTGGAGGGCCATTTCAAACCTTGAAAACAAAATAGGCTTTCATGTTTTTCTACCTCAGTCTTTTCCCTCAAAACCCCATGCTGCCATGCACTCTGACATGTTGACAGGAGGCAGGAGTCAATGCTGTGGTTGACCTCCATAGCCAGTGGTTTGGTTCACTGAGTGAGAGCCTCCACAACAAAGAGCAGTGAACTCAGCCGCCCTGACCTTCTGTACCTCCTCTACGCACAGCTGCCTGGCCAAGCCAACAAAATAGAAAAGGTGCCAATGGACGCCACTAGCACAAGAACAGGTTTAATTGAGATAGGTTTACCTGGTTTAGTGTTTGAAGAGATTTCCACAGGCAGAGTCAAAGGTTATCAATCATCAAAGTGGTTTAGAATCACTAATTGATTCATTTGAACATTAAGTGAAAACCATTACAATGGCAGCTATTTTTCATTAAGAAAAGAGTGAATTGGTATTGGAAGACATAGTCGAAAACCAACGAGAGAGCGATATCCAGGGCACTAGGAAGTTCAGTATAGACAAGCTATAGACAAGTAAATCCAGTCTGGCTTCAGATTAAAAAAGGGTTTTCTCTTTGTGTACTTGGTCCCGAGAAACAAAAAAAAAGAACAAATAAACTTAGTCTTTCATTTTTGTGGTTGGTCTTTCCCATGTGATTTTGAGTTTTGTTCAAGTCACTTCTCGTGAGTGTTTGGTTGTGAGACGTAGCTTGCGTACATGAGACAAAGTTGTCTACGATTGAATGCTGGTCTCTCTGATTATTTTTTTGCACAACTTTTATATTTAGGGCTTGACCATGGAAGGTGCATAGAACCCCTTTGATATTATTCAGAGTATTATTGTTGAGGGCTTAAATGTACTTTAAAAAGCACAGAGTTTCACATACATGTAAGAACATGTGAAAATTTACATCTGATTGGAGTTGGAAAAGTGGGGGTGTGCTAACTATTTGTCATAGATGAATGAAACTTGGCACACATCTATGGGGTACCTTACTTGTATATAATCGACGTGGATTGTGGAAGTTGGCTATTTTGCAAAAAAATTCACATTAAATAATATAAACTCATATGACAAAAATAAAACAATGATTCTGCTCAAAAATGATCTCATGAACCACACAAAATTAGTTTCTAATGCCACACTTTCAAAATAGAATTGAACTCAGCACTTGCAGTGCTGGATAATAAGGTTTCAAGTTCTCTACAGAATGAAAAAAAACAACAAAAACATTCTAAATTTCAGGAAAATGTCACTTAGAGCTTTCAGAGAAATGTGCAACTCTTGTAACTTGAAGTGGATTTTCTGCTGAACACTCAAGGAAGGTCCACTTGAAAGAGTTTCACAAAGACCCATCAGAGAAATACACAATTGAACCACAAGGACAAATGTTCAGTAGAATTTCCAACGAGAGACACTTGTACGCCTACGAATGCTAGAAAGAATGTGCTTCACCACTAACTCCAATCATTTAATAACAACACATAAAACCGCGTCCAATCAGGCTCATAAAAAATTCTTACTAAAAATGTTATGCTTTTTATTAACACAATGAGAATTTTTTATCTACTTAATAATAAAAAACAATATTAAATCATATTATTAAAGTAATAACATAAAGCACTGCTTACTGGTCAGGTACACAATGATACAACAACCATTCCATAATATGAAAAATTCCATATTTTCCATTCTTGTGGTGCATCCACAAATGGTCAATGAACACCAGGGTCTGTCAGTTACCCGACAGTCTGTGTGAGATGCATGAAAGCTAAGACCAAACAAACAGGCAATGCTTCCTCTATATTCACGTACTCTGTCTGAACCCACAGCCAGCTTCTCTCTCTGAAAGTCTTCTTCGGTGACAGAACATTATCATCAGATCAGAAAGCCTAGTCTTGAGAAGACCTCACAGACTGATTCTCTTGTACCGTCATTTGCCTGGGTTCAGACCAGCACTCATTTGACTGATGGACACAGGGTGGTGAAATCCGAAAAGGTACCCTAAATATATTTAGCATACATAATATAACAATAATATGATATACAAATATAATATAGTTAGCACATAGTGACACAATTTCAATTCTCTGTTCATGTGTCAGTCGACAGAGTGACTTCATCCTAAAAATTTACCTTAAGTTACATTTAATTTCTAAGAATTCAGTCTTGAATGAACGAATGATGCTCCAACCAATACTGGGATTGAAAAATTAAGCATAGAAAATAGACTTTTTGTGAGTGAGACAGAGAATGGGTTGCTCCTGATATGATTCTTTCTGTCCAGTTATGGAATTTCCTTGATACAAAATGCACCGCAGGCAAATGTGATGCCAAAAAGTGGAAGCAATTTGAATTGACATCAATTCATAAATGTCACTGGCAGGAGACACAAACAGGAAAAACCGGCACAGCAGATGCTCAGGTGCATAGTTTGCAAGCCCATTTGGTGAATGGCGGTGTAAACCCTGGACAGGTCACTAGTCGATCACAGAACCACTTTCATGAACACATTCATTCCTAAGTGGGGATTTAAAGTAATCGATAAATTGATACCATAAAATGTTTTTGGTATTTTGAAGTACTCAGAGTACTTGGAGGAAACCCATCTCAAAATTCAAGTTCTTAAAAAGTATTTTAACCTTTTCATCCAGTAAATATGTACAAGATATAGTAAAAACATACATATACAAACTCCGCATAAATGAATATACCCATGTTCCGAACGTATGACTTTATTTTCAGAAAATTTTCCTGTCAGATTTTGTGACATTTCTCCTCCATGGGGAGCCATTGCTGACAACATGCAATAGGAAGGGCTTTCCTTTGTTAAATAGTGCTCTTTTATTGTCACCTATCTGCTGGATACTTCTTAAAAGAATCACTAGACTCATTCAATGGAGGTTAATTAGATAGTCAATAATTTGAATGTAGCCATTTTTGCAATATGAGCTTATTTGAATGTAACTTTTTTGTGTGCGCAAAAGAACAAATATTGTATGGTTTTCTGACAAATGTTGTCAGATGTACTCATCCAGTACTTGTATACGTATCTCTAATGTATTGTATTGTGTCCATTTGCTTGTTTCTGTGGGAAACCTTGCTCTTTAATAAATAAATGTGCGCTTCATTCAGCACTCCATACACATGTGAAGTACATCTTCTGAGTGACACAATTTCAAGCTTGCCACACACTCTTTAAAAGGCAGAATGAGATTAAGCTTGTTTGTATTCCCAACTTAAAATGGTCCTTCAATTACACCATCCTAATGTGAGCAGCATATGCCACGACATGCCTTAATATCTCTCGGCATCATAAAAACACATCTAGTGCTATTCCAGCAGACTCAGTCACGTTCCAGCCGGTTTACTCCTCAGCTTTATACAATTTCAACCATTCAATTATGCTAATGCAAATGTGTTTGTGCGCAATGCTGAAAACATATCGTTATGCAAGCCAACCTGGATTGAGAGCACTACTCCTGCATCAGAGAAGTGAATGTCATTTCTCTGACGTAATGAACAAAATGCTCCAGGAACACAGGCTGCTTAGTTTGAAGTACTTTGAAAGCCTCTTGTGCTCTAAGTATGTGCATTCACTGTGGGGTTTTATAATGAGTTTGTCTCTTTTTTTGCTTATTCTAGAGGCACTGATAGATGCTGAATGCAGGCGAAATTGCTCTGGCAGGAGCCAATCCAGCTCTTGCCTTTCCTTCATTATTTGTTTCAGATCAGAGAGAGAGATGTGGAGAGTCTATAGATCACAGTGTAAGCTCTACATATGCGTCTCTCTATCTCCAAGGCACACAGACATGGAGAGTGAGCGCAATTTACTCAGGCTGTTCTGAAGGATCAACATCACTTCAAAGAGGCTCTGGCTGAGTGCAGAGCCGTGGAAGCCAATGTGGGTCTTGTAAGTGTGGGTAAACAGGAGGAGATCACAAGCCTTCTAATAGCAGGCTGGATCTGAAGAGGTGCCCACCTTCTGCGTGCCTTTTAAATGTCTTAGCATCTCAAGGAATAGAAAGACTGAGCACTCATGTGGATGAAGTACTTATGTGTTCCATTATTATGAATATGGGGAAAACACACCTGAGGATCACTGATGGTTCATTTTGCTCTACATTTAATATGACTTTATTACAGTATGCGTTTACGTATAGTTACAGTGTTCACAAAATGTTCAACTATATTACCTTGATCTTGTATATAGAGTTGAGGAATTCTAAAGGAATCATAATTATGGTTAAGTGTTAAAAAAGAATGTAAAGAATGGCAGTTGAGCAATGTGTGAAAAATTAGGTGGACAGCACTCACTTATTCTTATCCTATGAGGCAATGGGAGTCATTTTGAAATGATTATAAAAGCAAAATTGTTGGCCCTTTTCTGGGTAAAATGAGCACCAAATATTTAACCTAATCGGCTGGTTGAATAAAAACAAAAAGGAACAGTCATGTTCTCACAAGTCTCATGCCACATTTAGGGATAATAAATAACACAGGAGTTGTTTCCTTTTGGAAAAGATGCTAAATCCCACAATATCAAGATTTTTGTTTAAACCAGAATAAGTTCAAGTTTAAGTTCAAGTTTGTTTAATTTATGTAGCGCTTTTCACAACAGACATTGTCTCAAAGCAACTTTACAGTAAACCAACAAGTTTAAACTCAACAATGAAAAAAAAAAATTAACTAATAAGTGGTGTAAATGTCCCTGCTGAGCAAGCCTGGGGCGACTGTGGCAAGGAAAAACTTTTTGGACTCAAAAGGGAAACCCATCCTCATTTGGGCAACAACAACAGTGTGATTTATATAAACTATAGTATAGACAGATAATATAGTATAAACAGATGATGACTGTGTTAGGTGTAGGTCCAGGGGCGCCGGAACATCTCCAGGTGAATCTGGATGTTAGGTTGAGGGCTGAATAAACTTCAGAATCAGTCCATAGAGAGCTTAAAAATCTAACAGGGACATTTTGTCCTAACGTAGAGTTAATGGACCATAAATTGTCCCAGAAAATCACTTCACAAATCAATATATGTTTCACTGAACAGTAACAGCAATTTTAAACATATTGAACTTAGCTAACTTTGTCTTATATCTGTTGCAACAAACGAATTCAGCATGATTCAAATATCGGAATAAATACGAATAAGCTCAAGGACTAAACTTTCGCTGTAACAGCTGGCATTTTCCGGCTGGCGTGATCGGCGCCTGTACTCATGTCCCGCTAAAAATACATCAGTTGGGAGATGCATGGGGAGGCAAAATGTAATAGATTAAACACGTAATTATATTTAGAAAGTTCCTTTATGTCCGGCATGCTTTTAAAACTAGGCAACAAAGGCAGCACGATGGTACAGTGGGCAGCACTGTGGCCTTTCAATGAGAATAATGCTGGTTCGAGGTCAGCCGGTTGCCTTCTTGAGAGGAGTTTGCATGTTTTTGTCATGTTTACATAGGCTTCCTCCGGGTACTATGGTTTCGCCCCCTGTGTGGTGCCCTGTGAGTTTCCACTAAAAAACACAGGGATTTGTTACGCACTGGTGAGGCACGTCTGGTCGAGTTTTAGTTCCTTGCTGGGGCGGAACAGCGGTTTACCGATCTGGGCTCAATGACATTATACTAGACAGATGTGAGTCTTAAGCAGTAATCATCTTCAAAATTCTCCATCGTTTTCTGTTTCACAGCATTCCTTCATGTTCTAGCTCTTTCTTCTGGTTCACCTCCATTATCAGAACTTATCTAAAAATGGACATTCTTTTGTAATATTGCTATATCCTTGGGTTTTCGTTTTTCACTTCATGGTGTTTTTGGTATTTCCTAAGTATTAAACTGCATAGATATAAAGCTATTTTAAAATGCAAATGTCTCAAACTGGATACATGTGGTGTAAGCAGCAAAATAAAAGAACAGTGGAGAGATGATTAAAAGGCATCTCTCAGCCAACATTAATCATCATATTTTCAGGCCAATGCTGAAAGGACTAGAGAGAAGTGATAACTGCAAGTTTGTCAGAAGTTGGCTTCATTGACATTGATCTCCATCTGTGGATATTGTTGGATGGCTGGAAGTGAAGCTCTAAAGCCATGGTTGTTCTTGAACATGACACCATGTCTCCCGCCTTGCCAGCTGTATGTGCCCCTCACTGAGGCAAATGCCCCACCAGATGTTTCTACTCTCCTGGGACCAATGGCAGGGCCTCCGACGAGGCGATGCAAATTGTCATTAGAGTCATTATGGCAAATGGGGCTTCGTTTCCAAAGGCAGGTCACAAAGTTTGTGCTATGCTTTGTCTCACATGCCCAGAATGGGCGTTGATGGATTTGTTGCCCGTGAAACAGAAAGCCAAAATGTCCTCCAATTCTCTGCCCCGCAGGACTAGCTCAGATTCTTTTCAAGTGGTGTGAAGCAGCATGTAAATCTGTTAAGTCTGTAAATGTGTTTCAATTATTGAAAGTTCTGTGTTGATCAGTTTCGGCTCATCTGCCTCACTTTTTTACCACAATTTTACTCATTTGACAAATTTGTATTATTCTTACTAGAATAAAGAATATTTCTAACAAAGACATTTGCTGTATATCAAGATCAGACTGTATGGTACCAATACTCAAAAATAAATAAAATGTAAAATAGCAACATTTTTGAGGTCTTATGTCATGCACATAAATTGACCTTCACAAGCAAGAAAATAGATTAGAGCAGAATTTGGCATAGCAGAGGAAGCCAACAGGGAAATTTACCCAGCAGTCAATGTGCACCAAGTTTTAACAGCCTGAAATGAAATCACTGAGAAGGCACCGAGGCTCTCATGTTATTATTGAGTTTAATTAGCCCCAAGTGCGGGATGTACGTGTTGGTTTGTGGGTAAAATTGTCTCCTCCAGCTCATAAATGCTCATAGAAATTTGAAAAGTTGTCTACTGATGCAAAAAGGGTCATGCACGTTTTTTTTTTTGTTTGTACTCTTCCTGTTCTATTCAAACATTACAGCTTAGAAGAAATGTTCCAGTATTTTCATGTATAAACTAGACTTCTTGGAAATCCTTTACTTCTCTAATTGGCTGAGAGTTTGCAGGTGGTAGCTGATGAAAGAATCAGTGCCTTTTTCAGATAAATTTTTGATAAAAAAAAAACAATTATACAGCTTGCGCAAAAAAAAGTTGATTTTTGTGTTTCACACACATTCTAATTGTTCTGTATACTTCACAGTATGTATTGTATTTATGTAGCATCACGTGATTGCACAAGTGAAGCTATTATTTGTCTATATACTATATTTACATAAATATTTGAGGAGATAAATGCCTTTTTCTATAACGAGCCAAATCTAAAGTATAAATTGTAAAATAACATTTTTTAAATATAAAAAAACTGGATTTTACTTTTTTATGTTTGTATAAAACACAATTTACTCAAATTCATAAAAATGGATTTAAGGTATTTTGGAAAACAAAACAAAAAAAAACTTTCTTTTATTACATGCTACATTCATGCTACATACAGGTCTATATTGTATTTTATCGTCTGTACAAGTTAACTTGTCCGTTCCCATTATTTCTCTTATGTTCAGTTTGTCTTTTACTGTGATTTATTTGGTTGTAGCTGTTAAATGTGACAATATCTGCAGAGCACAACCCCAAGCTTTTCATGAGACACACACCTGGATTAACAAAGGCCATTCCAATGGGATTCTCACTAACCTTTTGAGGAGAGCTGATATTAGCCGATTAAACCATTTTAAACTCTCTTCATTGCAGTTGGTGTTTTGGTTGAAATGTGCCTTTGTTTGTGTGTGTTTGGGGTTGGGAGGCATAAATCTCAACTTTGTTAGTTGTTATCAGAGCTAGTCCTCTTTTGTCCTCGCCTGCTCCATCACTCTGCAATCTCTGCATTTATTTTCAAAGCCGAGTAGATAAGAACAAACAGAGCAGTTTGTCGCCACCTGAAGCAGTTTCCATTGGAGGAAATGAGAGGAATACTTATCTTGCAGACTAGATGAGATAAAAAAAGAGAATATTCTTGGACGAGATCAATAATGGTTATTCAGTCCTCAGTTCTAGCATTGAAAACAATGACGCTGTCCCAAGCCAGAGCAACAGTATTGATTTCAATTTATTTTTAACTTAGTGATGGATATGGGACAAGCGGATAGAAAGGTATTGGATAGAAAATTACTAACATCTATTAATTGGAGGATGAGATGGAGCACTCAGTTTTTATTTAGCATAACAGCAGCTATAGACGGCAGGGTCAATATTTTGTACATCACCTGCTCTCTCTGTCTTCTGCTGGATTGAAGAGTGAAGATAAACCCATGTAAAATGTGTTGTTGTTCATTTACAACATCATTTGTTTCTCTTTGTTGATGGAGCTTGAAACTCATTTAAGAAAAAAAGTGATATTCTTATTTTATTTTGATTATTTTATTTGCATTGTTGTACTGGCAACCTGCCCAAGATGTTACTTCATAGATTAAGGAGGTATAGAATTTTTCTCTTTTACTTTACTATGGTAAACATAAAATAGGAACATTTATGCACTTTATTGCAAAAAAATATTCACTTTTCAAATGTTGCTTCAAATCCACACATCACCAAGTGCAAAAAAATTTGTATAGAACAGTACCACTCAACTTTAGAGAAGAAAAATCATGCTTCTCTTTCTGACATTCTGAAGCCTAGGTTTGACTGCTTTGAGCCAACTGTGTAATTTGGTGGAGGGGGATTATGCCATTGGGCTGTTGTTGTTTTTTTTTCAGCCACTGGCTAGCTGCTACTTAAACCAAGTCTGGGGCCTTTCTTTTAGTTTTTTTTTTTTTTATACAACCTCAGCTTCTTTTTTTACATTTAAAATTATATTACACAATAATTCCACAACATTGTGTAATGCAACATTTTTATGCAAAAATCAAAAATTGAAACTTTTATGTTTTATAACAAAATAAAAAATGCTTAAACAAAAATAAATCATAAATCCCCCAAAAACAAGGTACAAACGATGTGAACCAAGCGAACCTTTTCTAAACCTTATACATTGTTCCAAGCACTTTTTGTTCCATTCCAAAATACAAGCCATATCACTTTTTGTATTTTTCTTCCAAGGGTAATCCCCTCTTTTCACCACTAGATGACACTTACGGCATTAATTATGGGTCTGTAAAACAAAATTGAATGACAATCACACTCATTTTTATTACCTTGCAAATTATCTCACAACTCTTGTAATGTTCATTAAAAACACAAAATAGCAAAAAACATTTTTTGAAACATATTTGAAATAAAAAATAAACAATAGCTGGGTTGTTCCAACTTAATTCAAAAGGATGCTGTGACTGGCAAACACACCGGTGCATGCAGGGACTTCTAGGGGTTAAAGATTAAAACGTCTCTTATGTTAATTTGCATATAAAGTGAGATGACAAAGTATATAGTGTAGCATATCTCTATAGATTTTTGCCTTTTACTTCTGAAAAATTGTGAAACTGCCCCTTTCCCGTTTCATTATTATTTGCTCACAAATTATTTCCCGTTCAAACCATATCCCAGAGCATCTGCAGCAGAATTCAGTGATGTATGCTTCAGCAGATTAAGCATTTGTAAGTTCTCTTTGTGATGTATCTGGGCAGGTGAGCAGAGGAGCAGCAACAGATGGTGTTTATGAAGATAATCAGCCCCAGCCTCATCTGAATACATTCAGAGCAATGCGAGGCTTTTGTGGTGAGAGAAGCAGGCATACTTTGACTGCAGTGCATCAGAGACCTGGATAATCACTCCATTCCGGCATCTTTTCAACAGCCAGACAGCAGTGAAGAAATCCAGAGGAGCAACTGCAGCACCATTAAAGAGAGAAGGTATAAAGATCTGCCCTTCAGTAGTGCTACTATCAAACTCCTGCCTGTCAAGCAGCTAATCTCCTCGCCTCATTGACTTCAGTCGCCTGTTAATAATTCACTAACTGAAAGATTCATTCTTCCTCTTTCGATTAACTTAGCTTCTTTTTAGTACTTTTATCATTTTGGTTGATGCAAATGCACTCTGTGACTGAAGGGTAAGATGTGCTCATGCTGAGTTCAGTGCATTCTGTCACAAACAAGTTTGCTGACAGTAAAGGAAGTTTGTGTGAACGGAAGAACTTTGGTTCTTTGAAAAAGTGAAAATGCGTTTGATAAATGTTTGTTTTGACACGTTAAAGTCTTACTCGACTTATTACACTGTCGTTGACTGTTGAGCTATTTAAAGTTCCATTCTATTTTGTGCTGATGAATGAAATTTGTCATTTTTTTCTGTTTGTTATCGTTAGTAAATATTCATAAAAGTGGGTGTTGGATCGTTTAAGAATATGAATCCATAGTTCAAGCAAAGATCTGTTTATTACTAATTTTGCTAGCTTCTGGCTTACATTTTGAAGAAATTATGGAAAGAATATTTTTCAAAATAGAACCTTGTTCATAGTCTACGTTCACACTTCAAGTCTTAATGCTAAGTATCGATTGTTTTTTACAAAATCCAACTTTGTGCTGTATCTTTCACATTAGTAATAATACCAGACTGAAATATGGTCTTTTTACAGATGCAATGCGCTATTTACTGATGTAAATATTGACTAAAAATGTGTTCTCTATGTGTCATTTAAACCAGGATAAACCACTGAACAGTGGCAGCAGTTTCAAGCACATTGAACTTAGCTAACTGCTTGTTAGCCACTGTCACATTCAAATTCTTATTCACTATCAACCAGAACAAAAGACAGAATCCTAAAAATAGGGATGCTTTTAGGTATGACTTTAGGTATTTGTTTCCTCATTATTCTTAATATCTCCTTTCTTTTACCATAACTCTATTGTTTTCCATTAAAACTTCTGCATCATTTTCCAGTTATATTGCTGTGATGTAGATATAGGTATCAACTGGTTCTAATTGATGCCGCGGAGGGCGTTTTTATCAAAAATAGTGTTGCACCAACAATAAATTATTAAAATAGAGAGTCACTTTGCGTTTGCTGCTCCAGAGGGGGACCCTATATGTATACATATATAAATATACATATATACATACATACATACATACATACAGAGAGAGATGATAAAGGATACATAGAAAAGATTTCAAAACTGTGTTGCAGGTCCTGCCTTCCTTGTTTCCTTTTCAGTATCTGAGAGGTAGCGCATTTTGATGATCTATCAACACCACATCAATGGGCATCTCTGCTTCCAGAAAACACCCTGGGCTTTTCAAGAGCAAACTTCATTTTTTTACACAGTTTGACAGCATAATCACATGATTGAAGAAAATCTCTCTTCTCTGTGGGAGATGCATAAAATAAGGCACAACTGCTCTATTTCCTCCTGCTCACTAATAGTTAATGCGGCAGACCCAGAGGCAGCTCGAATTTTGTAAGGTTTTGCCATTTCATTTTGAGTATTAAATTCCAAATTCTATCCAGCTGGAGATGGGAAATGACATAAATAACATATCCCACAATACTCCCAACCCACTACTCTCCTCTGTACACTATTCAAGGCTTAAGAAAACCATGTCCTGCAAGGTAACAGAGATTTAGAGGTTCTATGGGGTGAAAGAGGAAAGACAGAAAGAAAAGAAAGAGAAAAACAAGAGGATAGATTGCAGGCAGGCAGGTGCAGTCCACACGCATACGAGGTGGCGATTAGGGAGCTTGGGGCCCTGTGTGGGGCGAAAGGAACATCTGTGCCTGTACCAACCGATACAAAAGAGGGGGAGAAGCACTCCAGTCTCTCCAAAATAAAACCGGCCAGGCTCAATCACATAGATTTATCTAGAGCACTCAACCCCATCGCTCATTTACATTTGAAAAAAAAAAGTGTGAGGCAGAGTGCATCATGGGTAACTCAACAATACACTCCCATTTGGCTTTTAAAGCAAGCACATTATCACAAAATGCTGGGTCATGTGCTGAGAAAACGAGGAGTATATTTGGAATGCATTTCAACTTTAACAAAACACATGAACATAGAACTAAGCACAACCACAGTGCTGCACATTTAATAGTCAACTCTCATGGAACACACCAGACTGGCACATGTATTTAAAGAGGGTTAGAATACATATAGAGGATAGTGTGGGACCTACGAATAGTTATGAGGACTAATCAGGGCAGGCAACACGTATGACATTATTATACTTTAAATACAATGAATGGATGGACCAAGTTACTTCTTTATATTATACTTATTTATATTATACTTACTGATTTAAAAATGTGACACGTTCAGGATTAGTTACTCTTTGTTTTATTCACACACACACACACACAAATAAAGTAAAAAAAAAGAAAAAGATTTTTCAAGACACTCGGGAACACTCAGAGTTCCTGAACCAGGAGGTAGAGCAAGGAGAACAGTAAATCTGCCACATTTTTACAGAAGGAAGTGTGTAGTAGGTAAGCATCTGGTTCAACAACTGATGAGTTGGAATTGGAGTTGGAGGCAACCCAGTAGAGACACTGTAAGTTGACACAGGAGATCCAAGATGGCTGGAACCAATAATGGAGAGTCGAAGGGGGATGAACGGTAGGACTGACAACTGTGGTGTAGCTTTGAGTTTTTTAAATGTTGTAACTGGAAGTGCAAGTGAGTTCATTGATCACATAATCCTTGACAGTAATGAATTAGATGGATATGTTTGTGTAAATGTCCCCTGTTTATTAAATAAAATTGCACTGTTTGTGTACATTGTGTACATAAAATAACACAAGTACTTGAAATGTTAAAGTACATTTTTTTTTCAGTTATTTACAAAAGGTTTATAAAAAGTGTTTCTACTTGGATTTGTTGTATGTTTGTGTATTCGGATTTATGAACTGATTATCTTGTAATCATTAATGATTTGTTTAAAGTAGACATGTGCAGACATAAAAATGGAGACAACCCAGATGGAGGCAAACCATTAGAGTCACAGGAGATCCAAGATGGCTGGAATGATGATGGAAACTCAGGGGGCATGAACTGTGGGACTGACAACTATGGTGGAGCTGGATTGAGCCTTTTAAGAGCTGCAGAGCAACTGGAAGTGCACTCTGATTGGTTGATGGACTCATTGGGGTTATTGTATGCAGGTGAGTTCATTGAGGTGAGATTGACGACTGGTTTTGTCTACTCTTTTTTTAAATATTTTTATGTCTTCCTGTTTTTAAACTGGTTCTATTGTGGAGAACTTGACATCCGGTAATCAGCAATAATAAATTTTAAACAAAAAACAAAAAACGTGACATAGCCTTTCATCCCTCGCATTTTTAAGATTGAAGTAGATATGTGCAAACCTAACAATAGCTTATGCATAATTCTTTGTTAATGTTTCTCATGGGATAAATGTTTACATGAATACATAGAAAGAATTCCCTTGTCTATGTGTACCCCATTATATTTTCATGTAATACCAACATAATAAATTAATAGTGTTGTACTAAATGTATTAAGATGCAGAACTCAATAAAAAAGGTCCTTTTTCTGCGCAAATTTAATTTGGAAAGCACATTGTATACTAACTGATATAGTTCTTGTCTAGCATGGTGGCTATCACTGTTGGTAAGGCATTCAAACATGGCAAAAAGAATGAACAAATATAAGTGGATATCCCTAAAACATGGAAAGTAGCTAAATAACCAGCAATAAATAAATAAAAATGGTCCAAGTTGGGAATTTGAATAGCACATCTGACATTTATCTGGCATTGGCATAACGTATAAACATGGACACCATCTAGCAGATGTGGTAATTTTATTAATCAATTTTTTATTGATGCCTCCCGACACTGGCACCACATGTAATATAGCTTTGGGTATTAATTCGGTGTGACTTAGGCTAGTCATGTACCGTAATCCATTGTTGCAGTTGGGCCTTACATATGCAAAGTGCAATTTGATTGAAAAAAAAAAAAGTTTTGGGAAAATGCACCATTCAATGGATTGACGAGAGCATCATATAACCATATGTTTACGATAAGGATGTTTAAGTTTTCAGGAATATGGTTTCACCAATTCCAATTTGTACTTGGGTGCATTGGCGTCCTTTTCTAACTCTTTAATTAATTGTTAGGAATTTGCAAGAATGTGGACAAATAATGTGGCGAATTTATTTCAAAGGTTAAAATTTGAAGGAGCTACAGCTTTGTTTCAATATGTAAAACTAACGCTATACTTGCCTGACTATCAAAAGAGAATGTCTCCACAAAGCAAACCCAACATAATGCTAATCTCACAACGCTAACTAGCACTTTAGTCTAACATACTTTTCAGACATTTCTGGTTTTCTTTTTGTAATGAAAACGCATTTGAAAATGACCCCAGATCTCCCTCATACCATTCATGGTGGGTTTCTTTTATTTTGTCTCACTTTGAAAAAAGTGTGCATGTGCGTGCGTGCGTGTGTGTGTTCTACAAAATATCGATAAAAGCCAGGCCTAATCCTTCCACTCTGACGGCTTCAATGACAGAGGCACAGCATCTGATAAGAGGTCATTGAACTGAAGCCGCTGTGCCTTCATTGTGAATGAATGGGGTGCAGAGAGAGTGCACCTTCAGCATGAGGCACACTGCTCTGCTCATAATGAAAACCTAATGCATTTTGGATCCTATGACTGACTCTTATGGGAATATTGAGCCGTGATATTGTTTGGTGACATGCACTGCTATAGTTCGTACATCAACAGGAAACAGAGAAAATGAAAACATTTTCAATGCACCCCATGTTTTTAGCATTACACTATTCAACTGGTTGTGTTTAAGGGTTTAATTTGTCAAAAAAAGGCTATAAGGACAACCTCTGAGCTGTGGGCATGGTATTATGGATATTAAAGACATTCTGAGGCACTCATTTTCATATTCCTGCAGCTACTGATTTTGGATGTGGACTGGGCTTCCTGGGTGAACCTGACTTGCAGGGATTGAAGCAAAGGCCTATATGAAAATGTTAAATTTGGCCAATCAGAAGGCAGTACATGAGCCCCAAAGGTCATGTAACACACACCCACTCAAACCTGTCAGAAATGTTAGGACAAGGACAAAAATGTAGAAAAAAAGTCGATTTTGAACTGAACTTGAAATATTTATTCATTTCAAATTAAATATATGATTTTTCTGTTCAGTGCCTGTAATGTGTCATTGAAACGTTGATTACTTTCATAATCACAAAACCCCTGAACTTCACAATAACTTTATCATACAGTTTTTCAATCTCTCTTTCCTTGTTGCTCTTGTTTTCACCTCGAAGCAGATGCCATCTTCATCATGCAGCAGTTTAGCCTTTTGAAAGTCGTTGGTGATCATGGATTTTTTCTCACTGAACCAGGCTCTTAGGAACCACTTTAAATTGTCATTTTTGCAAACAAGTTCTCTCCGCTAGTCGCAAAAATCTCCCAACTCCCAACAGCAAAACCAGTTGTGACAGGACAGTCCAAATAATTTTAAAAAGGTGAAATCTTGTGCCTCAGGCCTTCTTAAAAATTCATAGCCAAATTAAACACCATTCTTTGACAAATTAAACACTTTTTTTTAAATCAGTTGAAATTAAGTAATTCTGTTATTGACATTCCAAGGAAGGCCAATAACAGAGTGGCAAAACTCAAACTGATCACAACAAAAATTGTTGTACAAAGTACTGGAAAGTGGTACTAAACAATAGATACTCTACTGCAAAATGACTTGAGCAGAAGTTAAAGTACTTGCTAGAAATACCCCCCCCCCCTCAATTCACGCCAACATAGAAAAATATAGTTTGCAAGTATGACCACAGGTATTTATTTGTTGAATCGAAGATATTTCAGCGGGTTTTAACTTGCGGGAACCGGTTGATTTATCAAAATGAGTATTTAACCCTGTGTTTTCCTTTTTTCGTTCTATGAAAGTAACAAACAGGCTCTGTTAAATGTAGCGGAGTAAAAGTACACATTTTCAACACAAAATAACGTGAATTAAATAGCATATGAAAAAAAATTCAGCTTATAGTTCAAAACTATGGTATATGTAACCTGTACACGTAAAATATAACTTTGTAAACTATTGCAATAAAAATATTCTATGCGTTATACTTCAATGTAAAATATAAACAAGGGCCGTTTGTTTGTATAGCACAGGGTAATTCAAAGTGCTTAAAATTGGGGATTAATACAGTGAAAACAAAACATTGAGTATGGCCAAAGCAAATTTTACTAAAATCAAGCAAAAAAACAAGTCATATAAAAGCACAATGATTAAAATGGAAATTAAGTTGTGTAATGCAGAGCTGAAATAGCTGTTCAGACTAATAACAATTAATCTTCGTGCTTGTATAACCAGGTATTTATAGTTGGTGATTACAACAATATCCATTGAAGTGTCAGAACTCCAGGAAAGTCAACTTTGGAGGGCACCATCAGCCAACTGTGTGCGAGTGAGAATGCGCTTATCCATTGAAACTGAATGTTTTTTGTAAATCAGCTCTCTGCGAGGCATGGCAGCTTTCATCAGTTTTAAAACAGCAGGCGTTCATGATTTTCTGTAACAAGCGCTGGCAAACCTACTGAGTTTAAGGGAAACAAGTGAGGGGTATGTCTTCAGAAATCTGATGAAAGAGTCACTATTTTGGCATTTCCTGCAGCTAATTCCACTGGGATGACATCAAAAGTTTAGTCATAACATTATGGATGTGGCATGAGGCATAGTTGAAATATGCAGATGATATCATTTGGTCCTGGTTGCGAGCACCCTTACTGAGAAACATCATTTGATTTACTCATGCATGGTGTCACTCGGCATGGAGCATCACAACAAGGAACTTGCGCTCATGCGCTCAGTGAATGAGTGTCTGTTGCTAGGCAATTACTAGTATCAAGAGACAGGTTTTGTCAGGGGAAAGCATGTGTTTACCTTGGCGGGGAACTTTTAAACAAATCCTGACGCTTTGAGCATTGCTTTGAGCATTGTTCATAAAAGTTAATCTGGATAAACTTCAGATTGACTCAAACTGCACTGAACACAAACTTGAACACAATTGTCACCGGGCGAATGCTTTGACCAATGCGAACACCTGTATATTTCTGTGCTGTAATGAACACAACCAAAGGATGACAAGACACTGACTCGCACATCTTTATTTCCTGTTTATAGTTCCGAACACTTGGCAAAAGGCAATGTCCATGCAAAACAGGTCACCTGACATTTATGGTCAATATGCATGTTGTTGGGTGGTTTGCGTAAACAATAAAACAATGGATGCAAAAGGCTGGAATACACAGAGGATCAATAGAGGAATAAAAAGAGGAAGTTCATGTTTTGTGGGTAGTTAAAAGTGATCACAAAATTTGTATCATAACTGTATTATTTGTATTATAGCTGTGATTTCAGTGGCGACTGATAATAGATAATTAGATAATATGGAGATAACAATTAAAATTGATTTAAAATATAGATTAAGCCTTAGAACTCTGAGGCCTTGAGCATTTTTACTACCTTACTGCTAAAAAAAACAAACAAACAAAAAAAATGTTTGTGCCAATGCTTGATATCATCCACCGCAAAACTAAAATTGTACATTTCCTAGTATTGTAATGTTTTACTGCAAAAATTATGTTTTATAATAAAAATCTAAAGTGTCAAAACCAAATTAGAAAAAAAAACATAAATACCCCCAAAATGCAAAGTCAAAACAATATAAAAATTATTTTAAACATCCTCTAAACCTCTAGTGTTTTCAAGCACTTTTTGTGCTATTGTTTTTTTTTTTTGTTATTGTTGTTGTTTTTTTGTTGCCAGAACTTTGAAAAACACAAGCCATATCACAAGTCTTGTTCTTCCAAAGGTTATTCCTTTTTTCACCAATAGATCGCACTGATGGCACCGATTTGGGGTGTATAAAATGAACTGAAAGACGATTGCATCTTTTCTCATTTGAATTCCCTTGCAAATTATGTCACAAATTCCTGTAATGTTCATTTAAAACCAAAAATATAAAAGCTAATAATCTTTTTGAAACCTAGACCTTATATTAGAAATGTAAAATTAAACAATAGGTGGGTCGTATCATTCCTACTTAATTTAAAACAGCTGTGTGATTGGCACACTCACCCACACACAAAAGATGGATAAAAAGCTGAAAACCCAACAAAAGAGATTCACACAAATTTACCTTTAATGATCTCCATCCTACCTTCTGTGATCCCTTCTTGGGTCAATTTCCTGTGATTCTACTTACCTCTACTCACTTCCTTTTCTGGTTCTTCTGGACCTCCCTTGAAAGTTTCAAGTCTCACCTGGTTTCTACAAGCTCTCCAAGAAGAGTCCATTCCTATTTACTACTCCTCTTTATGTTTACCTCTGTGTTTATATGCCCTAAATGGCGTATCTCTCTCTCCCTCTGTGTTTATATGCCCCTATGCAAAGTAAATGTAAAGATATGCGCACATTTTGTTTATTTTCATTTCAAACAAAGAAGCATTCTTTTGCTCAAAAAAAAAATTCTCAATAAAAATATCACATATTGCAGGAGTCTAGATGTGAGCTGCATCATACTTTGATTTGTGACATGCATTTGTCACCAACCCATCAACACAGTTCAAAACACAGCTGGCGGCCCAAACTTTAAAACAAAACTTTTATCATTCTTGTGCAAGTAAATGGGTGAAATTTGTATGAGTATCTGTGCTGATAGAGGCAATCAGAGGAAGCAAGCTTGAGTGAGATGGATGTTTGGGTTTGGGCGACAGCAGCAGGCAAAGAAACACAGTGCAATCACTCAGCCGAGACTTTACTTACAGATCAATACATTCAAGCTGGAGGTCATCAGAGGTATTGCTGTTGGCCTGACCGCAAATGCAACACAGAAGCAACAAGTAGTCTATACATTCCTCTTGCAGGTGATCTACAGTCCAATTTCTTTTCCCCCTTAGAGTATTTCATCATAGGGTGGTCACACAGACTGCGGAACTCATTTAATGATCAGCCCTTTAGTCTGCTAAATGTGTGCTCGGGAATCTTTCCTCAAATACTTTAAAGGGTTTCCATATAGAGGACTCACCGGAGATTACAAATGGGATGGAGATGTTTCTCTCTGGTGGCAGATGTGTTTGATCACATTATATATGCTCCACATCTAACTCCATTTACTACATTTTATATAACAACATGGCAAAAAACAGATACATTACTGCCTTTTTTTGTAATCTTTGGAATCTGTGTACTCGTGTGTAGTCCCAAAGACATATTCAGCAAAAGGCTAGTAAGCTTGCTAAATATCTTGAGCTGTCAGCCATTGACAATCGTACATTGTGTAATGCTTTCTGGCTGGAAATAATGTGTGATTACCCGCAGCCAATGAGTGATCAGCATCAAAGTTGTGGAGGAAATACAGAGGCATAAACAACAATATTAAAAATTTGGACCCAAGTAATTAAATAAAACTTGCACACTCTCATTTTTTTATAATAATCCTGGTCTTGCGATTCAGTCTGGCCAAGGTAACCTTGTGCTCTTTTCAAATATAATTTAGCAAATGTCTGGGTGCAAAATGCAGCTTGAGAACATGTAATTTCTCTGCAGTTCTGTTTAACGTCATGCGGTGTGAAATCCCCTGTCGCTGATTTAATGTGCAGTGTGACTGGATGCTGGGCCAGAAAGCTGTGCAGTGTGAAAGGATCTGTGACACGACTGCTCTGAACATCCTGCCGTCTGAACCCGGCTTGACACTGTTAACTAGCAACACTAGTAGACCTAAACACACCCACACAAGATATATGTGCTGGTTTGTTGGAGGATTGAATTTGTTGTGAATGCAGTGCCACTCCCTGCCATTGGAGGGAGCAACAGATACATCCCTGTGATTTTAGACTTCTTTGTGATGTTTGTTGTACAGCTCTAAATTGCTTGGCCACTAAGAAAATAAGCAGCTCTGGGTCTATCACCCCTCATTGCATATTCTTTGTCTTCTTGTCTTCTTTCTTTCTGTTTTTCTTTGTTGTTGTGTTCCAAGCATCACAGAGCCAACACTAGACACTAGAAAAATCCACTAGACTTTGCAGAGCCAACTTTTGTTATGCTTTTTGGCCAAATGTGAATGCTCAGGTTTGCCTGCATTCTTTAGAATAAGCGCACACTGTTGTTGTTGTTTTTATATCTAATGACGTCGTTAACCATTTTCTGCTCAAACGTATTTTAGATTTGGCACTTTTTAAATGATTTCTTAGCGATCCTGACTCAGGGTCTTGCATAGACACCAGTCTGTTTCAGCAAATGCGGATGAAGACATATTTTGACAAAAATAGCGTACATGACTCAGAGTGAAGAGAAGTGTCATTTGCCCATTAAGACCAGTTGGTTCTCGGGCTATTGATCCTGAGAAAACCTAATCTGTAAATCTGCAGCCAACTTTACTCAACTTTACTTACAACTTTTGCATGTTTGTGGTCCAGTTGACTTCGGCTTGCTCCAATTTCGGATTTCAGAATTTGAGTTGCATTATGGAATCACAAAGTGTAGAGACACTTCCAATTATTTTCAAACATAACCACTTGCCTGCATACTGTAGCATCCCTACAATTGAACAATGAAAAGAGTTACGTGTGAAAACATTCAATTTCAGGTTCTTTTATCTTGTTTTCAGCACACTATTGTTTTGATTTCGCATGTGTTTTTGGCAGAATGTTCACTATTCTTTCTACCTCTCAACAGTACGGTTTTGTTAGTTTTGAGACACAATGCTAAGAGCATAGCCTGCCTATATCTAATTCTACAATTTTCCCAGCTTCCCTAATTAACAGGAAATCCTGGTATTACAGACATGATATGATAGATGGCACGGATTTACAGAAGAACTCCTGTTGTAAATAGTTGTTCCAAAACCCTCAGGGAAGATGCTAGTCTAGGCTAAATTCCAATCCATTCTTTCCAAGAAAAAAGATGAATTTCTAAGGAGGGATGTGACACGAATACATGATTTGAAAATATATTCAATGACTTAAAACATCCCACAAAAACCCACAGTCTAACACTGTTTTATGTATATACATAACTGGAAATCATGTGTGCATTCAAATAAATCCATCTGATACCAACCATGCAAGAGAAATGCTTCCCCTTGTTTGTTTCAAGCTGTTCAGACATGGGAAGCAAAAATTCCCTGTCTTTTATTCTGGGCACAAACCTTTCTTTCATGATCCAGGCAGCAGTGGAAGGTCTTGACCCCACTTCCAGAGCCCTCGTCTTCTCAATACCTGACGGTTGGCTTGCCTCCGCGTGGATTATTGCAACACTCCATGCAGGCACTTTGATGTAATAACTATGTGCAACTTGAAGGCAGAATGAAATCTCAGCTGATGGAACACAGAATAGACAGACAGATGGGTGGAACGTATCAGCAACACTACAATCCCTGGAAGCCTCATGGAAGAGCCGCTTGCTTTGTTTACAGAAATAGCAGTTTCGTGCAAAGCATAATTCCTTCCTATTTTGGTCTTCGCCATCAGACTTTTGAAACTAAACGAGTGTCTCAAGTTGTTCATCCAAGTGTGTCTTTGTGATACCAAACCAATTATATTTAACATAATCATTCAGATTCCTGTCTTTCACCAAATATTGGTTGCAAATGTTTTACCACTGTGGGATTTGTACGGATTTCCCACAAACCTGAATCTCATGGAAAATCAAATACAACTTTGTTTAGAAAGAAAAAAACAGTTGTGCTTGCTGGTGTAATGCTCAATGAGCAGGACACATAAGGCACAGCTGCAAACTGTGTCCTGAGCTTCTGCTCCTTTCCTTTCTGGTCAACAATCCCATTAAAACAAAGACAAAAACTCTTTAAAAAGGAAGATGAATTGACAGAAGTTAAGCACATGTGACTAGAAAATAGGAAAAATGATCCTGGGCATGGGCGGGAACTAGGTCATACAATTCTACAATGTGACATGACTTTTACCCAAGCAACAAACTTTCTCTTAATAAAAAATGGACTGGAACTGTAATTCCTCAACTGCTGGCATCACAAGTGAGCAGATTTCCATTGGCACCCATGTTAAAAAAAGCCCAAATTTCAGCTGGAAGTTGTTTAAAGTCTGAGTCCTTGATTACTTTGTTTACTATTGCTAGTTTTAACCTTCACGACAAATATGATGGGGAGATTTTTTTATTATTTATTCATTTGTATTTACTTTTTAAGTTTTGAAATGTGTACATTTAAGGGTGTGGTTTCTTG
This sequence comes from Danionella cerebrum, assembly GCA_007224835.1. Lineage (NCBI taxonomy): Eukaryota > Metazoa > Chordata > Actinopteri > Cypriniformes > Danionidae > Danionella > Danionella cerebrum. The sequence continues at coordinate 421,858 of SRMA01026236.1, forward strand.
AGAGAAAGCAGTGATTGACATGTTCAGCAGCCCGGTGTTGTAGCGTCATCTCATCTCAGCTTTAATTTTGACGTTTGAATTTGGTTTCTCTTCATTTGTATTTTTTTATGCTGTCGTTTTTTGTTTGCTTTGTATAGTTTTTGACTATTGCCTACGTAACTACCTACTACCTACCACCTAACTACCTACCTACCTACTTACTTACCAGAATTATGCCTGGGTGTGAGATTAATTGTACAGACATTTTTTTTTTCCCTGAAGTCTCTGAAGCAGTGGTAAACAGCCACCACTTGAAACCGCTATGTGCTTTGAACAACAATATCCCTTCTAAAGAAGAAGCATTGTCTATATTCCACTTTGTCGATGATTCTCATTTGGCCAAACTCGACTGTCAGGAAATGAGTTTGTAAATTGAGAATTTGAAACGAAGAAAGAGTCTTATCGTTACTGTAGCATGTTGCTGTTTTTTGTAACCCTTTGTTCCAGACATTTGGCAATGGAGTTCTTTGACACTGTCGCATTGTTGCACCTTGCGCCGAAAATTCAGGTCGGTGTGTATTGGCTTTAAGCCACTCGCAACACCCACATCCTTTCCACCGCTTGCTCAGTTTTGACTTTCTGGCAGTAACGTTTAGTATACAAGGAATTGACTCATTTTTCCCAACTGTGAGCCTCATTGAGCCTCGTCACATGTGGTACATCCATGTTATATAAAGTTAGTGGTTTTACTAGCGTAAGAAGGCTTTTCTAGACAATGAGATAATGAGCTTGTTGGAAACACTTTGGTTGATATAAAAGAAGATCTTTATGTATTTTGGATAAGATGGAGATAGATCCAAGGGTTATTGGAAAATGTAGTGCATTCAGTTCAGTAATACATTTGAATCAATGCATGTTTATTTATTTGATATTTACTCAAAGTAAAGACTAAATATATATATATTTTTTATTTTATCATTTTGTAGTAGTGAAAGTCCTAGAAGCATAATCACAAAACAATTAAAAACGATTCTTTGCAAAGACATTTTCATGCTTTGAGAAAACTACAAATATGCTCGTAGATGCTCATGCATTCTTGTCCTCTGGTAATGGAAATATAAACTAAAATATTATGGTATTAAAAATACATTTGTAATAGAATTTTAAGTTGAGTCTTTAAATCTGTGATAAGGTATCAAAAATTATTGGTACGGCTCCCAAATCACGCAGTCTGAGATTTTCTCTCTCTCTCTAACAAAACCATATCACAAGGTGGTTCTTCTTGTGTTTCCAACCATACAGGACATTTGACTTTTCCTTAGTGGAAACTTCTAATAGAGGCAATTATTCTTCATTGAAGCCAAGAATAAACCCTGGCTTTGGTTTATTGATCTCTTGCAACTATCAATACAGAAAATGAGGTAATTTTGTTTGGAAATGCACAAAAGGCTTGTCTTGTCTTTAACAACTTCATCTTTATAACATGTAATTAATGTTAGCTGTCCTAGCAGTCTACATTTACACACCCTGATCTGTTACGCATGTCAAAGTGTCACCAACTGATGGATTCAAAGGTTCAGACTGAGAAGATGGTGCCTAGAAACAAATAGACGAACGCTAAGTCTGAGGAAAAAGGGTAATTCACTAAGAATGGATTGTAGGGACTGATAGTGCCATGCAAATCCACTAAAGAAATTGACCCCAATGCTAATCACCTCAGTGCGTTGTGTTCAAAGCAATTTGTGAGGCACAATTTTGCTGCATAACCCTCAGAGCTCAATAATTGAGGATGAAACGTACAGATGAGATCCCATCATCTTAATCGCTTTTAAAATGCAGAAATTGTACTAATTGTGTTTTATATTATTATGCCCCTTCAACAATTTTGTTACTCTTAATATTAGTAAAATGTACTCAATGTAAAAAAGTTAAACCTCAACCTCATGTAGCATAATAGAGGTTGATAGATTGTGCACTAGCATATGTTCTACTATATATATATATATATATATATATATATATATATATATATATATATATATATATATATATATATATATATATATATATATATATATTTATATATATATATATATATATATATATATATATATATATATAAATATAAATATACAGCTAATAAATAAATATTAATGTGCCATATGCAATAATCATAACAAGACATAACAAGATCCCCTTGGAAGAGGTTGGAAGAAAGATCAGGATGTAAATTGTAACATATTAAAGATGCATGTTATTCTTTTTAATGGAAATTCATGAATAAGTGCTTTACTTTCTATGGAATGCAGCATAAATAGCTGAAAGATTTTGTGACTTGAAAATATATTTATATGAGTTCAGATTAATTACTGAAGCTCCAAACACTTTCCTTTAATCCTTTTCATATATGAGCAGTTTTATGTTTTGCAACTGAGGTAGAAGGCTGAATTAATTGCTTTCTATTCATCTTTCCTAACGATAAGAAAGAACCCATAAACACCTTTGAAATCAGCGGTCTTGAAAATGATTCAAGCGTGTGTTAGAGCTTCTCAAATGCAGCCCAGAAACCATCCTGAAAAGCCAAATACCACTTGGGAAATAAACATCTCGAAATAGGCATGGAGCCAGGAAATGGATTTCACTGCAGAACTAATCAACAAGGCTGTTTTAGAAGGAACAATTTGGATTTGGATTGGGTCTTTACTGACATTGGAGTTATCAATGCGTCTCATGCCAGGGAGTGTAATTTGATCTTTGATGCTCACAGCAGAGCCTGACAGATGCCAGCAGCTCTGGCTAGGACTTGTTTAGAGAGTTTGGCCCTGTATTAAATGGGATAACCAGAGCTAGTCATCACATCCATCCACTGATGTGGTTTGATTGGAATTCTGAGTATCAGCCGCTGGTATCATCTGCAATCTGTCAGGTTTCAAACATAGATCAGGTGTAAATCTGGATTCGGTTTAAACATCCTCACTATGTAGAAACCCAAGCAGTTATTCCACCACAAAGACAACTAATCAGATCTTGCCAGCACATGAAAAACCAATCCAAAGGATCTCAAGATGTTGCAAAACATCTCTCTTTTTTTCTGGGCATCTTTTAAACCAACCCCATTTAATCTGTTTCTAAGCAGGAACAATAGTGATTTCTGCTTATATACCAAGCACTATTTTTGTGCTTTTGTTCTATTTTATATGTATATAATGTAAAAACCTTAACATTGTGAAAATACTGTTTGTCATCGATAATAATAGTAATACATTTTATTTGAGGCGCCTTTCTGGGCACTAAAGGATATTAGACATAAAAACAAACAAAGGGCATAAAAGCAGAGAAATTCTGCAACAGTTAAAATACACATCAAGGAAAAAGCGTGTACCAGGTCACTTTAAAAATTGGTTTTAATAATTGAACCCAGTCTGGATGCTTATTCCACCACAGCATGAGAGCCATAGAGCTAAAGGCCCTCCCATTTTGGGAAGGCGAGGGGGCTCCAGCAGAAGGGCAGGCAAGAAGCGCAGAGTCTGTGGTGTCGACCTAATCTTTATAAGTTCCGTAAGGTAAAGAGGGACGAGGCTGTTAAGGGTCTCGAGTTTTCAATTTCTGCTTATTTTTATACATTCATCTCAAAACCTTAAATGTATGTCACATAAACTATGAAAGTTCCCTTGTTTAACGGAATGTTTGATGTAATTAAGACTGGGTAGCTTTTTTTATAACAGATTATAGCAAAGGAAAATAAAGAAATATCATCTGACCTTAAAATGACTGTAATCATCCAAATCCACCAAAAGATTTTGTTTTTCTCCATATGTTTTTAATGCAGTAAAAAAGAGCAAATCTCAAACGCATGGCTCATGGCAAACAGAGTTGCTTGAAAAAGGACAAAAAGTAATTTTCAATGGAGTAGTTCTTATGTTTAACAACCAAGTGTCTACAAAGTGTCATGTTTCTACTGATAAATATTATTAAACTGTTAATAATCTCCATCGAATTAAGTAAAGTTGATCTTTTTTCCAATTGAATCCATTTACCCTCCGTAGAAAACAACAGAACTCAACAAAACGTCCATGTCTGAATCATTGTGACAAGTGATACAATTAAATAGCATTTATAGCTTCACTGATGCCTCACTTCTGCATTCTTGGCCCTGCCTTACAAGAGTCTCTATTTGTTTTGCAGCCTTGTTAAACAATCTCACTACACTCTTGATGTACTGACTTAACCACTTCTCTTTAAAATGTAAGCATTTAGGCATATTACACATCTAGAGGCTAAAATGAGCCTACAGCAAAGTACACGTGAAAGCGAGGGCTATGATGGATTACCTAGTAGAAACCACGCTTGGTTACAAGCCTAAACAAAGATATGGAGAAACAAGAGAAGAAAAAAAATTGTTGAAGGTTCGTAGTCCCTATTGTAATTGTTTTTTGGCTTTCGGTGGATTTCTGAAGGCCTAAAGGCCTAAAAATCACAGAATTTCACAGAACTTATGAAGTGGGTGGGGTAAAATGGTCTATAGCGCCACCTAACACGTTTCAGCTTATGGTTTGTCATAGACGATACAATGTCTGATTGGTCCTGAATTGACCATGTTAATAAATCATGTCTAAACACAACTATAACATACTCTCTTGGTCATTGCACCTTCCAGTTAGAAGGTTTTCGGTTCGAGGCTTGCCGGTGACATTCCTGGAAGGTGTTTGCATGTTCTCCCAGTGCTTGCGTGGGTTTCCTCTGGATACTCTGGTTTCCCCCACAATCACAAAAACATGCATCAGGTTAATTGAATAATCTAAATCCTCCTTAGATGTGAATGTGTGAGTGTGTGATCCCCTGTGATGGACTGGCGACCTGTTCAGGGTGTACCCACGCCTCTCGCCCAATGTGTGCTGGATATAGGTACCGGCAGACCCTCGTGACCCCGAAAGGGAATAAGCGGGTTTGAAAATGAACGAATGAATTGCTTTACCACTCACTGTTAAGGAGAAGGGTTAGGCCTATAACAGAATAAAAGTCTTAGAGGATGCTGCCAGCACATATGGGTGAAATGCTCCATATTTCCACTCAGAGTTTCTGTTGGCTGATCTCTCATTCACTCGTCTGCTTTATTTCAGCAATCACACATAATGAAAGTGTTTCACAGCATTCAGCATCTGGTCCTTTGGCAACCACAGTTGAACCTGAACCTCATGTTGGACTTTCCTCCAGTTGGCATAAAAAGTGTTAGCCTTTACTGCTATCCTGGGACTTCAGAGTGATGTTAAGCTCGTAACACTATTGAGCATTCGCAGACTTGGCTTGTGATATTATCATTATTTACACATTTCTGTACATTAAAAGTAAAAGCAGTGGTTTTAATAGAGGATTTGATGAAAAAATTCTGCATGGTTTGAGAGAGAGAATATCACAGATTACGCCGCTGAACAGAGATCAAGAGAAGTACTTTTTAATTTGCCACATTCTAATCTTATTTATGCAGCGGCCAAAGTATCCGGATGCCAGATACCATCAAAACCAACAGCTTTGATCCATGAGCCAAGCATTAAAAATACTGGAATGCAGTAGTGCAGGCAAATGCCAGGTGTATATCACCCTGTAATTAGGACTGTACTGAATTAAACCAAGGTGTAAATATTGTGCACATATTTGTAATACCAGCATGACAGGTTTCCAGAGCTGTCTGAAAAGGAAAAGGGGGTCTTTTAACACAGACAGGAATAAATCAGGATGTACATCAAAGAATGTCAAAAACTCCTCGTAAATGAAAGACACTTTTTTCATCCCTCAATGTACAAAGAATGCCATTTTCTTCCTCTGTGTAATAAGCTGACAATGTGTTTGGCGCTCAGCGGGAACTGCTCTCAAGAACATGGAAATGACCTTATTATTTTCTTTCCAATGACATCATCGTTCATCCACAAGGTGTTAATTTAAAAACGTGGAAGTTTGTGCAATCGAGCCATTTCTTTTAAATTAGTTTAGCTCCTATTTGTGAAGTTAAAACAAGCCCTGAATGCTTTATCTTGAAAATAGACGATTTATCTTAACTAGAATTTGCAAAGAAGGAGAAAAATAATCACCATACACCTCATTTAATTGGCCTCATGTCATCATGACAATGGGAAAACAAAATATTCATCTCTGAAGTGATGCAACGCAGATAATTACAACCTTTGTTTTGTGGAAATGTAATTGCGACATTCAACATGAAAAGCTTTCATTAATGACAAGAGTTGATGTACCGATACTGTGCAATTACTCTGAGGAATAATGAAAAGAAGGAGAAAGTCTTGCCTACTTTACATGCAATGAAATAATCATTGTTTGCCGCCTTATGCAGAGCTGTCAGAAAATCCTTTGGAGAGTGATGCCTTATTTTATGCTTACATGTGATTCTGAGCTGAGCCGAACACACGAGAGAAGACCATAAGGAACAAAAAGCCTAATATTCATTTTGCATTATTAAGGTGGGTTTGTATGAAATATTAAAAGGATCGTATGCTGGTTTAATATTCATAGAACTGAACTTTTACTGAAATATTGGTGAAATGCTTTTAAATGTGCTTGGCTGGAGAGCTGATCTGATTAAATTCCTTTATTTGATCACCTTCCCGTGCTCCGAGGGTGAATGAGATGAACTGATTTATGCTCCGCGCTTCCATCGTTTGACCACGTCATTGAGAACTTTTGGATTGTGTAGATTTACTCGATATAAACGTGACGTAGAAGTCATTTATGAATACAGTTTCACACTGTAATTGTACAATACAATTAAAATTTCCTTTCTTTAATTTCTATAGATGTCCTAATCGTTTCCTTATCAATTGTTTTGCTTTTATTTAAAAAAGCTTAAAAAACGACTAGATATGCAGCTAGATCATGTCAATCCCACTTAATTCAATACAGCTGCTGTGATTAGCACATGGACCGGTAAATAAAGAGTCAATAAACCGGTAAATAAAGAACCAGATTCACCTGGAGATGTTCCGGCACCCCTGGACCTACACCGAACACAGTCATCATATGTTTATACTGTATTATCTGTTTATGTTTATATTATTATATCATCTGTTTATACTACATTATACGTTCATACTACCATATCATCTGTTTATACCATAGTTTATCACACTGCTGTTGTTACCCAAATGAGGATGGCTTTCCCTTTTGAGTCCGGTTCCTCTCAAGGTTTCTTCCAAAAGGGAGTTTTTCCTTGCCACAGTCGCCCCAGGCTTGCTCAACAGGGACATATACACCACTTAGTAATTAATTTCTTTTCACTTTGTTGAGTTTAAACTTGTTGGTTTACTGTAAAGCTGCTTTGAGACAATGTCTGTTGTGAAAAGCGCTATATAAATTAAACGAACTTGAACTTGAACTCTTTTACGCATTAAGGAATAATTAAAACAAGCCAACAAAACTGATAAAAAAACTATAAAAAAAACTTAAAAATGAGCACATAGGTCAATAAGAGCACAAAGGACAAACCACATCCACATCAGCTCAAGTAGAGATCAAGGGAGAAGCCTAACTGTGCTTATACAAGTAACTTGTGCATTCAGAAAGAATGAACCTCTGTTTAGGTGTGTCAGGGAGGACTGTAATTGGATAAAAGCATTTGAAACTTACTTTATCACCTCTTTGAACAAAGAGAGATGCCTGCTGGGTTTTGGCTCTGAGTGGATTACAGTGAAACACTTTGACCAGCTACTAGAGAAAGGGCAGTTATCATGCTGGTGCTTTTTACTAAAATAGTAAAAGACTCTTGGCGCTCTGCTTTCCAAAGCCTCATTAACTGACAGCAGCTTTTTTTGTTCATCTTTCCCTCTTAAGATAAGGTGATCTGGCTTCCCTTGACCTCTCCTCCACAGAGAGCTCATCAGGTTCACCTCCATGCTCCCCAGCGGCTGGAGAATGCAAACTCAGCAGCACCTGAGAAGCTTCCCCTCCCTCAGGTGAAGTGCAGAGACTGCTCATGATCCTGCTGGATGTTGTGGAGAAAGCTGTTATACTCTTAACGTCATGGAAGACTATTGAGGAAGTAAAAGTGAAAACTATGGTCAAAATTTCCCTTTCCTCAAATGCACTTTATTAAGTCTGGAATTAGCTAGACCATCTTTTGTGGGCACTTTTGGATTAACCCCTAGAAGTCTGTGGAGGGTGGGCAGCACGGTGGCGCAGTGGGTAGCACTATGGCTTTCCAGTTAGAAGCTACAACCCAAGTTTCTTTTTTTTATAAATATTTTTTTCATTCCATTACACAATACAATTCAGGGTATTACATTATCTCTTTTTACTGTAATTTTTTTTCCTAAAATTGAGAACAAACTCAATTCAAAAAGTGTTGAAACAAAATAAAAGTTCATTAATACCCCCCAAAAAAGAAAAGACAAGGTCAAAATGTCCAAAAAGATCAAAACAATGAGAACGTTTCCTGAGCCTTAAACACTGTTTTTGTTCCTGAACTTTGAAAAACAAAAGCCATATCACAGGTCTTGTGCTTCCAAGGGTTATGTCTCCTGTTAGAAAACATAAAAACTGTTTGTTCTCAATTTTTTAGATTTTTGCAGTCATTTTTGTACAATTTCAGGATTGTTATGGAATTTTTGTGTAATGTAATTTAAAAATTTTATTTATTTAAAAACTGTAAACTAAAAATGTTGTACTAAAAATTATATAGAGCTTTTAAAGGTAATTTAATATAATAATTATATAATAATAATAATAATAATAATAATAAAAAACAACACTCGAAAGGCCCCTGGCTTAAGTGTTCAAATATATAAAATGTAATGGAACACTAAATCCTTGGTTGTTTATGATGTTAAATAAATATAAACAGTCATTCAAACTTTTTTAGAACATTACTTTATATCACTTGCTACCAACATGAGAGTGCTTATCCTGAGTTTGCTTAGACTACTACTCAGACTACTTATCCTGAGTTTGCTAGTTACCAGTGATACACAGGTTGACCTGAAATGAGCGGATGACTCCAGTTACGATTCCTCCACAAATATTTGTATGATATTCAAGTCGTGCTTGGTTTGAATTAAAGATCTAAACATGAAGAGCTCAATGGAGATCCATCCTTTTGTGGTGTTTTGCTAAATTCCGACTCCCCTGCAGAATTCGACATTCAACTACCCTCTACAAGAACATTTATTGCAGATCCAAAGTTATACCTTGAGTCTAAATGGTTTAACCCTGGCATGTCCAAAGCCGCAGCCCTGCACATTTTGTATTCAAGTCCAGCTTCAATTCAAAAAACAAGTCTAAAATCAGAATTTCCTTAATTAGTGTCCTTTGGTGTGTTTCATGAAAGTTTAAGCTAACAGGTTTCGTTCCTCCAGGAATGACTTTGGACAAGCCTGATTTACCCTCACATATTTGGTTTGGGTCCGACACTAAAATAAATGTGCCAGACAGAAATCAGGTTAAGTATTTTAGCCTTTTCTCTTTGAAAGCAATTTAATGAAATATGTTTCATGCACAGCTGTGGAAGTGGTAAAAGAGTGGACAAGTTCAAACCATTTTAGAACCCGATACCTGCATATTTAACATCATCTTGTGATCATACTGTCAGAAATGCATCTCAATACCCAGGTGCATTAGAGGCCTCTGATTCACTTTCCATTGAGATGAAAGAGATGACAGGCTTTGGCCCAAGCACCCACGATCCCACCTGCTTCCCTTCCTTCTCTTTGCTCAGAAGCTGTTTTGTCACAGAGCCACGGTATCCCAGGATTCCCTAATGAGATTAGATGGCCACTAATGAGCACTACACTGGGTAAAATCAGCTGTGTTGTGAAGGTCAAAAATCTCACTACAGATTGTGCTGTTGGACTTCAAGAATCATTAACTAATAACAAACAACTGATTTATGAGGGAAGAGGAATGTTTGTTGGCCTTTAGGTAGGGTTTCCCTTTCTTCATCCTGCTTTTAATGAGCATGAAAATATGGAAGTGATCCCAAGACCCGAATTAATGGCATACACAGAAAAAACACTGTTATTTTTCTGGCTTGCATTCAGTCGGCATGCTCGCAGACGTTCTGGTTCAAGTCCAGAATCACCTGGAGTAAATAAAAGTCTGAAGCAAAAATATTTGACCAGTGAGATTATTGTTGCCACGCGTTTACCAGGTCAGTGTTTCAAGAAATTAAGAACCAGTTTGCATCAGTTTTCTCTAATAGTCTAAAACCACGAATCAGGATACATTTCCATCAGGATTGGATGTGATGGCAAATTGTGAACGAATGAGTGACACATGCACAAGGTACAAAACTACAGCAGCACAAAACAGCAGAACTATAACAAAATAATGAGAGCGAGATCAGGATTTGAAAAGGGAACGGGATAAAAAGCACAGGTGAGGGTTTTTAGCTCCTGATCAGCAAACAATCATATCACCCAATCATTTTGTTGAAGAGACAAAAAAAAATCTGTTCACTTTGATAAATGTTTTTGATGTTATTAGAGACTCATTGTGACCTTTTTAAGTTTGAAACTCCTTCTTGAGGAAGAAAAGACCCTTTTTCTCAATTTAATGTTTATGAATTTATCACCTTTTGGAATGAATTCATCATTTACCATATTATATACCATTTAAACCAGACACAGTTAATTTACTTCCTCTATGAGTGACATCCTTCTGATCTATTAAGGACATTTTTCAAACTGAGAGTTTGTGCAAGACGTTTACACTGTACATATTACCTATATTTATAAGCATTGAGTCATAGAAACCTAACATCTGCACCAGCTCAGCTTCTTTTGCATTTACTGAGGACAAAACCAAATCTATCGTACTTCAAAGTGATGATCCATGTTGCATAGATATTTCATCATCATACAACCCTGTGCTCCCAATCCTTCAGAGAGATCCTCACAGAATTGCTTTTTTTATATAATTGGACCACATCCATAAACATCACCACAGCAAACGTCACAAGTTTACAGTACCTTCCAAATATTTTTTCAAATTCATGGAGAATTTCACCAGAGCTCCACAAGATATTCTACAATCTTCATCCACGTCCTAGATCACGTGCTCCCACCACCAACTCCCTTGTCAACGCCTTCCCAATCACCTGAGTTCTATCCCCTGTACTCCCTGTGAGATCACTACAATGTGCCTCCCTGACCCTCTCCCTTTGGATTAGAAATCCAGATGTGCATTTTAAACAATATTCTTGAGAAAAACGCTATGAAAAAAAGGCTACATCTGAGGATTTTCTGCTGTTCTGAGCACATGAGTAGTCTGTTCAATCACCTTTAGCTCTCACATTATTACCAAGCATGTATCCATTTAGCTCCAGGTTAAAAGAATATCGTGAAGCAAATTAGCTCCAAACACTCGATGCTAGCCTTGAGGCTGTGTTTTGTGGGCCACTAAGACTTACTACTAACGTTTTCTCTCACTTATAGGAAACTTTGACATATGGGTTGTGCCAGGCTTTGTGAAGCTAATGAAAGTATGGGCTCCTCTATTAACCTCGGAGAGGAAAAGGGAGGTAGTTTGATGCGTTCAGATTGGCAATAGCCAATATTTCACCAAGACAGGCATTACCAATGAATAATTAAGTGTTTAATATAATGTTCATGAGGAAAGAGAGATAAAGTAGGGTGCCTTGGGAAGGGCAATGATTAAACTGTAATTGATTATCCCAAAACCAATGTACTATTATGGAGTTTGTGAATAGTGTTTATGTGTTTTTTTGTTTTAAGAAAAATGGCATTTTGATGGCAGTCATGATGCCCAGGGAAGTGTAAGTCCACATAACAGGGCTGATGTGCCTGGTGATGAATAGTACATGAGCTGATTGTTTTTACAAGATAACAGTTGAAACTTGCAAGTGTGTGCCATGGTAGAATTATTGAAAGAATATTACAAAACTTGAATTTATCTCCTGTACTCAAAAGACAACATTTCTGTAGTCATCATGAAATTCATAGAAAGGTATATTTGTGTAAGGCGGTACGGTGGCGCATTGTGTAAGACTGTGGCCTTACAGTTAGAAGGTTGTTGGTTCGAGGCCAGCCGGTTTCTGCACAAGCTTGTGTGGGTTTCCTGCACTCCGGTTTCCCCCAAAATTCCAAAAACACACGGCAGGTGTGATGGACTGGCGACCTGTCCAGGGTGTATAGACCCCGAAAGGGAATAATAAGTGGGTAAAAAGATGAATATGATTATGTATATTTCTGCACAGAAAATTCTGGCGTTAGTGTGGCAGTACACTGAAGTGACAGGCATATTGGACCATAAACAGCCACCTTAAATTTAGGCACTGGACAAAATGTACTTCTTTTTGTTTTACCCATTAAAAGGATTTAAAAAAATAAGTAATCTCTAAAATAAATTAGAAAGAATAGAGTCCGTAGATATTAAACATGAGTTCTACATGTTAAACCCTTAAGGAGCTATAAATAGTAAGCTCATTTATGAAAATAAGCTAATAAACAAATAAAATTCTCACAATAAGTTCAGTTTGTTATATTTAGAAATTTAATTTTTAAAATTTACATTTACAATTCACATACCAGATGTAGCCTAAATACTGACAGGCTTCCAGCAAAAAATAAATAAATAAAAATCTCCTTTTGAAAGAACATACATTCTCACACTGGCAGAGGTTAACAATTTCCATACCTCAAATTACTGACCTGTGGCTTCCTGTCCAGCATATATGTCCTTCTTGTTAACCAGCTGACAGGTTTTCATGCATATTCATGGATACATATGGTCTGCCAGAACGAAAGGCATCTCATCTCCTCAGACTCTGGTGTGTAGTGCAGTACAAAGATTCTTCATTAACGATTGAACCAAAATTAATTAATGTTTACCTTCATTCTCAAAAAAAAAAACAAATGAGGCAATGCGTGTTTTTGACACAAATAAAATGCAAAATAAATGAAAAGCTTTGCATGACATACTAAAATACTTGCCTTTAAAAATAAAATTTGCATATATGCACTTATTAGAATGATCATTTACAATAAATAAAGACTATAATCAACATCTCACTTAATTTGCCAAATGAGCTTGTTTATGGAGGTTACAATGTTCGAAACCGAGCAAGAGAAAAAAAAAACCCACAAAGGAGAACTTAAAATGGAAAGCATATGTGAGGAAGTAATTCTGCAAAGACATGTTACTTTATTTCCTAAAGGCTAATCAGCTAGACTATGCAATCATTCAATAAAGATGGGGCAGGATGCTGCAAACTAATTACACCGCTGCATTTTGGGATTCAGGGCTGGCTAATGTGAGTTATGATTAAAGAAATAGTTTATCAAGAAGTATTTACCCTGTGATGATAGATTAATGGTAAAATTTACATTTACTCACTGCTAAATGATATGCACAAACAATTACATTTATAACCCAGGTTGTAAATGAAGGCATAACTTGTTTTGTTAGAAAAATGTACCTGTACTTTGAATAAGAGCGCAACACCTGAACTAAACCTGCATTTCAGATATCATGATGGCAATCTATATATATATAATATATATATATATTGTCTTTGTATCCCAGGCACAGATCATAGCGTATCTGCTGTGTCACCAATAAGTGAAAGCAATGTTTGTTACTATGATAATACAGGATAGTCATGCTTTTTTATAACTTTGTGTGCTAAAGTGAACAGTTTAGCTCTGTTTAAGGTCGAATGCCTGGCATAACAGCAAGACACAAGTAAACATAGACGAGTTTCAAAATTGTTAATATCCTTAACAAGAAAAGAACTGTTTTAAAGTTTAGAACTGTAGAATGGCTGATTTACATTTGGAAATTCTGTATAAAGGCCTATTGTTTGGTATTTAAGTGAGATTTAACTCCAGTCAGAAACTAAGCTTTTGCTTTTTTTGCACAGGCCACATCTCAAGGGTCGCTAGTTATACATGATGATCTATAGTAGAAATCTCAAAATTTTCCAACAGGAATGACCACCAACAATTAAGAATGTATGATGATTGGGTGTCATGGCTTTGCAATCAAAAATGTATAATGGAAGTCAATGGGACATAAACAGCCACAAACAATAAATGAGGGAAAAATGTAATCCATCAATGCCAATGTTGTTACAAATCTTTGGCATGTACAAAACTGTGATAAAATGTGATAAAAAAAATCCAAATTGAAAATATTTTTGACATCATTTAAATTACTGTTTTTATTATTTCAAAATGAGTAGTTCTGATTAGAGCTGAGATAGATTAAGAGATTTGTGCATTTAGTTTATTTAGTGGCTGTTTTCAGCCATGAACATAATGCACATGGTAGTGAATTTGCCCAGAGTGTATTATAGTTTTTCAAAGCATTTTCCAAAACTGTGTAAAAAAGTTCTCACCAAAAATAATTTGATTTGCTGAAACGGATAAAGAGTTTTTTTCTAAAAGGCCAATTTTAGACTCAAAAAATGGCTGAAAATGTCCCCAACAACAAATAGGGGTTAATAAAAAGTATTCTAAAGCTACATCTTAAACCCCAAAAGCTCCTAGATCAGGGCTTGAAGTTAAATAGCGTAGCTTAAAAGCATGAAGAAATCGTTTACATTTAAAGAGTGTTATGTTTCAGACAATAGTCATCTGACTGGCATCAGAATTTATGGATTGCAAGATGGATGGATGGACAGACTTAGATTTTGTAGTTTGTTGGCATTTATCTCTGGATTTCTATGTCCCCAGTGACCAGTCTTGGAAAGAGATCAGTGCCAGGGTATTTATGGCTAAAGAAGTGATTCTCTTCAGCTAGCAAGCTACCTGAGACAGGTTCAAAGCCTGTTTGACCAAGGTCATGAACTGTGTCACTCCCACACTCAAGGTCCAGGGAAGCACTCTAGGGCACATATGTGCTTGTCTCTGGCATCAGCAGCTTCATCTTGTCGCGGTCACATTCAGCAAGCAGTGTGCCGTGAGCTTCTCTGCCAAACAGGTGTTCATGCCCGGCTCGGCCATTAATCTGCCCACGGCCCATCTCTGCAGGACTCAGCCTTAATTATCTTCAAATACGCCATTAGAAAGAGTGATGAACGGCAAGGGTAAGGATCCTGCCTTTGACTGGAAACAATGGTGTATAGATAAGTGGAGATAGTTATTACTCCATGTTGTGGCGTTAACTGGATCTAGAGTTAATGCGGTTCTGTGGAAGAAAATGATAGGATCTTCTAACCCTCTCTTAAATGGATCCCATCCATTAAAGGTAATTGCGGTTCACTGAAAAGCACAGATTTCACACCGTCTTATTCCAAGTCTTGACATGGGGTCTTATCATTCTTATTCCAAATAATTTTACAATCTGTAGCTGGTAAATGTCATGATGATTGTTTAATGTGCTTGATGTATTAATTGGCATTAGCGTTGAATTAGGATTGCACAGTAAATTACTCCACGGAGTTCTGTGACACTTGACCTTTTGAAAATTTGACACTGTACCTAGGACTTCATTCATCTATGCACTGTCTAAGTGGATATTTTAAGCAGCCAACTAAACACAGACTGACCCGAAGGTCTGAAGGTGCTCTGGACATTGAGCTGCAGGGTTTCCCTGACGCAGTGTTCACATTTAATCTCGAGTGCCTCTGAAAAAAACGTGCTCTTCTTAAAACAAAAATGTAAAGTAAAGCTTTTCTAATTATTTGGATAAAGGGTTCACTCAAACTAACTAATAATATAGCTTTGTTATATTATTTTATTATTTGTATTCTTTAAAAAAAGGTAACTTTATAAAATTACCTAGGCATGAAAAAAACTATTGCATTCTAAAAAAGACAAACCAAAACCTTTTGAAATGTTAAAGCTTATTAAAGATGTTTCCTGGTTTGTGTTTCATAAGAGAAATCTCAGTCAAACACAGATTTATCAGTTAAAATAGAACACAAATCAAACATTCACTTATTTATAACTTTTTAGTTTGATGAAGAACCCTACCATAAATTGAGCTGCCTCAAGTTTTATGTTTCATTTAAGTTATAACCACTATTTTTAATATGTTGAACCAGAAGTAAAACTGTTACCTGAACAATGTCATTCTATAGTCTGTGTCAGTTATTTTCAACCAATGTATATTGTTAGGAAGCTGCCTACTCCACCTACTAGCAGATATACACTCACAGGCCACTTTATTAGGCACACTTTGCCCGAATTGGACCCCTTTTGCCTTCAAAACTGCCTTAATCCTCGATGGCATAGATTCAAAAAGGCACTGGAAACGTTCCTCAGAAAGTTTGGTCCATATTGACCTGATGGCAGCATGCAGTTGTTG
The DNA here is from genome assembly GCA_007224835.1 of Danionella cerebrum. NCBI lineage: Eukaryota > Metazoa > Chordata > Actinopteri > Cypriniformes > Danionidae > Danionella > Danionella cerebrum. Next base: position 438,109 of record SRMA01026236.1, read on the forward strand.
TAGATGTGTGGTTGGGATGCACACACCACATCCCAAAAGTTGGGTGACCGTTGGGTGACCACATCCCAAATGTGCTCTGTTAGATAAGAGTGGAGGCCATTTGAGGACAGTCAACACATTGTCATGATGTCACATTGTCATTTTTTTTCAACATATCACAGGTGTTGTACTTTGAAAGGTTATGCCATCTTTTCACCACTAGATGGCATTTATGGCACAAATTTGGGGTCTTTAAAATTAAACAGAAAGACAATCATGCATTTTCTCACATTGTGTTTTGAATTACCTTGCAAATTATATTAATAACTCTTGAAACTAATAACCTTTTTGAAACCTACAAAGTACATGCAGAGACCTCTAAGGGTTAAATACTACCTTGGGCTTAATGGATTGAAAAGGAACAGGTGTGAAACTCATTTTACAAATCACATACATACATATTTTTTTTAAAAAAGGTGATGTCATAAGTGGTTCAGGTGATGATTTCATCTAACACACAGAGCACCATATCTTTCTTGCGTGTTTTCCATTATCCATGACAGCCCTTTCCTTAAAAGCTTGCCATTTTACATGACAAATTTCTTTATGCCATCTTCATTAGACAAATGATACGGTTGCTTCCTAAAAAATGTGCTATTTGTGTAAATCTCAGCTCATAAATACAATCACATGGAGTCATAATGAAGAATGGTTACAACCTCTGGTTAAAGCTTTAAAAAGACATACATCAAAGTCAATGTGAAATAATAAAAATAAATCCAAGTTTTATATTCAATCACTAAAGGAAATACATTAGCTTTTTTCAAAGCTTATTTAGGACCCAATGAAATTGTGCATGTTGGCTATTCAGTAAATATGAGGGTTGTGAAAGCAGCATTCAGCATTTAACATTCACAATGTTTCAAACGTTATCATTGAGTGGCAAATTCTCCTGGCAAACTCGATTATTTTAAACCCCTAAAGAACACAGCGAGTGATTTAGAGAGCAACATTTTTGCAAATTGTACAGGGCTTCTTATGCGCTCGGCCAATAGACTGCCGCTCACCCTCCTTTTAAATCAGGCCCACTTCCAAGTTTCATGTTATGAAAAATGCCTGGGTAGGGGACTATCATTACTGCAATCATTCATGTCTGTTGTATCCATTTTGCTTTAAATGTATCTCTAAAGCTCATACAGGCATTTCCAAAACCACTATCATTTCAGTCAGTCTGTGATCTCCTCCAGCAATCTGCATTTCGTTGAACGTGTGCGCAGAGGGAATAGAAACCAGACACCTGTCTCTCCATAGTGGAAAATTAAGAAATAGAGAGCAAGAGAGAGAAGCCACAATGATTTCTCAAACCATAAACCAGCCTGCATTCAGACTGCGTATCATTTTTAAAAAAGAGGACAAACCATACCTCCAGGCTTCAGAATTGAATAATCATCATCTCGTCCACTGATGTGGTCAGCAGCAGTAATCTTACTTTCAGCTTTAGAATGACAGACATATGCACAAACACAGAATGAAACAGAGAGTTGTTAGTGAGCTGGGATAATGTTTTTGAAATATCTGAACTTCTTAAAGTATTAGACCTTTGAAAGTCAGCCATGGTTAAAAGTCAAAGCTCAGAAGTGGTATAAATGATATGCCAAAAAGAAGAGAAAATCTCAGGGCTCATCTATTCACTCTTGAAGTTTAGAATGAAGTCTATGTGTTAAATTGGTTACATTTGGTGTTTCTGACCATTTGTTATCCAAAACCTTCACAGGCTGATCATGATAAATGGGTAGATAATGCGAAATGCTCCAGCAAAGATGTGGAGTGGCGTGCAGAGCTACATCTAAAGTTGATTCTTTTATAGATATTTTTTTCTTTGAATAGTTTGAGGAAAAGTTTATGAGATGTCAATTTAACCAAAAACAATTTTGGAAGCTGTCTGTATACTTACAACCGTTATACAAACATTTTAAGAAACCTTTTAACCCAATAGCTCAACACCTTTGCTGAGTAGATGTGCATGTAAAGGACTACAAAGTATTAGAGTTAATAGGTTGAATTTTATCATTTTCAAATCTATTCAGCTGGATCTGTTGAAAGTACATTTAGCACAAATTGGCATAGATCAGTAAATTGAACTAGAACTGACGCATTTAAATTTAAAATAATTGTTTTGATATTATTTCTATACAATTTTCTATAAATAAATAAAAGCGCAAGGTTGGAGGCTTAGATTGGGATCTTAGTTTACCCACTTGTGGGTAATTGGACAAGCTATACAAAGAGGTGGATGTGAAGGTAGCAAAGATTAATAACAAACAATTTCTAAACATTCTCTCCAAACCATCGCAAGGATTAAACCAGCGGTTCTCAAACTTTTTTGGTCGAGCCCCCGTTTAAACCTTTAACTTCCCACTTTGAGAACCACTGGATTATACGGAAATGCAACATACAAATGCCAAACTATCCCAACTCCAGTGGATTTTAGCACTGGGTATTCCTTAGATACCTTTGTGTTCAAGTATTAGCTCTGACTGGGATTCTTTTAGACATGGCACTCAAGATTCGTCACTCGGCTACATCATTCTAGTTTTACTTGGTGACCTCATTGCGATTTTGAAAGAAATGTGCAATCTCTTGGAAAATCTTTTCATTTCTCTTTATACTCTCAAGCCATCACTGTACACAGTCTTCTATAATCCGATAGGAAGGTGTGCACCTCCTTGTTTGTCTGGCAGATATGAATATTTTTTTGTGGCGCACATTGTAATGATGCATGTAGTGACAATAGTTTCTGGCTAATCAGTGAGGTCAACAACTGACCAGTCAATGATCAATGGATGTTGTGTCGTGCTTTGGCAAACCTGGGCAAACGTGTGCAGTGGTCACATTATGAAAAATTTAAATATATTCACTTGAATGGCAACGTTGTCAGCTTTGTGCCACCAGATTGGAGAGGTCAAATACGTGAGTTTTTTGGCTAACTCAAAAATTAAGCATATGTTTTTAGAACATTTTTCTATAAAAAATGTTCTATTTCTATAAAGTAGATTAGTTGTAACCCTGTTACAAATTAGATGGGTAATATAACAGTGTTTTCAAAATAAGCGCATTAACGTGTGCAATAAATTGTAAATATTTAACAGGTTGATAAAAAACAGTCTCTCTGTGTTCAAGAAGTATGGATAAGACCAAGGAAGGACTTTTTGTCACAGTTTGTTAATTCCATTATTTCTGCATTTTCTTAGTTTTCCCTGTGTATTTACTTCTGCCTTGGTCATGTGATCAGAGTTCTGCCACATGATTGCTCATTGGGTGTTTCCCCGCTGTCTGTCCCTTACCGATTGGCTTCCTATTTAGTTTCATTAATCCACAGGTGTTTTGTGTTACCCTCTGTTCCATTGTTGATATAGATCATAGTCATGCAACGCACGCCTTTCCGTGTGACTATTGTGTGTTCGTGAACAAAGCCTGCTTTCTCTCCTTTTGAGAAATTTTATGTTGTTCAGGTTTTCCATACGGGGGTCTCCTTGGTTTCCTTTAGTATTTATATTTCTTGTTTTAGCCATCAAATTTGGCTTTCAAACCAGCCGTTAATTTGGAATAAACATTCAGATATTGAATTCATCAATAAATTATTTCATGGAAAATGGAAAAGCCTCTACAAAAGCTGTGCTGGTACAAAAACAGATTGATGCAAAAGAATCATGTTTTTTTTTTTTTTTTTTGCTTTTATTAACAAGGTCATTATCTGGTCTTGAGTATATAGAGTATATTAGGCATTATGTCTGTGTAATGGGCCTGAAAACGGAAGGCTATATGGAAACGAAATCCCCCCAGAATGTGGCATAGGGGTGGGAGGTAGTGTAGCTTGAACAATGTAAATAGTGCTCTAATGGGTTGGGTATATATAGGGGAGTGGTAACAAGCTTAAATTGTGAAATGGTTCTGAGCCCTGATAAGTCCTCCCGAAACTTGTTAATCTCAAAACTTAATTTCCACTCAGCCAAGTCTTTATTTTATTAAAAATGTGAAGTTGTAAAAGCAGAGAACATCAAAATAATTCCCAATAAACCTCATAACGTATATTTTTGCTCGTATTTAATTGTAATCATCTAAGGCAACACTCATAAATCTAAAGATAGCTCCTTTTCAGGATATAGCAGTAACTTTGTCACCACTTTCTCAAAAAAGCATTTCAGGCGTAAGGCCTTCTATTTCTCCCAGAGAGAATACAGCTTGTGACAACTTTATTCTCAAAGTCTTGAGATTACATAAGAACATAATTAACATTTGCCTATCAATTATAGTGAAGTGGAACCATATGAATCCATAAGGATAGACTTAAATCTGCCTCGAATTACACTCGGCTAACGTGCCATTTCCGCTGAATTCAGATGAGCGTTGCTGGGCTGTACTAGACCTAATTCAGTTGAATCCTTTCTACTAATAATAGTAGGTCTTAGATATATTTTAAATATCAGAACAATCAGATGCATGCATTGTTTATCTCTAGTCTATGAAACATGCATCCATTTTTGATTATGTGCAGCCAACCCCCTCTAGTGGCCACTTGTTAATAGAATTCCCAGATGTCAGCAGTTGTTGAGCCTTCACTCACAGCATACATCAAGTAATCAAGACTTCAAAGGGTCCCAAGGGAGCTTCTTTCCTTGTTTCTGTAAATCAGATCTCACCATATGTGCCGAACTGCATGATAATAAAATGAAAGTGCATGATAGAGAGAAGGTTCTGTTTTGGTAAATATATCATGAAGTTTTAATGGCAGGATTCCTGGATACCAATGTCCACCTGCTCAGGGTTAATGATTTTATCTGATCATGAGGAAAACCATTGGGTGATGGATACCATCTCATTATTATGGGAATGTAAAACTTTAATTTCCTGTGCCTGGTTTATCTTAATTTATGTTCCGAACAGCGGGTTGTCAATTGCATTAGCGCTCTCATATTGTGTGTGGCACAAGCTCTGTATTTGCTGTGAACAAACACACAGCTAAAGTAAGATGCTGTTGGATACAGTAATTCACTTTTAGTGCTGGGAACTTCCATAAATGTTTTTATTGATCAGTTGCAAGTGATTCACTTAGTCCTGCCACTCAAGTTTCCATACACGTTCCAACAAAAATCAGTTTGATTGATGCCTCTGACTTTTCTCTTTTGGTGAGATTATATGGTGAGTGCGTGTGGCCTAGTCTAGTAGCCTAACTTTCTTTCCTTTCAAAATGCCAGAATAAAAAACAAAAGGTGCAGTAGAAATCAAAGCACAACATATATATAATTATTTTTTTTATTATTATTATTTTTTAATGTTCTTTATATTTGTAAATGCTTTAAAGGAGACAAGCCATTGACGCCATTTTTATTTTCTGCCTTTTAAATCAAAAACGGAGAAAACTATGTGTGATATATATAAACTCTAGATGAAGTTCCACACAGATTTGAGATGAAGAAGAGTCTGAGACGACTATTCTTGGTAGAGTCACAGGGTTCAGTCTGTCAGCTGATGCCTCTGGGAATTCTCCTAAAAGATTCGCAAGCTGTTTTACAAAACAGAAATAGTTTGTATTTGAGTATATATTGCTTATATTGCTTGTGGCATCAAATACGATAAACACACCAGGTCTGATACGCATTGGGGACCTTTTAAATGTTTTTCAGTGATTGGAATATAGATTTATATTTTTAAATGCTGTACATTTATTTATTCTTTTACTTGAAATTAAAAAAGCTCACTTCTATTATTGGCTGCAATCATTTCAATTAAAATTGACCTCAATGACTAACAGATAATTCTTTCATAAACTGATTCGTTAAGATTAATATCCAACAATGAATAAAATGTATTTGAAGCAATTTAACTGTGGGTGTAGACTTCATCACAACATTCATGTAATCCTTGATAATGTTGGGAGGAGGGCGTTCCAGTACTTTTGTTTTACACTGAATACAGTTCCTAATGACTTTGATTGTATGTTTAGGGTCATTGTCCTGCTGCAGAATTTGGGGCCAATTCTACATCTCTCTAATGTATCTGACTCTCTTTCTCAACATTGAGAATACCATTAATCGTGACGAAAATTCTACATATGCAGAAATGCAAATATTTTAGAAACCTCCAGCATGCTTCACTTTTGCCTGCAACTCTTCTGTAAAAAACTACTTCTGGCCAGACATCTCCAAACAGTAAATAGTTCTACCTGGGTACCACTGGTTTCTGCCAGTTCTGAGCTGATGGCACTGCTGGACATCTTCCGATGTCGAAGGTTAATTAGATTGATTTGTCTTTTATCTACGTTTTCTTGGCTGACAACTGCATCTGTCTCTTTAAAAGAGCTTCAACAGCCCATCCTGAGACCCTCGTCTGCTTTGAAATGTTTGTCTGGGAGAGACCTTATAATACCATAAAACCAACTTGACAAGAAACTTTCCGGACCTCACCTTTGACTGTTTCTCGCCCAGTTTTAAGCATCCTACACTAACTTGTTTATTTTTTATTCATTTATGTTTAATTTGTATTCTAAATGATGTGAATCCAGCCCATTTTGGTAAAAGTCTATTTCTGAGTTTTACAGGCTTGACTCCTTAGAGTTTGAGTACCCCACCTCTAAATGCTACCACAACATACTGCTTTTGGAACACACACACACAAACTAAAATATTGCATTAATTTTTGAGTTAAGTGTTCTGGTAAGGCTTGAGTGGTGAACATGAGAGAGAGAGAGTGAGAGTGAATTAAAAATGAGAAAGAAATCAGTGTTTTTCCTTCACTAGCAGCCAGCAGCAGATCGTATGAGAGGCTCAGGGGGCTGGCAGAACTATACCCAGAGCGTCTGATTATTACCATGCTAAATTTATATTGATTGCTGCAGCTTAAGAGCTAAATTCAAGTTGTTCCCCAGACACCGTCACAATATATGGTCTAAAGTGATCTGGTAATCCAAAGACGATATGTGCAATGTGTTTGTCATGCAATAAACTGCAGTCCGATACCTCCAACCTCTGTGGCGTTCTATTCATTGCTGTGATAGTTTGGACCAGTGAGGAATGATTTCCTGGAGTAAACTGCCCTCCTGCACATACTTTTCATCACTTGTATGCATATGTGTTTGCCCTTGACATTATCGGCAGATTTATGAGCCCTGAGGTAGCTAAATAGTGCTGAGACAGTAAAGGCAGTGGCCTGCAGTTGTCCGTCGGCAACATCTGTACCCGTAGAGCAAGGGTATAAAGCACTGTAACCAAGCTCACGGAGCAGGCCCCTGAGGGAAAGGGCCTAATTAAACAGTGATTAAATTAAGGGCCGATGCGACTGAAATGCACATTGATTGACAGGCAGCTCCCTCACATTCACTTTCTCCTGGGTTTAGACAAAGCGTGCAGACTCGCTGATGACTTCTCTGGCTTTGGTCTCTGAAGGCGTCCAATTAATCTATTTTAGCATATAAATGTGCATGATTGTGACTCTTTGAATCTGTTTTCAACCTGTATGGGACTTAATCTCATTTCCATATCTGAAAGAAACCTTTCCAGGTCATCTTTATGCATGCTTGAGGCGAGTCACACAATCAATGTGTAGAAATCACCTCCAAAATCTCATTTAGAGGGAAAACAGCCTTGAAATTGGTTTAGTCAAATAGATGCTCAGTGTATTTGTTGTAAACGCTTTATGATTTGTACATAGATGTAGAAATGGTTACAAAATATTTACTTTTATACAATGTTAAATTTGCTTAACACTGAGAAGAGCCTCTAGGTGTAATCCAGATTCATATTCAGCTGCAGATTGAGATTGATGGTAGTTTTGACTGAGAATGATGCGACTCCATACTGGGCTGGTATTGAGCTCAGAGAGTGCTGACGTTCCAGACAACATGTCTCCACAGCTCATAAAAGAATCATGTCGGGGACTGAAAGACAGTTACATTCAAACTGTTGAGGATTGAAAACAGTAAAAGTGTTGAGAAGGTAATAGTTTGGGAGGTAAAGACACATCCATGGTCCTGAGATGGCAATTCCGATAAAAGCTACTGTGTTTTAGATTATTTTACCATAAAACTTCATTAAAATAAGTTTCTCTTTCAATATATACTCGGTAATAACATTTTTAACAGAAATACCCCTTAGAAATTACAGATAGTTACTGTTCCGTACAATTTATGAGCACATCAGTAAAATTAGGGTAAAAAAAAAAAGTACATTATTGAAAATATCAACCTTTTTGTTATTTGTTTTTCTTTATTAAAATAGATTTAAAAAGATATGTATGATGTATGATAAAGGGGTTTAACGGTTCACGGTATGTATTGAACCGTTTCGGTACAGCCTGTTCAGTTCGGTACACCTGCGTACCGTTTCGGTATATTTTTTAATAAATAATATAAATTTATTATTAGCGCGATATTAAGCGCAGTGGAACAATGTTCCTAGGCGAGTTTCCGCACGGACGCTATTGAGTGATGCACAGTAGAGATGCACGCCACGAGTAGCTGTGTGAAAAGGCATCATGGCAACAGCGAAAGAGAAGCCAGAGCTTGAAGACTCTCCCACCTCACTACGGTCTCCTGTTTGGGAACACTTTGGCTTCTCTGTTAAAATAAATAACGGGGATAGACGAGTGGATAAATTTAAAGTTGTATGCCGACATTGTTCCACGGAGATCGGGCAGGCAACACATCTAACATTTTCTACTTCTGGAGATATTGTCACTGCAACCAGATCTGTGCTCTCTTCAGAAAATGTGGATAGGTTAATCTTTTTAGCCAAAAACTTAAAAAGTTAGTTTTGTTGATGTACAAGCTGAAGCTGTTGCTAGTGTTAAAAGTTTTCAGGTCCTAACTAGTTGCAGTATTTCATTTTTTATTTAAAAAATGTGTTTTTCTTTATAAAGAGTGCAATTTATTTAAAATATCACCCAAATGTGTCACTTTTATTTATTTTATGCAAGAATTCTACTGTGTATTGGCAGCTTTTCAAAATAAAGATTATGTAAGTTCTTATTGTTTGGTACCGAACCGAATGAACCGAACCGAACTCTCCAAGACACTGTACCGAACCGAATACGATTTTAGCGTACCGTTACACCCCTAATATGATATAATGGTTGATGTGTTGAAGATATTCATAGAGGATATTTCAGCAATCTGCCACACAATCACTGCAAGAACTGTTTTAGCTTCTAAAAATGTTTTCTGTATACTGTAATCCTTGAGGAAACATAACTGTACATTATTACTGGTCTCTGCAGATGAGATAGGATGCCCCTGTTCTGTGCCTGGTATAGTAGGGGTATAGCTTTTCCAGATCACGTGAAACATAACATCTTTTATGGAAATGAAGAAAAGTCTGCCATAACATACATGCATTGATCACTTTATTAGGTACCCCTTTCTGGTTGGACCCGGTTGCTGCAGATTTATCATCTGCACATTAATGTTGCAAATCTCTGGAAAATTACCCCCAAAAAGTGCTCTATTTGACTGAGAACTGGCAACTGTGGAGGCCATTTGAGCACAGTGAACTGTCATGTTCAAGAAACCAATCTTAGATAATTCACGCTCTACGACATGATGCGTTATCTTACAGGAGATGGACATGGTCAGCAACTATACTCAGGTAGGCTGTACGGTTGACACGATACTCAATTGGTGCCACACCATTACCCGCCTGAACCATTGATACAAAGCAGGATGAGTCCATCCTTTCATGTTGTTGACGGCAAATTTTACCCCTACCATCCAATGTCAAAATCAACACCCGTCAGATCAGACGTTTTTTCCAATCTTTTTGTCCAATTTTGGTCAGCCTTTGCAAAGTGAACCCTCAGGAGATTTTAGGTAATTCGTTTACTTTACCTTAAAGGTCTTTACCTTTAATAAAAAAAATAATTGTCTGAAAAATTGCTCACTTAAGGAACATTTCTCACTAACTGAGTTTTTGTACATCTTGTTGACTTCCGCCAACACAGATACTCTCACTGTCTCACAAGCTACCACATAGCTGCTGACCTGGGATCTTTAGGCAAAAGGTAATGCCTCATCTTGACTCTTCATTCTATAATCATACCTGTATCTGGAACAATCTTTTCGGATTGTGCACCTTACTCTGCAGACAGCTTCAACTGCTCCCAAAAGTCTTGTCGGTTGAATCACAAGTTAGTGAGGCAGTGTGAACACAGGTATCCACAGATTCTACTTCTAATGTTAATAAACTTTTAGGTTTAAGGATTTCTTTACAACTGCTCTGAACCGGTTCGGTTTCCAGTGTATACCGTAATCCTCAATTTACTAGGGGATAAACACCCACATCCCTAAAGATTGCAAAGGAAAAGAATCCAATATTCCTCAAAGTCTGAATTGATGGTATAGTGTGCACTGCGTGAGACAATGCTTTACATGGGCTGGTGTAAAGCAGAGTGATGCCAGGCCTCCTGACCTCATCAGCCATGACATTTCCTACAGCGCCAGCAAACACGCTGTTTGCATCCTTCCTCCCACAGCGCACAGCAAACAAGCACAACCGGCCTGATCTCCATGTTCACATCATGTACAGGACCCAGCCGCTAATGTCTCAGACTCCTAGAGCTGGAAAATAATAAAAGTAGCACGCAGACTGCAATCTAGCCATGAAGCTGGAAACTAATCTCTAAGGAAGGCTGTCAAGTCTGCACGCATAACGCTCTAGTGGAATTGAGGCTTAAATGCTTCATAAAGCTTTCATAAATATGCAATCGGTGGGCTAATAGCTGTTGCTAAAACCTGCCTCAGCCCTCATTATCCACTGGGAGCCCATTGGGAGCCTCTGTGGTGTAAGGTTCATGGGAATATGTTTTGCATTTGCGTCTGCTGAATTCAGCTTCTCTTAACAGATTCCTTTTGATCTTGGGTCGAAGTCTTAGCAAGAGGAGATGCATTTTCAGGAATCTGTGCCACTAAATCACTGCAATAACTTAATTTTAATTTATAAAAATAAGTTCAGTATACTGGTATCCACAAGGCAATTTAGCCGCACTGTGTTTGTCTCTCTGGGTTCATTAGCGTGGCTACAAATGAGCCAGGATGCCCCTGTTATGTGCCTTTCTTACTGGTAGTAGATTTCCCGAATCAAGTGAAACACAAAACTGCTTTTTTATGGAAAAGAAGAAGTCCTCCATATATACATTAACTGGCCACTTTATTAGGTACAAGCCATGGAACCCCCAATATCTTCAGAGACAATGACTGCAGTAGAAGTGAGTAGCAGGTTAGTAGATGGAGTGATGGATAGAACCCAGAAGAGGCACAGCTGATAGTTCAGGATTTCCAAGAAGGTAGGAAGCAATCATGGATTTTCAGGGGGCTTGAACTGTTGGTGCATGGATGAGCCTTTTAACTGTGGTTGATGAACTGGAAGTGTGATCTGGTTGGTTTGTTTGTTGGTTGGTTAGCTGGTTGGTTGGTTGGTTGGTTGGTTTGCTGGGTCATTCATCAGGGTGAATGTCTATAGGTGACTTAATGTGAGTGAAATTGATTGCTGGGTGCATTTGTTCTGGGCACACAGAATCCCTAGCCAATGATTCTTTGACTGTGTGAGAAAATATTAAAAATGAACATGTTGTCAAATACTTGTGGATGAATAATTTGCAGCAAATATTTGTTTTTCAAAACAGCTGTGTTTATTGGTTAAATAATAAATGATTCTTCAGAGAAATAGACAAAAGTATCAACAATGCAACATCCTTAGAAATGCGATGAAAGAAATAAATTGATAATAGAATATTTTAAGGTTATATTTTAAGAAGATTTAAGTTTGAGAGGAATAAAAATGAAATTTAAGAAGAAGAATTATGTGTGAGTGCTTGCGTCATCTGACAGTCGATCAGTGTGCCCTTGGTTACAGCGAATGATGCTCATCCAAAGGGCCAAATTCACCTATAAAGCTTCAGTCTCATACACAATGAGAAACGTGAGGGGTACCACAGGTTGAGAGACCATTTCTCTTGACATTCACAATGGCAGCCTCATCAGTCATGCTGTCATGGGCTAGTTTGGAATTTATGAGGAATAACGATGCCTTGGAAATAGACGAAAGGCTTGCTCGTACTTCTGTATGGAGTGCTGTATGCTTTGCTTAACCTGGTCTCAAACCCTATTTCTTTCCGCCACTGACCCCCTTGGGCTGATTTTTTCATTCAGGGTGATTCCAGAGTTCTGTCTCATATTAAAGTTATGCCAGTGGGGTCCTGCAGCTGTTGAACTGGAAAGGTAACTTGAGACATTTCATGAGATAGCTTGAGCTACTGATAAAGTGAGAAAAAAGCATAGTGTAAAAAAAATATAACCCACAACGGAGGAATACTAATTCTTTTGTTGTAGTTTCCTCTTTGGTTCTTGAGCAACACAACATTGCTAGGGTGGTCACCATAGATAGAATAAAATATAGATGTAGGTTTTGTGACCCATTGGATTCTGATCAGGTGGTGGGTACAGGCAGCCATTTGATTTGCATCACTATAAGGTACTTGTGCAAAACGTGAAAATACTATGTTTATTAGTGAATGGGATGGTGGTCACGACACGAATAATTATGCAGGAACAGATTATGGCTGTACACCTAAAATAGCTTCATCCCATTTTATGTAAGCTCAAAACATTATACGGGCATTGGTAAATATGTTTATTTGACAGTTTCTAACAACAAAAGTCCAAATATAACATTTACTAGGTTTAGCTTATATAATGTTTGAATAAACATTCTATTAGCCATTATTAATCATTCATTCATTAGCTTCCTGCCGCTTATTTCCTTGTGGGGTCACAGGCTTGCATTGGGCGAGAGGCAGGGGTACACCCTGGACAGGTCGCCAGCCCATCACAGGGCACCTAGGGGGAATTTAGATTATTCAATTAAACTTTAGATTAAAATCAATTAAAATTCAATTAATCTATTAGATTAACATATTCTGCTCTTATTGGGTTTTGCGTTATTGATGCATGGGTTCAATCTTAAGTGTTCCCACTATATTTGCATATGCTAGGTCTTTATTTTTTAAAATAGCTTGAATATTATTGTTCACTGTTGGTGTATTTCTTACCTCTGTTATTAATGTTTATGGGGTAAAGCATGGTTTACCATTGGGAGAAACACATGTAAGCCATAATCTAACTAGAATTTACATTTAAATCCACAAAGTAGTTGTTTTGTTGATTCTGAAGGAAAAAAAACTAATCTTAAATTGTCTTTCAAGGCTTTGCTGAGTGGCAGATATTGGACTCCCCATCCAACTGCCCACTTTACTAGACTTTATCGGAGGGAGCTGGAGAATAACTCTCACTGTTTTTCCCTAAATTCCAAATAGTGAACGCTCAAGTCAAAACGAGATTGATGGATCAGTGCTAAGAAACATGATGGAGGACTTGTCATATGTTCCAATAAGAACAGGCTGTGAAAATGCCCCTCCAGAAGCCCTGCCATTTGCTTCTGCACTAGTTGTTTTTCTCCTATTGTTTTCTCTAGAGTTCAGGGACACTACATTGCTTGGCCGCAAACAAACCTTAATGTAGACAGAGCCAAGTCGGCAAATCTCAGTGAGTACACAGAGTCACTCCCCCTCTGCCTCTTCAGCTGGATGTACACAGGAGAGCCAGGCATTTTTCAATGCATTTAGATGAGACCTTTAACAAAGGTCTCTAATGCAGATATCAATGATCCCTGAGAGAGAGGCTATTGGAGTGAAATTGGCTGATGGCGATGTCACTGCTGGCATGAAAAATGATGGATCCAATTTGTTCGCTTCTCCGCTTCGTTCATGGTGCAAGACTCACCAAACTGTCTTTACAAGTGGAAGAGAACCAGTAACTTTGCTTGTAGTGTTGACTAACAAGTAAACTACTTGATTTGTCAGAGGGGATATTATGTGTCAATGAACGTAACCAAGGATTTGGTTTCACCCCAGTAACAGTGAGAGTATTGGCTCTGTGAATAGGAATATTTTCTGCAAAGCCAATGCCCTGAAACACTGTCCCTTGAACTCCTAGAACAGGCTCAACTGTGGCTGGGGGTTATGTTAATGAAGTGACTCCAGGAAGCCCTGTGATATAGTGCTCAGCACTGTGCCCTTGAGGGGAAAGGTACATTTGTGAAGTTAATCACTTAATGAGGCCAATTAAACATGGCGAGCTCAGGTGTAATGAGAGCCACCTCTGAGCCTGCAGCAAATGAGTCTGATTTCTCTCTCTCTCTCTCTCTCTGAGCGAGGAATGACAGCAGGGTCTTCTCCATCATACCTCGCAACCAATAAGAATATTGTGCAGATATTGGTTTATAGCAGTGGTTTTTCAAACTTTTTATTCAAAGGTCCAAAATTATATTAGCTCAAGGTCAAATGTCCAGAATTAGTGATCAATAAAAAATGGAAAGTAACATTTCATTTATTTGTCATTAATTCATTTAGCCCTGCAATGGACTGGCGACCTGTCCAGGGTGTACCTCCGTCTCTCGCCCCAATGTGCGTTGGAAATGCGTCGCGTTGGCAGACCTTCATGACCCTGAAAGGGAATAAGCGAGTTGGAAAATGAATTTATTCAATTATCAATTCTGTCTCACAAAGTATATTGTCATCAGAAGTAATCTACATTAGGCTCCTGTGAAGAATTTGTAGCATCTGCATAAAAGTGCAATATACAGTGATATGCAAAAGTTTGGGCACCCCAGTATGCCAGTAGTGATTTATCGAAGAATCCGAATTTTCTTTAGATGTGCTCAAAGGTTATTAGATGGAAGCTAATCAATAAATCCGAAACGAAACACACACGTTAAGAAGTCCATGCAGAGGATCTTGGAAACCAACTACTATCAAAGAAGTTCAACTGCTCATTAGAGCATAGGCTACTCAAAGTAAATTTAAATGCATCTGAATTTGCAACTTAAATAAACGGTAAACATAAGGGATTCTTCCTCTGATCATTCCTGTCCTAATATGGCAGGTGATGCCTTATTGTGAGGCGGGGACTAACATCCATCTTTGATTTATACTCATTCCATTATTAGTCTGTCTTTGAAGTGACCTGAAAGGCCTCTCTAACTCTCCTCATTACACAGACAGAATTAAACTCTATTGCTGAAGAGGACTTTGATGTTTCACGACACCCATGAACCCGGAGCAAAACACTGTACCATCTTATATCAGATACAGTGCTCGTCCCTTGGGGCAGAACATTCATTAAATGTGATAGGAACAGATAAAAGACAATGTCCTTCCTTTGTCAAGAATAGACTGAGGCACAGGGTGATGTTGCAGTAAGACCGAGACTGTGATTTTACCGACCCAAACCCACCCTGAGCAGATTTCATATGCATAAGTACAGAACATAGAGCAATTATGAACATGGCTTTCCGTCGGATGAGATTTATTAGTCTGTGATTTGCTTGAATGTGACAGATCTCGGTGCCAGAGCTGTCTGTGTGGCAGGTAAATGATGGCCTTCATAAAACATTATATTACTGCAATGAAATGGCATAAATCTTTAATAGCCTGGGTCATTGTTATATGCTAAACAGATTTGAGTCTGGCAGAGTGTTCAGAGGAAGGGCAAGACATGGGCAAGATGCTTGTCCTTGTCGTTCCTCTGATGTCAAATATGACAAAATAACTGTTATTGAAGTCAGCTTTGTGATCATTTCCCGGTAAAGTATCAACTAGTCCTCTGCATAAAAATGAATCCAAAATAAACACATTTTTGAAATATTTAAAAATGGTGTTTAACAAAAATATGATTTTACAAATACATTTTAAACATTTATTCAGGAAGATTGTTGTATTTGTATTTTAAATAAATGTATAACCAAAAAAATACTCATAATCTGCTCACAGTTATCAGCCCTTAATAGTATTAAAATTCAATAGTGAATCCCTTCGGCCTAATAGCAGTCTTCTATCTTGTAAAAATGCTTCTGAGCAGAAACATTCAGGCTTCTCCTGATTTGCTGGCACACTCTGGACTTTTGTACATTGAGGTCCGTCAGATAAACGCGTTTTGCTCATTAGAGCTCGAGCTCTAACCGCACATTAGAACCCTTCCGCACATTTTTGAGGGTCTAAACGTGCATAAAAAAAATCACAGAGCTTTGTACATTTGTCAGAACTGGTGAGAACTTACGTCTGATTGGGGTTTGAAAACTGTGCGTCAAAACAGCTCAATAGCGCCACCTTAACATGTGTCAACTTATTGTACGCTAACAGTTTGTTGTAAGAGAATGAAATTCTCCAGCCATGTGTAGGGTACCAAGACTTCAATATAAGTAATATAGATCGAGTTTATCCCCGAATTTCAAACTCGAGTTTATCTCAAAGGCATGTAGGATGTTTTTTTTTTCTTTTACTTTGTTAAACTATGTGCATACGACGGCCATCAAAAGCCAATATTTCACCATAAACAGGAAGTTGTTAATAACTCAGCCATGCAATGTCCATGCCATGTCAAATTTGAGTGTTAAGAGTCCCTGTTTGAAAAACTCTATATATCAGCTTACAGTGTTGATTATAGCGCCACCTAGTTGCAACATGGAATATACTCTTTTTCTGCTGTTTTATATTGCTTTTTCAGAGTGGAACTGCTTACAATTTGGAACACTTAAAGCACAAAGACCTGGCCACAGCAAATAGACCAATTAACATTGATAAAGTACTTCTTTAACTTGGTTGTAATTACATTTTTTATTCTGGTTTTAAAAATCATACTAGCCAAAGGGGGATGAACCACTGTTGTTCCCGCCCCCATTTGAGCTTTGTGCTAGAATGACAAAAATAACTTTCAGGACAGTAACAAAGAAGCAACAAAGAATGGAGTGTATTTACAATCAATGTCTATGGTGTAACCTATGGTAGTTACTTTTGTTTTCAGGTAGATTTTTTTTTCTTAAATCAATTTATTTTTGTTTGTTTTAGCTGGAAGTGCATTCATTTTATTATGACAAAATTAATTGTATAACTGCAAGTACTAAAGCTCCCCACAGCATGATCCTTCCACCGCCATGTTTAACTGTGGCAATGGTGCAAAATATGACTGAATTTCTGCAATTGGACTTGAAATATTAAACATTTAAGCATATAAGTTTGTAGACTTGGCAGCATCTTAGAGCATCATGTTACTCAGCTGGTAGGTTACTGGTTTGAGGCCAGTTTGTGGCTTTACAGAATAGTGTTTGCATGTTCTCTAATGCTGCAGGCTTTTTTTCCTGGAACTCCAGCTTCCCTCACGAGCCAAAAAGCATGTTTTAGGTTAATTGATTACTATAAATTCCCTTTAGGAGTGAATGTTGCCCTTCAATGGACTGCTGACATGTCCAGGGTGCGTCTTTGCCGAAATATGTGGTGGAGATTGGTACCAACCCTGTGATATATCTTCTAACTTCCTTGTGTGTTTGGAAAATCGCTAATATCCCAACTGGGATTTCCAGTCAGATAATTATTTGAATCTAGGTGCTCCGGACATTACTGTAAAAATGTTAATTTTCTTTACTCAGAGCAAATAATCAGAGCACAAGCTAAACCAACAGCAGCCACCCGGGCAACATTTTGTCAGACTGTGGAGCCTTCTAGCCCTACTTCCAGACATTACCATGAAATAAGTGGATGGAGTGTAAGTAGTGAAAATGTCGGTACTAAAAAGTGTCTTCACAGAGAGCTTTCTGTTTAAGTTTCGACATTAATGGTATTTCAATCAAGAAACCAGATACTTTCAGCAAAGGAACATGGTGCTTTAGTTCAGCTGTGATCAATTTAAAGACTTAAATAAGTAAAATCTCTGCATTAATGCTTTGAAAGACCCCGCTCAAGCCTGGGCTTTGACACTTTAGGTTAGACATTTAATTAAGTGAAAGTGAAGCTGTAAAGCAGGTTTAAGATGACAGCTACACAATGCTCTGAGACAGGGGGCCTGAACTCCTGCTAATAAGTGCTGAATATTCCCCAAAGGTGTGTGACATGATCCTCCGCCATCTGGCAGTCATCATCATAAAACTTTTACCTAAAGTTATGAAATGAAGGCTCTTGTTATGGAATTCAAACTTTGAACTGCAAGTTTAGGTATTGGTGTCGTGTTATATAAGGTTCCCTTTAAAGTATGTGCTCACGAAGTTTGTCACGTGTGCTGGGATGGGGAGGTACGGGAAATCCAACAGGGTTTATTACAATAACCATCCACAGAGGGGAACCAAACATAAAGAAATACCTAGACCCAGGGAAGTCACTAGGGTTGACAGATAGGGGGGGGCTTAGCCCCTGGAGGACTTCTCGTACATTGCATGCGGTGAAAATAGAATAGAATAGAATTTACTTTATTAATCCCTTTGGGAGAACTTTTTGGGAACTAGTACTAATGACACTAAATTTCACTCGCGGTAATTGGGAATAGATACTAACATTATGTGTACTTCAGAGATTCGACAGGATATTAGACAGCTAATAAAAGATTTTTCACGATGTTAGCATTTTAGACGACGTTCGCTTTAGCTTCCAACATTAAGGTTGAAATAGACTAGGCTACAATATCGTTCTTCCTTCTCTTACCATAGGTAAATGTTCAGATTAAGCAACAATTGCTGCTATCAACGTGCAATCGCTGACCGTGTGTACACCGTGTGTTCACTGCTGCTGCCTCCACACTGTTGTGTTGGTCCAGCAGCTAATGCGGCCGCCTACCACGTCACGCTTGACGCATGCTAATGAGGCATGATGGGAATCATAACGATAATAATTTTGAAAGCGAACTTCAGTTTAACTCGCTTTCTTGCTGGCTCGTGTTCGCTGCATGTATGCACTTATTTAAATATATTTTAAATATCAAGATAATAATAGTAAATAAAATGTCGCCCCAAATTATAGGGGGGGCTTTGGGATATTTTAGGGAGGCTGAAGCCCCCCTAAATTAGGGCTAACGACGTCACTGCCTAGACCAAAGGTGTCTAGAGAGCCAGATTATGAAGGAATCTAGTGTCTAGCTTTCCTGTGGCTCAGTTGGTAGAGCATTGCGCTAACAACACAAAGATTGTGGGTTGAAGAAACTGACAGAAAAAAAATATGTTCATTCAAGTCGCTTTGGATAAAAGCATCTGCCAAATGCATAAGTGTAAATGTATTGAGTCAGATTTAAAGGTCTAGTGGATCAGGGGATTGACTGGTAATCAGAAGGTTGCTGGTTTGATCCCCAGCTCCACTGGGAGTCAAAGGTGGAGTTTCCCCAGCTGCTTCCTGGTCACCTTTTGTCTGTTTGTTTACTGCTGGGTGTGCACTTGGATGGGTAAATGCACAAATTCTTTCATACCTATTACTCCATGCCAGGTCTTAATGTCACTTTCAGATTATGAATGAGCAGACAGTGGAGATGAAGATAGAGTGAACGGTTCATCTGAGTGGAGTTTATGTTCCTGGCCAGAGTGTACTGGGAAAGGAAGTGGTGGGTGAAGAGATTTGGAGGTAAACAAGAGGAACACCTGACAAAATGATACCAATAACAAAGTGCATCACAGTTTATTGTTTTTTAGCTACTTTCCGAATGCTGTTAACACTAAAATCCACATATATGTTTGAAAGGGACTCATATGTCTCTTAAATACATTAGAATATGTAGAATGTTTATTCAACCAATTTTTATTTATTCAAAGTAGTAAAAAAGTAAGACTTTTCATTTGAAATTTCAGATTTCCTTAAAAGTTAGAAAAAGGAAGTTCAGACTTTTATACATACAAAACAGTTCCTAGTCCAACCACATGGATTTTGGTGTTTGTTGGAAATGACCAAGAACCCTGTAAAGATTTTCATAAGCATCAAGAAACCTCTTTTTGGTTTGAGCAGCCACCGAAAGTGTTTGTCAGGTTTGTGTATGTAATGTAATTTAATGTGAATGTTTAAGTGTCTGTCGTTCATTGAACCTTTTATGTTTGCTTGAATTTTTCTGATGTATTAATGATGTGTGTGATTTCAGTGTATGTCATCAGAATCATAAATTACTATCTAGTAGCTAAAATTAAATTTTTCAAAGACTGCAACTCAAGTTCAAATATCTCAAAGTGCATCATGACCTCATCAACAACCTTCGGTGATGGAGCAGGGGGCAGAAAGGTTGACACAAAAATAAGGAACTCAATCTTGTTTCTGTAATTCCACTGGAGAGTGCGAATGATGTCATAGGCCAGGCTGTCTCTGCACATTTTATCAATCAGCGTGATCTCCACGATCCCTCAAACGAATAAAGCAAATTACATTTCAGCTTCAGCGTCATTAACTCAGGGGGTGAACCCAAGGATTTAGGAAGCATGTGTGTGCGTACACCTCATCACTATAGTTTTAATAAGAGCATTGTCCTTCTAAAAGTGTGACATTTGCACCATGACCCATTTCAATGCTGGGAGTAAGCATTCCTTATTGTTGTGATCATGTTTAATATTAATATAAACCATGACCTGTTTTCAATTTTCCTAAACACGCTCGAAGCATTCCATCTTTGGAAGGACCTTGATTTAAAATACTGGTTTCACACCCTTTGCCCCCCTCAACCACTAAAAAAAAGTTCTCTTGATTAAAAACTAATTGCATAAAATAATTTATCAAAAGTGCCCCGATGGTTTCCGCTGAAGACCTTGGGTTTTTAATAATTAATTTCTGCAATTTGGCAACTTGCTATGTACTGAGTGTGAGGGCCAATGCAATATTCATTATGATGCATAGTTTTTAATACTTTTTGAAGATTTTTATCTCAAGAGTGCTTAGATGGACAAAAGATTTTTACTGGTTGTTTTAAACATACTGAGAGCAAAAAGATATATATCTTAAAAAGCCAATAAAATAAATGATGTCATTTATGTAAGTATTATATGGCACAAAAATATATATATATATATATATATATTCATTTATTCATTCATTTTCATACCCGCTTCTTCCCTTTCGGGGTCATATATATATATATATATATATATATATATATATATATAATTTTGTTTTTATGTTTACGCAATAAAGTTCCACCCTTTCACCACACCATGAAGCTTTTGGGGGTCGGGGAGTTACCTGGATCCAGATCAATTTCATTCCCTGACTTCTGAATGGGTACAAAATAAAATACAAAAAAATACAAAAAAAAGGCACTTAATTTATTCTGAATCATCTTCTTCTATAAGAACTTCTTATGATAGCCACCTTTGGTTTTTTTTTTCAATTTCTTGTGTTTTTCTCTCAATCTGTACGTTTCTTTGGAAAAAGCATCTGCAAAATGCAAATGTAAAATGTACGTAGTTAAACAATTAAAATAAAAATGATATAAATAAGCAAACTACCATTTACAAACAACTGTTAGTTTCTCAGTTGCATTGAATACATGTTGTAGAGTAGGAAGTCAACAAAGATGGAAGCAGCATAAGAGAATTAGGCTGTGAAAGAAGATGATTTTGATAAATTATATATTATCTCAGTACTGGAAGGTTATTGAGGGTCGGGCTGGTGCCTAAAGCTAATCTGGAACCCCTGCTACAATGGGTTCACTGGTGAAGTTGGGCTTTCATCTTTAGATGTGCTTCAAAGCTCGCTCCGTACAGAGCAAACTGGCAATCAAACTAATGTGTAAGCAGGCAGCTGAGTACTTCACAAGCCTATCACACAGAGACAGTGCAGTCTCCTCATCTCAAGCACGCAAGCTCTTGCAAACATGTTATTTTTTCATGTTAGAAGCTCTGAGAGATGCTTTGAGAATCTTTAATGACTACCATGAGGCATAAGAAAAAGCATCTTTAGACTTCTAGCCGTCTGTAAGTACATGCACCATAAAGCATCTGTGACACTGTTTCCTGTTGCAATTTCTTAGCTGTACTGACAAAATATGATTTAGAAATAAAAGTTCTGTTTCCATCTATTTATTTCCATATCAAACAAAAACACTAATATTTGTTATTTGTATTTTCAGCTTTTTGGTAAGTTCTGCACCAAGTTCATTCTCACTTTTTAAAATCTTGTGTACACAAAACATGGGCAATGAAACAAGTAATTGCAATTTTATTCAGTTATATAAAAAATTAATGAGTTCCCGTTTTGTTGTAAAACAGTCCGCATATACTAATGTAGTATAATGGATGATAACCACCACTTCTCCTTGCTCTGAGAAGTGCACACGTATGGAAAATTTAGGGGACATGCCCCTGCAGTATTTGATAGAAAAAAAATAAATAAATATAATAAATACATAAATGGTGTATATATACACACACCATTCAATTAAACCTATACCTATTTGCAAATTCATTAAATCTTATGCAATTAAATTGAATTGCTTCTACAATGATAGAAATATTATTTGACCACCTGCTCATATGTTCTCAACATCTTGTCTTGGCTCCTGTAAAACCAGCTAATGACTTTCTCTCTTGGTTATTGAGAGAGACATCAAGCTATTGAGAGAATGAGGTACAAGCTGCAGCTTCATGGTTACATTTAAACTGAGAGCGAAGCTAGCATGCTGTGACTCTGTTTGGTGTCCATCATATACTGGATAATAGTGGTGTTATATCCACCCAGGAGGCCTCGCTTGTATTTGGTTTGCTTAAGCCTTCCTCCGAATTATAGGATAGGAAATTTAAACCATCTGAATTTAATGCTTTCCAGTGCCTGTGGCAATAAGGGCAACTAGGCATCTACAACAGCTGACTGCCAATCCTTTCTCTTTGATTAAAATTATTGTATGTTTCTCTTTGAGATCAAAACCAAATTTTGTATTTTTTTTTCGATCTCATTTTTTTAGTACAACCCCAGCTTCCTTTTTGTTTTACAAATATTAGTTTTCATTTGTTCTACAACAAACCTGAAATTGTACAAACTTTGTAATTACAAATTTTTACATACATATGCACTGGTGCGTACAGAGATAAAACAATATTGTTTGTAGAAATGTACTACATCCATAATTCATTGCATCAATTTAATTTTAATATGTTTTTTTATTTTGGTGCTTTTTTTGTGATGCTGCAGAATTTGGGATAAATGCCAATAAAATACAGTATTTCACATATAAATTCTGATACCAAACTCTAGCCCTTTTTCTTTTGGTAGAATTTACTCAAATAAATGCAGCACTGCACACACTCATGCACATTTAGAAAGGCGCGTTGACATCTTTACTGTGTACTCTACTGATAAATGAGCAAAGGTGTTTACTATTGTGTAGATTTTATTTTAAATTTGATTTTTGTATCGTTTCGCTAGAAAACTTTGTCATATACAATAAGACTGTATTCTATAAGGACAACTCCTCCCCCTTTGTGTCCTGAAAACATAAATCAGAATCTCGTCCTTTGATCTAATTACATTTCAATGCAGTGCGATCCTCATTTAGTGAAGCTGTCACGTCACGCTTTAAAATGATGAATGAAAGTCAAGCTAATCCAGCTTGCAAAGTAAAAGGCACGAAATATGGCTTTTGCTCATGCACTGCCTCATGAGAACTATACAAATTAAAATCATCTCATTTGAGACCTTTCACAGAGTTTAAATTCTCAGAGTTTTTTTCTCCTTTGATTGCTGTTTATTATGTTACAAGTATTGAAAGATTTTTCCAGTGTTATGACGATTATTCAATTTTTCCAGAAATGTCACTAACAGTTTTCATCAGTTCATCAGTTGGATATAAAATTGTACTTTAAGCTGCACTGATTCCCTTGAACCAGGTACCGGGTCATGAGGTCAACAAAGGAATGCATCATATGACATAAATATACCAAGTCTGGCCATGTGTCGTCAAATCACAAACTGCCACAGTTGCAGCTAATCAAAGATGAGTATTCTATATTCTGATTGGCTGACCTGTAAACCAATCACTACCTTCTCTCAGCGGAAGTGGACGAGAAATCTCTGTTTGGCTGGAATTGTGGCAGTTCGTAACTAGTTTGGTTTAGGGCATTGTAGCGATAGTGATCAGGATGTACATGCAAAAATAGAATTATGCTCAAAAGTGATTTTTGAACTTTGATTTTATTCACATAACGCAGTTCGTGCATGTGCAAAATGTCTTTTTGTTCTCTCAAAATAGAACTTTATGGACCCAGAATTGTGTCATTAATGTAACCCCATAGATCCTGACCAAAACTCAGATTTTCATTAGAAGTAGTACTTCTTCTTGTTTAGTTCTTATTACAAACTGCTCCACTTAATGGAGACAATAAAAACAGAGACTTGAAGCTATTTAATAGAACCAACCTATGTAAACCAGTGGTATAGAGTTTTTAATGCAGAGCACAAGAATTGATATACCATGTAGAGTGTTTTATAGATTTTTGAAGATGAATAAAAATATATATATTATTTTTTAAATGATAAAATCCCTTATTATACATCCAGAAAATACGAAAAATAAAAAAAAATAGAGCCGCTCTCGCTTACAGTGTTTTTTTTTATGAGAAATTGGCTAAAATAAGGCTACTATTCACTCAGTAATTTCTTTGACAGCCATTTCATTATTTCCATTCACTGCTTGGAAAAGAGCTGCTTGAACATTATTATAACCACTCCTTTTGTGTTCAGCCCATGCAAGAAACTAAAAAAGGTTTCTAAAGACATAAGGGTGAATAAAAGATGAATGGGTAGAAGGGAATTGCAATATTTAAGGATTTCTGTAAAAATACTCAAAGATAGAGAGGCTTTGGTTTCTTAAGTGGTCTAGAGTGGTATTGGAGCGAACCTGTGCATCTCTATCTGATTAATGACTATCCACTGTCTAATAAACAGTAATTGAATGGTCTGAAAGCCTATGTGAGCGGCTCTGGACCAGGCTTGATTATGCTTGACCTTGTGTGTGAAGCTCACTCTGAAACAGCGAGTGGAAGCCTAGCGACTGTAGCCAGAGAGCCAAGCAGAAGATAAATGAACAGATATTGTATTGACACAGCCAAAGGAGATCCATAGTGTGATCAATATCTATTTGATTTTTATCACAAAACTCTGTGGAGGAGGAAAACGATTGATCAAATGCGCCAGGACACATCGGCATATCTAACAATATTAATTAAGAAAAACTGCTTAGCTGACTGATTGCTAAATCAATCAATATTGTTAAAATCAAAATAAATGATTGTTGAATTCACATTTGAGACTTAATCCTCAGCATGGATTTATTGTTCTAAATTAGCTACCCACAGGCAAATATCTGTAAAAGAGGAAGCTATAGGGATTTAGAACTTCAGAATGTCACCCATGTCAAAGAATACACAGTAACCAACTTTCTCCCCTCAGTAATAAGTTTAATAGTTTCTAAATATTCAAAACACCATGAATCTTTCGAAATGTACAGCATTAATTCCAATATTTTGTGTGGGTTTATGTATCTACATACTCCATCTAATTGAATACGTTAATTTAACACAATTTTCTCATCCTATCAGTGCCTTATTCCCATCTGCACATTCTGTCTATATGCCTTCACTTCTCTTTTCATCTCCGTGCTACGGTTCACACTCCCCGACTCTCCATGATCGGTTCTTACCTGCTTGGATGTGTCTCTGCTGAGCTGCAACTCTTCAGCTACACTCCTGCTGTTATCTCCTTGAGTCTCTGGACACAACAACTCACCTCTCACCTGTGAAGATAGTGTGTGTTTACTAAATTACTGGCACACCATCTAGATGACTGGTTCTTCTGTGAATAGAACCCTGAGTGTGTTTCTATTAAATACAAATTTGTAAATCCAAGTATTTGTGAGAATAAAGTGTATCGACTACATAATCATGTGCTCCTTTCTCCATCCTTCCAAACACTGTGACAGGTGAAGATCACCAGATTAGTGTGAGTGTGATGAATTAACTTTATCTGTGTTGAAATCAGTTGAAACACATGAAACACCCAATTTTTGCTGTATATATGGGTATATTAAACATAATTTTTCATAATCTATTAGACATAATCTAAATACATTATAAAAAACATGTGTCTTTCGATGGCCTTCACTTCCTCTCCACAGATGCTCAGAAGGCTCATGTAAATAATTAATTTCATACAAAAAGACAACAATGAAAACATGTTTACTGAGTTGGAAATTGGTTCGAATGTGGATTTATGGCATTTTGCTATGAATAGGATTTAGCAGTTATCACATTATGCAAAAAACATTATACATGGCTGACATATTTTGTCAAAAAGCAACAACAGGGCAAAAAAAGTAAAGCTTAGTTTGCTCATATAGTTTGTAGCCCTCTACAATTTCCAAGATTAAGACCCATAAACGATAAGGAAAGTGTTATACACACCGCTCTATTTTATTGTTTTAAACTTTAACATGTCAAGTCATCATTCAGAGTTGGAGATTTATTTTGCATCTATTCATATGTTAACATCCCTGTATTTATGTGTCTATGGGCTGTGGCTCTTCTGACTTAAACACTATCATATAATTGAATCTATTCATCAATAACTCCAGTAGCAGTCATGGAGGTGTTATGATTCAGTGCTGTACTGACGATGAGGTAATATTTATTTTGAAGCATGACTCATATATTGTGAATGAAATATTTTAAAAAGCTTTCAAATAAATCACGCTCTTAAGAAGTCTATTCTATTACATGCTTTTAAGCATTGTAGGGTCTAAAGGGTGTGGAGCTGTTCCTAACAAAGCACCATTTTACACTATGATACTGAAATGCTTCCATCTCAATATGGCTTCCTGGCTGAGTGGAATATATACAGTATATATTCACACATGCAGTGATGGCAGATTAAAATAGTCATTTTTGGTATAAAACCTCATTATAACACCATATATGCAGGTCACTGTCAAATTGCTAAGAAAGATCAGTTGGAAGGTCATAATCAAGCCTTACGATGCCAGATAATAAACATCACAGCTATCTGCGCAATGGGAATATTTATTGGACATTGTTGAGTGCAGGGGAACATGTTTAATGGTTAATATTGCGCAGTCTTTCACTGCAAGTCCTGCAAGATTAGCACTTATATGTCTTTAGTGCAGACATCATGAACAGAGCCTTCATCTGCTTGTAAATCAAATCCTGTTTTGAGTGGTGATGATGATTCTGCCAATTAGCCGAGACTGGACTGGGGAGAATTACTACTTACTATTACACACGCTCCATTCCCTAGATCTATAGCCCTCCTCAGTTTGGCTCCAATCTCCATACAGGGCTAAAGTGATAAGAAATGAATTATACTATTGACGACGTCCTTAACAAGGTAATAACCACGCTCCCTAGTCAATAATTATTCTGATAAGAATATCTTTATTGTGAAAATGCAGACTACAGCAGAAAGTCACAGAACCCAAACAAAACCCGGTGGTGTAATTGCCTTTGTCTGAAATTATAGTTTTCATTAAACGGAAAGCTGGATGTTATTGATGGTTTAAATAAGACTCGATATCTGCTTGTTCCAAAGCATAGTGAAATTGCATAGCATTGTAATATTCACAAGCACAATTGTGTCTTTTCATCAACATTATGAGATTCACAACATAACCAGTCAAGGACTGTTGGACACAATAACTGCTGTATGCAAATGGACTCATTATATGGGCTTGGATCACATTTTAAAAATAGCAGACTTCACATGCTGTGTATACAAAACACTTTGTAAATTATATATTTCCAATGTTTGTTTAGTATTTACATTATATCAAAACATCATAGCTGACTTGTTAGAAGTTCTAATACTTTGCTTTAATTTTCTTATTAGGCACTAACAGCATTAATCAATATAGTTTGGAGTCGTATACTGAGTAAATACTAAATTATTATTTACAAAACTAGAATCAAATCTTAATCCATTCCAGTTTATTTAAAGCAAATGTGGATTACACAGTCTGATACACTGAATCTGATTCTGGTGGTTACAACGAGAATGGCTCTTGTCTGACTGTGCAGCGCCAACAGGTATTAACGGGGTATTATGGTTTGGGATTGGGTTTTTTTGTTTGTTTTTTTTTCTCAGCAGCTATACTAGTTCTATCAGTGGTTTACACATATGGTTCTTTTTTTAACCGTTAAAAGTCTATGGACACACTGGTGCATGTACCAATCACAAACAATCAATTTTGATTCCACATATACTTGTAGGTTTACCCATAATTCCCAAGGTGATTTAAATTAAATGTGAGAAAATGTGCGTCTTTCAGTTTAAATATCCAAATGAGAACCTCATAGAAACGTCAAACTCAACACATTTGTGGAGTTTATCGTTCTGTGCAAGAACACACCGATTTCTTTGCTAAAGTAATTGAACCATAAGCTCTAGAAGGGGTTAATATTTACCATTAATGTATAATGACAATGAAAGTAAATGGAAAACGGCAGAGGAAATATATTTAAGATAAAACGTAAAAGCTTATTTGAATGTTAATCATTCAACCAATATTTCTGAAATCTATCTCACCTGAGGTAAATGATAGAGACATGGGGGATAACTTCTAGTGACGAATGGAACATCAAATTATGTTATTGAGTCCTCCACAGCAACTAAACTTTTTACCCTAGTAACCGAAACAGTAGATTAATATCTTAGCTTCAGAAAATGCTAGGGACATGGGACTTGGTATATATCACTATGAGAGAACCTTTTAATGGCATCATTGATTCTTCCATAGCAGACAGATTTTTTAACCTAGCAACCAAATTAAAAGCTCTGTTGCTTGGCTCATGAAAATCATTGATTTAATGGGATTCTAACGTTTCTAGCTATCGTAGTCACAAGGGGCATATTAGTAAAAATAGTTTTAAATGGCACTTTTACAAGTCAACAAGTTTGTGTGCGAACTTTAGCATTCTAGTTTTTGTGTGTAACTGCGCTTGTATTTTTTGTTTGACTCATCTTTAATATGTAATTATTTGTGAACGTGTCTTTCAATTTCCAAGTGGAGTGCTCTCAAATTGTTTAATTTATTTTCTTTGTGGCCAAAATCGTTTCTAATAAGACCATTAGAGACATCAGGATGAAGTAGAATCAGGTTTGTCCATTAAAAAGAACCTTGAAGCTCTCCTTCCATTCATTATTCGCAGTGCACACTTCAAGATGCCATGGTAAATGGACAAGCTTGGCTGGGACTAACTACAAATCAATTAATGTTTGTCACAAAACGCTCAATATCTTCTCACAAAATGAAGACCATTAACACAGACAAAGACAAAAACCTGTCAGAAGATGGAACGTCTTCTTTCGGCAGCCGAGACGCAAGAGTTAAGGTGATAAACACTCTACTGCATTACCCAGAACACTTCACCTCACATCAAATCAAGTCCTGCAGAGCTCTGCTCTTCACAAAGCATTTAATGGGCTTCCTTGATCCCAAGATGCAAACTGCAATGGTTGGTGCCTTTGACATTCAAAGGTAAGACAATCTCGGCTAATGATAGCCTGACAAAAGAAGCACTCCTCCTGTTTATAAGGTGATGGGAATGGCTCTCGCAGTCATGACATGTTTGATTACCTCTCTGCAGCAGCTCATGTAGTTAAAAGGAGCTTTCTAGATGTATTTTTTTTCTGTTTTCTGCCATTAGGAATGACATTATGTGGATTTTCTGCCCCATGGGACATGATCAAGTGTCCAGAGTAAGCATGAGGCTTCATTCAGGGGCTTTTATAAGCATGGTTGCAGACATGCCGTCCGAAGCTAATGCGAGATGTACATGAATGAGGGGAAACTCAACTCCAGCATGAGGACTGCTGGCTCGGCTCTTAAGAGGAAAGTGATGGCAGCACCCGAGTGACTGTAATTACTCACTCAATGACCTCATGGCATGCACAACACAAACTGGACTTGCTCAGTCAAAGATCCTGTTTATTTTAACTAATGAACTGAGCTGCCACGCTAGCTTACATCAGCCTTCTCAGATTTGAAAGATACATGGATTTAAATAATGTTTCAATTTTAACATTTATAAAGTACATCTCATAATAAGTTATACAAAAATAGTCTGACCTGCACTTATAGTAGACTATAGTAACAAGATAAAAATAAATAATAGAAAAATACAGAAAGCTGAAACAGAATTTTTGTATAGTAGACAATTAAAAATGATTAACATTATTAATAAGAAATTTAAACAACATTCGGTCTTTTAGGTATAATGTATATGACAAAAATAATATATATTTAATTTATACAGAGAAAGGCATTTTTTCCAGCATTGCTTGCATTGTGTCAGTGCTAAATAAACATCAGTTATTAAATATATTAAGTATTATATATTAAATATATATTATATAATAAGAATTATTTTTCTATAACAGGTTGCATTTTTCAGACAAAAAAAAAAAAACAAGAACACAACTGTACATGTGCAATCAGTCAATTTAATGTTGCCACAGAACTCGCCTAATGCTACATTCCAACAATCTCTGCATTTTACTCAGAGTAAATGGCAAGGATCTTATGCAAAAAGTAACCAGATACCTTTGTGGTGACCGTGAAAACAGAAGTCAGTAACAATTGGTTAATATTCATCTAACATCCAGTACTAAAAAAGTTTGTGTACTGCAAGGTAAGATTGCAAACATTTATTTTATTGCAAATTCAGAGACATAACTGTTAATTGTGGTTACACAAAGTACAAATATAGACTCAAGTTGATGTTTTAGAAATAAAGAAGAAATCAAACATTAAATAAGACCAATGCCACTGTACTATTCCGCATATTTAACTTATGTATTGTGTTTGACAGAGCCATTACAACTTCCCTGTGTGACTTACTTCTGAACGAAAGCTGACAACTTTTTCCACAATCAGTTGACTTTTAATCGAAAGTTTTCTCCATTATCAATCGTGATCTGCTATCCTTCCTCATCTAATGCCAAGAACAGCAAAAAAATGTTCATAGAATTATTTTGAAGAAATTTGTAGGCGTGCTTATCTGTCACACTCATCTATGAGTGGCTGAGCAGATCAGGTGGGGCGTGGCTTAACGGTAGGTGAGTTATGTGATTAACTACATGACCTTTGTAATATTCGGGTTTATTTATATATATGCTGACACAGTTCTGGGGTGACACTTGACATCGAACAACGACATGATATGATAGCAGTTTTTAATGATAACCCAGCAATTATAGTTTAGGCAAGTGTTAGCCTAGGTAATCCACAGTAAGACAGACAGGTGGTCATCAACCATAAACGCTGCAGCTCGGGGTACAAGGTCTCCGTAGGGAGAAGATGGCATCTACAGAAAAGTCTGCAAGTGAGTATCAAGCTTCAAACAGGAGTTGTTGTAGCAAGCATGGCTAGGATGTTAGCGCAAGCAGCTAACAACTAGCGCAATGTATGAGCCTGACTTCCTATGTGAAGACGTTGTGTATTAACTCTAACTCTTGACACAAACAGTCAAGTTGCCAGAACGTATAATAGTTTGAAGTTCATAATGGTTCGCATTTCACGTGTTGGCCACCAACAACTAAAAACTATGGATTTGTAGCAAGCATTTTTCTTGAGAAAGCTACAAGAACTGGAGAATGTTGGAACTAGGTACAATCCCACTTCAGTGAAGGTATGTGTGCATTTTATGAAGCACTATTTGTTATCAAAACCCAAGCCACACCCACATTCCAACAGCTGTACATGCCCCTTTTTCGCATTAAAAATAAGATCTCATGCAAGCTCATTGCCCTTTAACAGAAAATTCACAGAACAAATCACCAAAGCAGGTAAGTTAACCCGGAATCCTCTGGAAATCAGCCATAGTGCAGCCTGTGATGCCACTGGGAAGGTTTAACCTTGCCGTGGAGTAGCGAACAGGAGAAGCAAAGGGTGGAGCCAGAGTATGTAGGAGTGCCAGATGAGTAGGAGAAGTTTAGCAGAACACAGTGCAGGAGATCCAGGGGGAGAAACCACTCCAGGAGTGTCAGCAGGCTGTAAGCCGTAGAAGTGGCACCAACAGAGGTGAAGTGAGAGGCTATAATGGAAGATGCTGATGGGAAACAGACGCTGATAGGGTGGGGCGTGAATGAGAAGGTTAAAAATAGGTGTGGTTAGTGATTGATTGAGTTAGTGGAGTATTATTGCGCCACACAATCAGTTCTAACAACCATAGCTGTTATCAGAAAAAGTTATCACCAGTTCTCTGGTTTTATAAATCATCAAAAATATAAAGTGTGATTAAAATAAAAATGCATATTGTTAAAGGATGATGTAGTCCAGACTATGTCATCTTTGTATGTCGTTGTGCTAAACCCAATGTGAACTGAAAAATGGACAGTCCAAACCCTCTTGATGCTAATTTAGATTCATAAGCTGATACTAGAGATGAATGAATGAAGGATGCCCTCACAAGAGATGTATTGTTTGTCATCACTAATCCCAGGTGTGAAAGACTGATCAGCCAGAGAAGAAAGAAGGTATGATGCAATTCTCAATCTAGATTTTCAAATAGACTTGGTGAATGAAAGCAAGGACCTGAAAAAAAATAGAGAAAACAAAGCAAGAAGGATGAGAAAGAGAAATTACTCATGAATAACTTATGAACATTTTGATTACCCATCAGGAAAAAATGGAAACATTTTGTTTTCCCGGGAATAGCTAACAAGGCACTTGCATGCATTTGAAACAAAATGGCCTGATTGAATTTATCCATGATTTAAAGCCCTCTGCAGCATTTGAATCCATGCTGAGATTTAATATTCCTCTCACAGGATGGCATTCTCTCCTAGAATGAGAGCGTATTTCCCTAATGTAGGTAGGCTTTAGAGAACAGCCTGTCAATTCAAAGCAATTTGTGGCACACAGACGCCTTTGCTCGCTGTATTGCACCGCACGCATGTAAGGGTACAAGATCCTTCTGTTTTTTGCCATTCTCTCTCTCACACACGCACACACACACTGCCTTAATCATAAATGCATACCAATCACAAAGCAGAGCGCAAAGGAATGAGACTTCTACAAAAACAACAGCCACAGTGCCTATCAGCAATTATGTAAAACGCCTGTGTCTGCTGAAGGAAGAGAGCTGCGAATGAAACTCCAGGGATACGAAAGGAAAATCGTATCACAACTTGCCACACTTACCCACCATGGCAAAGAGATCTGGGATTTTTGAGCCTTGTCTAAGCATAAAAAATGGAGCTCTTGCTGTCCACTCATGGTTTTGAGACCTAGACGGATAAGGAAAACAATCTTGAAACAAAGACTCGACTTGGCTTTGATTCGATCTGATGCTTAAAGTGTGTCTACAATCAATTGATAACAAGAAACAACTGTGTTTCCAGCAAAGACTCTGTCTTCCTCTTTTTCTCTCTTTTTCACTTTTTCCATCGACCTCAATTTTTCATGAGTTGATATGCTTTGTAGCTCCCCAGCGACCGGCAGGGTATTGAATTCATCTGGTTCCAATACATCCCATGCACAACCTATCAATCACCAGAGAGCACAGCAAACTAATCATTTATTGATGAAACAGGGCAGCCATGAATTTCTAACTGCAGTAGTCTTATTTATCAAGCCAGATCAAACAATGAGGATCCAAACAAGCTTTAAAAAGAGACTTGGGGGGTATAACTTATTCTTCAGCAGACAGTTACTGATGATGAAAAAAGGGAGACGGAGGCTCTAGAGACTTTGAGTGCGACGGAACAGTGGGAAGAGAAGTTTAGAGTGATGCTTTGACAGCAGGATGCGTGTCTGAATTAATACTCCCACAAAAGGTAATTTTCTTCCAGCAGCCAGTGCATACGGTATCCGCCGTTGGGAGCAAGGTGAGCCATTTCTGGCACAGTGAGGGAAGGCTTAATGCATTTTTCTCCAGCTCTTGCCACTGTTAGTTGGCTCCATAGAGAGGCAGCTAGGGGGTACTTCACTGATCTCCTTCTTCCAGTGCTACACACTCCGGGCAATGGTGTTTGCAAGCCTGCTAACATGGAGCCTGGGGAATAGCTGAATATTTGCTCAACTCACTTGCTTTTTGAAAGCAAACTTTGTCTGACATCCCTTTGAATTCGAACAGCTGTTGTACTAGAATAGTGTGGTTTGTTAAAATTCAAGTTTATATATGAAACTTACAGGATGAATCGCTGGATTTCGGTTTGGTAAGTTTGAAGAAAATTAATACATGCCCTGATGATGCCATCTTGAACCTTTCCATAACATCAAGGACATTGAAAGTGATTGAAGTGATGTGTATAAAAGTTCCTTACATAATGTTGTGGGTTCCTTCGGACATTAGCACACACCAAATTTCACAGTGTTACATAAGTTCCATGGTGTCAATGGCGCAGACCTATCTAAACTCTTACCCAGTGTTAAACTATGCGCGTTGTATTTGCACACCCAGTCAGACCTGAACCTAAAGGAGGTGTTGATTCACTCAAACAGAGTTACTTTAAACACTGGGCAGTGTTTATATAGGTCCACACCATTCACACTGGTAGTGTTAGACCAACACTGAGATATTCGTTGTGCAGGTTGGTCCATTTTCACACAATCTCATATAAACATTTTGTTTTTTCTAAAAAGTCCTAAAAGTACCTCAAACTTCATTAAACTTTTTGAAATGTCAAGACGTTTTGGTTTCACCATTCTTTGATAGTGGTATTCAATTCTATTAAGAAAACTGGCTAAAAATTAAACAACAGCCCTATTTTTCTCTTACAAATGTAGAAAAGCTGTGATTTTAGTGAATCCATTAAAGCTAAAAAAAAAACTACAACTATGGTCCATATTATGGCAGCTTGAAATGGCGTGAAGTGTAAACTATGACAATACTGTATTTCACGCAAAAAAGCATTAACAAATACCAACATACGTCTACGTTCTAGGCAACTTTCCTAACACCAGTTGTGAAAACAGTCTGGTAACATACGTTCAGCAGGAGAGGCAAAACATAACGATCAGTTTGCTCTTGGCCTTGAGAATAAAACAGCAAAACTCTCACTGGTAAACAGCGCTGTCATGCAGGGGACTCCAGGTTTATATTTTAAGATACTGTTGGAAACACTTGTTGAACATTGCCCAAAGCAATCGGTGTATGAAGCCGGTTCAAGACCAAATGTACTATTTTTCTGCTTTTTGTCAGTTTCAACCTTTTCAGAGAGAGAAAAAAAGTTACATCAGTGTAATGCTATTGGTTCCAAAAAAGGGGTGGATGTGGTTGTGTTATGATATCCGAAAAACAAACCAAGTCTGGCATATTTTGCTTTATATTTTAACTTTGGGGATTCATAAAAGAAGAAGTTGGCCAGAGAAATCTTAAGCTTCAAAATGTAGAAAAGAAATGATAAGACATTTCAGATTAATTTAAGACATAGTTACTAGGAATCAAAGTGAGAGCCTTTGCTGGATATTATACAGGAAAGAGGCACTGAGCCACTGATGCTTACCTTCTAACAGTGTCATCATTGAGAGTTGAAGCACTTTGTTGTAGCTAACCATATAATGACAACCTCTTGACCCAAGGCTCCTGGTATAGTGAGAGGATGTCATTCAAGGATGTGTGCTACCACTCTTGTAGCTACAACTGTTTTGAGTTTTCACTTCAAACAATTTTGCAAACTGAGCGTTGATAATCTATGTTGGACCCATCTTTATGCAAATTGAAAAAGTCCGCAAGGGTTTAGTCAAATCATATAAGCAAACTAAAATAAAAGAAGCATTGAATGAATACTGAAGTATCTTACTTGGAAAAACAACAATGTCACAAAATGAGTTAGTGATTGATGAAAGACTGGAAATTTCAGATAAGAGTAGAGTTTAATACGATGGTCTTGTGCATCAATATTGGTAACGGAATCTGCTTGCTACATTTAAATGTTGATTCCACTTTTCTATTAATAGCTTTATGAAAAACAAACTTTTCTGAAATGTACAATGCTTAAAATTTCGGTTACTCACCTAGCCCCTCAGTCCCTGAAGGTGCCCCGACTTTTAGGGTCTTCAGTCAAACAGGAGGTATGAACCAGCATCTAATATTTCGACAAGGTCAGTGGTATTGGTGTGATTTGCAAAACCCCACTACTCAAGCAACAGTTTTTATTAGCTTTAAGCAATTTTTTCAGAGATTGCTCGATCTACTATTATGTCCCGTGTTCAGTATTGGACTCAACACTGAATTTTGAACAAAACGAGAACCACAGTTTTAGACTTCTCCAATAAAAGAAAAACCTTTTAGAGCATCTTCTATCCTAGAAATTTTGCAGAGTACGGATGATACCATTAATACTACAACTACATGGCCCCAGAACATACTTCGGTATCTTTAGTCATTAATAACTGAAACAGATAGAAGCAGTAAAGGGGGTTGGTACCACAGCCCCAATACAGAGTGATGTGATAATGGCTCTGAAGCCAGGCGTGCAAGACCCCCTGCTGTTTTCAAGAGACACAGGACAAGCCTGACAGAGAGCAGCTGCATGGGTGGAGAAACCAGAGCTTCTCCAAAACAGGAAGCCACCGCTGAGATGGCTTCACCCTGCAGTGTCACAGCAAAGCTTTAGAGCTTCTGGATGTCACAGTCAGAAAAATGTGGCCCCTGGTATAACACGGTTTGATCATTTCTGTCGCTGTTGCACTTTTCCTCCCGCGTCAACTTTGCTGACAACTCGCTCAACATCTGTTAGGCCAGTAGGAGAATAAACAGCAAATGCTGTGCTACTACTTTCATCTGTCTATCCACTGCCAGCTCTGCCTTCATAGAGAAAAGCACTCGCCAAGGGAGGAAAGAGCCTAATAATAGTACACAGTCCACTACTGCTTATGTGGCTGTAAAATATAAGCTTAAACATATTGTATTGATTGTCAGGGCAAGATGAGATAGATTGATCCGTAACTCAATTCCATTATCAAAAGGTTTATGTTGGAATGACATCATTGGGTAATGTAGGACTTTGACTGGAGGGAAAGAGGGCTATAGCTGAGTCTATGTCTCCCTCATGTGGTGAATACCTTCGTCTGATTTTTGTAGAAAGGAAGTGTCCTCAACTTTTTGTGTTTCTGTCTTTTTCTTTTATAGGATTTAATTGTTGAATTTCCACAATTTCTTACGAATAACTGACCTTTGTTACATATTACATGCTCTGATTGCTTCTCGCAATCTCTATGTGGATTTGGATAAAAATGCCTATTAAATGTGTAAATGTGGATGTAATTCTTCACTTTTGACACCAGCCTCCAATGACATTTCTGCAAATTCCTATACGATCTCCTCAGTCAACTCAAACTGGAAATGAAACCACTGAAAAAGGTTTTTAAATCATAAGCAATTTAATAAGTGTTAAAACTATTATCATAAAGTGCACATAGCAAAGCTCTCAATAGCTGATTCCCAGCAGGGGACAATTAATATGTGTTAAAGTATTTGTTTTCCCGTCTACAAATACAGATTACGGGTAAGCATAAACCCATTATGGAGCAACACCTTGGAATTTAATGACACTTTGATGAGACTTTGATTGCTATTCCATCTTCATTGTAGCACAGATAATTGGTCACTTTCTTCAAATTATGTCCCTCACTCAATGAAGCAGATGAAGCATGAGAAATCAATCCGAGAACATCACACATGGAGCGATCACTAGAGCTTTCCTTTCGAAACACCAGGCGTTTCTCTTGATTTACAACAACCAGATGTCTCAAAGTTTACTTCCGAGTGCCCAAGCTCCCAGTTCACCGAGGCTGTATTCCATTTGTACTCCATCTCTTATTTGCCATGTCTTGCTTTTGTATTGTACTCTCGTCCATCCCAAAGTATCGGGTGAACACACTCTATCACAAAAGCATTTATCCTCATTTTGTGGGTACAGGGGAGGATTTCACTATCTTCCCCCGGTGAAGGAAGTCGGCTCTCACTTGATCAAGTAACACAAACTCTGAGCTCTGGGACAGGAGGAAAAAGGAGAGGTGAAAAGAACTCAATACCCACTACAGACAGTGATTGATGAGGGGAATCACTCTCCGGTGAAGACTCTGAGATCTTGTGGCGGTAACATTTTTCTCAACTATCTGATCCTCAACAGTAATGAACAGTAGCCAGTTTATATCTGGAACAAATCGACATTTTCTTGCTTACTGGGTTGCGACTGAGAAATGGGTGCAAATCAAGATTGGTGCCCTGGAGTTCAGAATTTTTTTTACTATTACTCAGTTACAACCTGACTAAAGCAGGGGTCAGAAATGACTGGCCTCTAAAGCATTTGTGGCCATTCCCCCATCTGGCAGATAGTAGTTGTAGTTGAGACGTAAAATCAATAGAAAAAAAGTTTTGGGATTTTATGCAACTGTGCTAAGAGTGAATATAGGTATATATACAGAGGATATTATAATAATTAGAATTGACAAAAGGATGCAGTTAAACTTATAGTTTTATAGTATCTATAGTTTCTTGAAAATTATTTCATAACCCATTACAGATGACTCTGGAAGCCAGGTTTAAGAAGATTTAACATAAAATGCAGCTTTATTTAGTATAAACAATGAATATGCTAACAGCTGTATATAATGCTGCATTGAGGAAAGAGGAAAGAGACAAAAAGTTGGGGGGGGAATGAGAGGGGCTTCAAAGAGTCAAGTGGCTTTTATCATCATACAGTTTATTATTATTATTATTATTATTATTATTATTATTATTATTATTATTATTATCAAATACCAAAAACTGCCATTTTTTGAGTAAATGACACTTCATATACTTCTGCTTGATCCATAAACACAATTAAGAATATCTTAACATTCATCATGAATTTGTATTTATGCTGGTGGTGTCTAAAAAGGATTGAAATGACGACGATTATTATACAGTGTACAGTTTTGGATCAAACTAAATTGGATTAAAATTGAACACATACATACAAACAAATACAGTATAAATATTGATATTTTATCATCAAAAAACTATTAATGTGTTTGTGGTTGTCAAAAATTGTGGTCCAGTTTTTGTCCCTTATTGAAAAAGTCCAGCCTTCACACACACCACATACATCATGCTGCTGCCTCCACCTCCAGACAGACTGGTTTTCCGGTAGAAGAATCTATTTTGATCTATTTTTATTCTGGTGTGTGTCTTATTTTTATTTGATTTTTATACTATTTATTTTTCTGTAATCTAAGTAATTTTGAAATAAAATTTTAATTGAAGTAGTTTCCAGATGTAAAGTGAAGCCGTCTACTTTAGGAAAAGATATTGAGCATTGTAGCAGATATTTAATGTGATTTAAAAAAAAAAACTAAGAAAACCCCATTGATTAATACTTTAAAATAGATGCACAAATCAGAAAAATAACATGTAAAAGGTGGAATAGAGTTTTCTTTTTTTTTTTTTTTTAAAAGCTTGATTGAAGCTATAGTGAGATTTATATACATGGTGAAAAATAATGGTTATACGCTAAGAGTGATATTGTAGAAGGATGATGGAAAAGGCTAAAAATAATAATGTGGTAAACCAGAATAAGGTGAATCCAAACATGAAAATAAATAAAAACAAATATAATCAATGTCATATGGCTGTACCACAGAGTGGATACACACATCAAGTTCTACCACCTGTGACAATATCAAGGCTGCACGTGTTGAATCCTTTTTTAAGCCAAGACTCCGCCCACAGACCATACCACCACACACTGAAATAATTACAATTACAGAAAATCAATGAAATACAACTATAAACAGCCAAAAGAGTACTATAATACTATTTTCTGAAGATAATAAAACAATACACGATCAACAATAACAATACAACTGTTTTTAAAAGCACCACAGTTGATTACAAACCCCCACCCTCTAACAAAGTAAAATGGTGCTGGCATTTCCTGTTAATAAGGAACTCAACTAGGAAGCGGGTTTGGCTGTATTCACTGGGAAACAGGAAGT
Organism: Danionella cerebrum; assembly: GCA_007224835.1. NCBI lineage: Eukaryota > Metazoa > Chordata > Actinopteri > Cypriniformes > Danionidae > Danionella > Danionella cerebrum. Next base: position 477,908 of record SRMA01026236.1, read on the forward strand.
GGAACTGCAACAGGTCTGTGAATATTTTATTTATTTATTTTTTAATACAGCAAATAAATATAGTTTAAACTACACCCAATAATACACATGAACCTCACAATTAAATTCGATGCATCAATAGCAGAAAAACTTTAAATAAAATTCCAAGTCGACTGGTTAATCTGTGACTGTTATTGTTTTGTTAATAGGATATAATTAGAACATATACGAATAATTATAAATGTGACTAATAATAGCAGTAGCTTTTGTATTGAAATGCAAGTTTTGAGATCATTCATAACTGCTATTAAATATTATATAGATTTTCAAAAGCTGAAATTTACCAAAATGCAATTAACTTTCTAGAAAAAGCTGAATCTTTAAACATTTGTGAATTCTAAGAAATGTTTAAAGGCATTACAGTGATTTATGTCACTGATGCTCAAAAGTAATGATCCTTAAAATTAACTTTTGTCCCAAATTAATAAATTACACTTTAAAATCCATTAAAACAGAGAACACTTTGTTACATTTGAAAGGATATTTCACTGTAGGTTTGAACTCTAAGTGAGCCTGAGATCACTTCCCAAGTGGATTAAAATCACATTTTATCTGTCTGTTCCAGAAAGTGTTGAAAACCCCAAACACATTCAAAGTTTAGCTTAGCATTTATTTAAATTAATATGAAGCTTGTTAGAAATGTAAATAGATTTGAGATGATCTTGTAGTTGCTCAGTATAGAATTGTCTAATTTTGTCTTTTTCAATTGTTGCTTCACCACTGCAGTTTTTGGGGATTTTGGGAAAGAGATGGAGCTCAAGGCTGTGTTTATAACTCCTAAGAGGTTCTTCTCTAGATGTTTTCTAGACTATTAGTTTTTCACATTGCGACTCATGACAGAGGATGTCCATTCTCAACCCTGCAGGGGGAAGCACTAAAATTCAGATTTGACTGATTTTATTGAGGAAAAATTAAGCAAAACATTGTATTTATCCTCATGAAGAACCTCTCTACTGTTGCAAAGAGAGTTTGGGCATTATTTAGGTTATGATTGATTAAGTTTGTGAAAAACCCTGCCCAGCTGTAAATAACTCTGCACGAAAAGGTCTCTTTATAAAGGTAGTAGTAGATGACCTTTCAGCCCTCATATATATATATATATATATATATATATATATATATATATACTGTAAGGCTGGTCCATGGGTTGATCCAAAAACTGGTTTCAACCATGGATGAAGGTTTTCAGCCGTGTTCTGTCTTTCAGAGCTTGCAGGAACTTTAATTATTGAATTTAACTTTTATCTGACTCCATATTTTTATAAGAAGGATATTGTTTACCTTTATCCTTAGCTTTGATTAAAACTATAGTAAACTATGTATTAATAAATGTTAATAATTAAAGAAATGCACTCAATTGTTATAATTAACCCTTTAAGCCTTTGTTACATAATGTGATACTTTAGTTCTTAGCATTAAACCTTATTGTAGAAAGTGAGAGAGTAACTAGTGACAAGATTAAACATCTCATTTATTAACAAACACTAAGTTACAAAGCAAAAAGGTGAAACAATAGCAGAGACTACGTTATCTGAAAAGGCTCTAAACCTTCCAGATCATGGGCATGTTTGCGTTCTTCCTCAAATACCATCCCGATCCAAGTCCACTCCTACGGGAGGGTCTAGTTGAAATGTTAATCAGACAGCACCACGTGACCATATATGGTGTTCCTCAGAGACAAAGTAATCGAATCTGGTGTATCTTTCAGAGGCAGACGCCATTGTTAACCAAAGTAATCAACCCCCCTGGTTTAAACTCCTTCCACACTGTTAGATTTCTGTTGAGTTATTTACACATTCACAAATGTTATTGTATATATAGATTTATATAAATATATACATAGTTATTCACAATCTTACAATACATACATACTATGTTATTAGAAGAATTAAAAGCTTTTTAACAATAAAATGTCCTATATCAAAATGATAAACTCCCAATAGAATGGTTGTCATGCTTCACAGGACCAGAGAGGAAGTACATATAAAACAGTAGTGAAGTTTATTGACCCAATAAAAGTTTACAACAAGCATGGTGACCAGGTATTCCCATAACTTTTAATCTTAATCTATGCAGAACCCAGGAGGATCATTAACCAGTGCCAGGAACAAGCAACGGGATGATCAGGGGTTTTTGATGGTGAGTAATGAGCTTCGTATTCCTTTATGTGATGAGATCTAAAGAAAATCCAGGAAGTAGGTTGCTACCAGGTAAATAGAGGCCCAGGAACCCTACAGGAGCACGGGAGGCAAGTGTTTCTCTACAAAGCTTTCATTGATTTGAATTGTGCGCTGTGGAAACAAATAAAGCCCTGTCAACTATATTAAAACATTGAAACAAAATGGAAATGATGAAATTCAGTGATCTGAGCAATGTAAGGAAAATTGAGAGGATAATTGTGTATTTCATAGGGCCCCCATGCTGATGCAGCTTTTCTCTTCTCATGTACAAATAATTTGGAAAGAAATGGCATGTTTCCATGGGGTTAGTGTCTCTTTAAAGTTATAGTTATAGTTTAAAGATATAGTTTATTAATTTATTTGAAGCACAAAACAAACACAAAGAATTTAGACAATGCAACAACTGTTATATATTTTGGCTTTATTATACATCTAAGGAAATTAGGTTACATTAAACATCATTAAAATGTAAAGCAGAAAAGCCTGTTCTGATTTTATCTTATTAGATTCATTCTTTTACGATTTTGACTTTGCCATAGCCGGAGGCTTTGCCATTGATGGCTTCCAATGGGGACACATTAAAAGCAGGGCTCACTTGACGATGCAAGGCTCATTACTGATTCCTTTCCATCAAGCTGAACAGTTATTCTGCTGTGAGCTACAGGTTGGATCTGCAAAGCAGACAAATGAACAGGACCCTGCTGAGCATCACTGGCAGTAACTGTTCCAATTCTCATTTTCAGCATTTACACATCTGGTTTTCCTCAATCAGCCCTAAATGTCATGATAGTTGTTGCTCAGACAAAACAGGAGCTATGTGGGTGGAAGACAGTGATGTATAGCTCACACTAAATGGAGATTTTTAATGAGTATTGCTCTATTATGGTTCATAGTTTTGTTCTTTTTTTTGTTAAGGGGGTAAAAGTGTTTGGCTTCAAAAGTTGCTTCCTGTAGTCTGAATTTAGAATAGTTGTGTGTATTTCAGACTTAAAATTTAATCCCCAGGCTGGCCCCATAGTGTAGTGGACTTTCTTAGAATTTCATCAGTTCATTAAAAGTATATGATTTCAGTTTTACCATAGTGATGATGGTGCTGATAGAATTGCAGTGGGCAAAACCGTAAAAATGAGCAAGTTTCAAAACAAAGCTAAAGCTAAATAATCTCTCTTTTGCTACTTTTTGAGAAAACAAAACCATTAAGTTTATTTTCTGTTATGGTAATTTAAAATGGAAGTGTACTCTCTCAAGTATATGGACCAATGGTCAGATCCAGAGCCCAGAGATGTGAAAAGAGTTTCAATATGAAGTGAATAGTTTCTTGACTGCTATTGGTTTTTCCAAACATAATTGATTTGGAAAATTAATCTTTAAAAAGGAAATTATTGTTTATTAAAATATTGCCTTTCAGAATCCTGTTCTATTTCTTAAAAATATATATAAATAAATCTATTAATGAGCTAATCAATTCAAGTAATTATTAAACTGTGTCTGGTCCCACAGAAGCTCAAATTGTGCACCATTTGGCCGTCGAGCTGAAATGAGTTTGGACCACTTACTTTTGTTCACAGTAATCAACATGGAGAAGACAGGGCAAATTCACAAAACGTTTTACGCTTGTTTTACCAAAGCTGGTGTCGATAAATGCTGGTTTTACGTAAGCATTTTTACTTCTAAAACCGTAATGCTTCCTTTATTGTTCCATTGGTTCTTACCTACATACCTATTATGAATGACTGGAAATCTTATAACATAAATATTTATAGGATTATGAGGGTTGTGGTCAGGAATCTCTACCTTTGTGCAAGTCAGTTTGTTAGTCATCTTTAACCACTAGAGGGCGACACATCACTGCTTTATCAAGCTCGATCACAGAAAAGATTGCATCCGAAAAATGGATTTGACCATAAGAACAAAAAAAAAAAAACAGCAAATGGAGGTGAATGTTTGCTCAGGACAACCATCCATCAATTCAAACCACTTATTTCTGAAAAATGTCAGCTGTCCATCATGCCTCGTGAACTCGTGAAAAGGCAGGTGTGTTGAGACCTTGTTTGGGGTCAAAGGGTCAAGCAAACATGATCGTAATTGGTCTGTGGAAGAAACCATCCTCTTAGTTCTCTTAATTCATTGGTGAACCCCATATATGGCATCTATAACATGTTATACATTTTCGATTTCTTTGTTTAATGTGGATTTGATATCAAAATTGTCAAAAACACAAAGACTATAAAACAAATGAGGTCATAAAGTTTCTCAATGGTTGGATTGGTGATGTCAAATTATAGTGATTTTTTTTTTTAACGAACAGTACAAGAGTTCTGATTTATTTTGCAAGGTAATTAAAAAGTGGGAAATAATTTTTCAGGTTCATTGTACAAACCTCAAATTAGTGCCACTAGCCATTTAGTGGTCAAAAGAAAGTTAACCATTGGGAAGTACAAGACCTGTGAGAAGGCTTTTTAAAGTTCTGGTAAAAAGTGCTTAGTTTAGGAACGGTTTGTCTATTTTTTAGATAATTTCCATACAGTTTTGACCTTTTTGTTTTTTGGGGGGGCTTTATGATTTTTTTTAATTACACTTTTGACTGTTGTTATCCAACATAAACTATTCTATTCATTCTCATTTTTTTCTGTAAAAACGAGTACATTATTTTGGAATTTGTGTAATGTAATAAAAAAAATTGAAAAAAATAAATGAACCTGAAAAATGTCAAGCCTTTGTCACTAAAACTATTTTAAAGGTAGTTTATAAGAGCAAAATTTGAGGGGGACCCAGACTTTTAATAGTTAAGGTTACATAAAAGAGTAAGCAAAGACTCATCATCAGACAGATTGGTAGTTAACAAAGCCCTCTCCCTTCCTCTCATAGCTGCCAAGCTTAGTATTAAGTAATTTTTCTCCTATTTTCTAAAGGTTTTAGAATTTTTATTATAAATTTGAGGGCTTTTAATAACTTGTATTATATTGTTACTCTAAATATGTTTTTGTTCGTGTAATAAGTTAATATGATGTAAAAAATACAGTATATTGCAGTTCTAGAGACTTTGTATTGAGTCAACACTAACTCTTCTGATTTCTATTTGTTTTTTTTAATCATTGTTTTACTAGATTTGCTTTACAAATCCCTTGACAGCCCAATTATGATGTGTTTGTGTGTATGTGGAGGGGAGGGGGGGTGTGTGCATGTGCGTGTGTGTGTGTGTTAATGCATCATACATACAAATAATCTAATCCATATCAACTAAAAGTTAAATACCTCACTGCCGGATTTAGCATCCTGGAAATACTTTGTTTATAGATACAGCACATTACGGTAGATTTATAAAATGGTGATGTACGATACACACAATATTGATTTTTCACTCATGTGACCTTGACACCACCCCAATCAATAATGTATTAAAGAACACAAGGTGATCTAGTGGTGCAAGTTAGTGTCAGTCATTTCATTGAAGATTATCATTGTTTAAAAATTCAAGTAACCTATAGATTACTTTTAAGCCTTCTGTAATTATGTTGTCATTTAATATTTTGCTAGCATTGTCAGAATGTTTAATTCAGTTACCGGAATATTGTATTTAAAAATATTAAATAAAACAAATCATTTGAGGATTACATGCAGTTTATTGCTGTTGTTTCACTTTTTCATATTTTCAAAAAGTGGAGGGAAAAAATGTATTACATTAATTGGTTTACTTATTTAATAATATTACCTGCATATTACGTGTCTGCATCTTTCAAATAATTTTATTTTTAGTTTGTGAATATATGCCAGTTGTCATTGACTTGTTTGAAAACTCTTTAAATTCATACAGTTGCAAGGACCAATCAGTGCATTTACACACTATTACACATCCAGCTCATATAGAGGTTACCGATCACACTTTTAACTTTGCAAATGATTGTAATAAACAAAAAAGTTCCTTTAGAATTTTACTTAAATATAAATATTTATAACATGTCTATTTCCTGAAGTTATGGCCACTGAAAATTCAGCTTTGTTACCTGTAAAACAAATTATATCCCAGTATCCATTATAAGACATTTTGATTGAATACAAGAGTACTTGATTATTAATATGCTCATAAATTTACGCACCCTGGCCATTTTTTTTTTATTTTATTTCTGTTTTTCAGAAAATATGAATGATGACAAGTGATTAAATTGTTCCAACAACAGAAACTTTCCAAATGACACTGATCAAAAGACAAAAAAAAAAAAAAACTTTTTGGCCTACATTTGGAGAGTCAACATGAATGGAACACCATCCCCACTGTGAAGCAAGTCACTGATGTTTTTGGGATTGATTGGAAGATGGATGCAGCATGTTCTCAATTGCAAGAGTTTGAGGCTTTTTCCAAGGAACAATTTACCAACAGAGAAGATAAAAAACCTCATCAACAACTACCTCAAGAGGCTTCCGGCTGTCATTGATGTTAAAGGCAGAACTATATTAAGAACTGAGGCGTGTAAAGTTTTGTTAATGGGTCATTTGGAAAGTTTCTGTTATTGTGAGTAAACACAGTTTTTTGGCTTCACCCAACACTAACTTTGAGTGAGAAAAAATGGTTGTGCCTCATCATTCATACACAGAAAAAGAGAAATAAAAATGTTGCCAGGGTATGTAACCTTATGAGCACAACTGTACATACATACGTACAAAATATTTAGCTTTAAAAAGTCTTTTGAAACGTTTTGTCTGCTTTCTTGGTTATATTACCATCAAGCCTCGTTTAAACACTTCCCATTGACTCCATCCCCCCTCCAGGTGTGCAGTGAAGCTCATACTGTGTCCTTGTCAAACTCGCACACAAAGTACATGGTGAGATGACAGGCTACATCAATCCACTCGCCTGAATTCACCATCTCCACGCAGTCCTCGTCGTCGTAAGCGTTGTTCGGTTCGCCTTCCCTCCACCTGCTGAAAGTGCTCATGGCTGAACGCTCCACATAAACAAAGTGTCCTTCTTGCTCCAGGTCATTAATACCGATGTAGACTCGAGTGAGGCCAGCTTCCGTCACATAGGCCGCAATGGCTCTGTTAGCTGCTGCATCTTTGGGCATGGCCAGGTGCCCACCTCGTCTCTGACAAAACAGCTCAGCGTCCCTGTAGCGCTTCTCCTCCTTCACCAGCAGGTAAACCTTGCTGTCGGTCTCTTTGACGCCAACAACAGCTGCAGGGGAGGGCAGTGCTGAAAAATGAGGATCTGAAATTCTATAATCACACTGCAACATCCAGCTTCTCCATAAGTGCGTTCTGACAGTCAAACAAAGGCACTTCTGGCTAATGGGTAATACTTTTGTCTAAGAGCATTCACCCGGTATTTCAAAAAATGAACAACCGTGCGAATCAGGTTGACAGCTTCGCATTAACGTAATCTCAGAAACGTTGTCAGAGAGAGAAAGTGCAGTGGGTTCGTTCAATCTCTTTTACATACCATTTTTAATGAACTTGAACTCATTGGTTAATTCCTTCACTTGAATATCTGTTTCTCCGATCATTTTCCGTAACGGTGCACATTCACAGGGGACTCCTAGGGAGATGGATTAAATACCATACCATTCACTCGAGCAGTCCAAGCATTAAACCAATTGCTAATGAGTTCGTTCCAATTATCTATTATGAAATGAACTGAATTATTTTTCAGAAAGGCAAATACCTGGTTCTCCATCTGGTCCCTTGGGTCCTGGATCTCCGATATCACCTTTTAAACCTAGAATTGCATATTAAGCAGTAAGACAACACACACTTGATTACTTTTCACATATCATCTTCTATCACACGTTTACCTTTGGGTCCAGAGGGACCCATCTTCCCATAGTGCCCAGGGCTGCCTTTCTGCCCTTTGACTCCAGGGGGACCTAGAAAAACCAAACAAGTTTATTTGGTCATAAGACGGGTATTTCTCTCACGCCGAGTGTGACACTATTTCTAATGGAAGCCCATTTCCGTCAGGTTAAAAAAAAATCGTACAAAAATAGAAGTTTTGAGATAAAAGTCGAATAAAAGTCATTAGATAAAATGTCGAAATCGAGATGTATATAGGTCGAAATTTTGAGATAAAAAGTAAAAAAAAAAAAATTAATGAAAAGGTTGGGTAATGCTAATCCTGACCCTAAACTCTGTCTCAAAATGGAATTTTTTCTATATCAAATAATTTAGTTTTTCTCAATTTTGACTATTAAAAAATGTGATTTTTTTTTTTTATTTCAAATATTTGACCTGTGGTTCTCAAAAAAAATCAACATTTGGAACGCAAAATTTTTACTTTTGTATCTCAGAATTTCTACATTTTAAGCCATTTTTTTTTTACCTGGTTGAAATGGTCTTTTATAGTTTCTTTCTTGACACTGAGAACACCATTAAGCCTGACCAAGCATCCAGCTACATGTGCAGAAAAGCAGCCCCAAACTTTCAAGGAACCTCCACCGTGCTTCACTTTGCCTGCAGACATTCATTCTTTTGCCATTCACCAGCCCTTCAATGAACAAACTGCTAAAGTCAAATGTTATAAGCTTGGACTCATCAGTTCTGAGCACCTGCTGACTGTGTTCTCCCAGCACCCAATTTTAACTGAACAAACTCCGGCAAGGTTTCTCCAGAGTGTTCCTTGATCACACTGGTTTCTGCCAGTTGTGATTTAACTGAGATTTTTTTCTTTTCTTTTTTTTACATTAACATTCCATTTTGTAAATTTGCAAAATAAATAAATAAATAAATAAATCAGTAGAATTCTAAAAGTGTTGTTTGTTTACAAAATTGTTTGACTACTCTTATAAAGTGTAATACTTTTAATGTAAAATAACAAAAATAATTTCTAAAATAATATTAATAGAAATGAACAAATAAAGTCTGAGAAATCAAAGCGCGGATAAATTTGAAATCAGAATTAACATACCTGTATCTCCAGGTGGCCCAAGTCGTCCTGGTTTCCCAAGTGACCCTTTCTCTCCCTTTTCTCCTGGTTCACCTGAAGAAATGAACATGACTATCACAAACAGCACAACTGTATGCAGCTTTAATCAAACAGCATCAAAAGACGCATTACAAGACGCAAAAAATGTTAAAATAAGAAGTATCATTTTAAAAAACTTGGATATAAACTGATTTGTTCGGGAAGTTAGTATGTAACATTTTATCATTTGGACTCGGAAGTGTCTTTCACAACGGTGAATAGATCAAAGAGTAGCAAACTGCAAACTTTTTAAAATTTACTGTCTGCAGAAGAAATTAAACACAATCCAAAATCACAGCAAGTGCAAAATAAATAGGTCTTCAAGGATTTTATGTACAAGATTGCAGAGCTGCACAAAACAGGATTGAGGTTCAAGGCCATCGAGATGCAGCACGCGATGGCAATTGTTGAAATGTTACACATAACAGGGTAAAAATAAAAAAAAACATGAAACATGTTAAACAAGTCTGGGGTTTCACGTAAGATTGCACTCAACAGCATCAGTGATCAAGAGAATGGCTCCGATCTTAATGGAAGGATTATTCATTTCATGACAATTGTAACGCCATCAAAAAGCCACAGGCAGCCATCCCATGTAAGACGCACTCCTCTTCAGATATCAAAATTGACACAATAGAATAGAAATAATAAATATTGAACGTGTTTAAAAATAATTGCAGTTTTCGTTCAAAATAATAGGTCATTAATGTATTTGACGGTGTGCTGTGGTTTATTTGAAGTACCCTTGAGTCCAGGGACAAGGATCTGGACCGAGCACGGCTCTTCTGTCATGTGCTGACCAAACACTGACCTCATTAGAGCTGAACTGAGCACTGTGAGCAGCATGCAGGTCACCAGCTTTCTGCCAAACATACTGGACACACAACAAACTGTTCATTAATGCTAAAAAACACACAAAAGTAAAAAAAAAAAAAAAAAGGGCAACTGATATAAAACATTGTACAATAACAGAAACAGAACCCTGTAAAAAAGCAATAAGCTAATGCTACTATCAAATATTAGTTTTATATTTTATAAACTAATGCAAGTAACAAACACAGATTTACAGATTTTTAAAATTTCAGTCGACAAAAACTGCACCAGATTTGTTTTTCTTCCACAACTTTCTCCCTATCGTACATCTTAAAGTCAATTCCAGCCTCTAAACAGTCACAACATGACATGTTTGGTAACAACGGTCTCTAAACGGCTGTTTGGGGCACCTGCGAGACTCCGTATTGCTCATGAAATGGGCTTACCTTGCCTTCAATTGCACTGTATTATGCAGTCTGAATATGGATCCAAGTGAGTTGATGGGAGTTTGCTCCACGGTGGTCACTGTGAAATGTTTCATCTCACTCAGAACTGAGAGTTGAGATCGAGCAAGAATGAGTAAACAGAGAGATAAGGGCGGCTCTGCAGCACTCCTCGCTGATAAACCCAAGAAAAACTTCAGGGTCACTGACGCCACATTCCTCACCAATTAAGTCTCACAAGCATTCACAGCATTCAAGTCTTGAGTTTAGACAGATGTATATGTTGTTGCTTTTTTACATTATACTGTTGTTTTCACCGTATAAAAAAACTCAAGTGAATTATTGCACAGGTTTGCAGTAAATATGGCCATTTTTGTTTTTCCGAAGCATCTTAAATTTCATTTGGTCAGATCTTGGTTTAGAACACATGATCTTTGTGTTGCTAGTGAAATGCACTACCGACTGATCCGCAGTTATTTATACACAGAGTTCAGATGCCATCAAAGCAAGCATTTTTTCTCAGACGCTACATGCAGGTCCAGTAATTTCTCTATATGCAGGTGAATAGGTTATGTTCAATTGCTTTTAACCAGAAGAGACTGACAAGAGCTCACTTCAGAAAGAAATTTCAGCTATTTTGATGAAGGTTTGCATTAAAGCCTCAATTCTGAGTGAAAAAAGTAATATTTTGAGAGCGTAAAAAGACATTTTGCATGTGCGCAAACTACATTTTGGGTATGAAATGTTCTTCTCATAAAGAAAACTTATTTTGAGTGAGCAAAAATCTATTTTACAGCGTAAAATCGGCGTGTGCGGTCTCGCTACAATGCCCACATTCATGAACTCACTTTTACAAATCAGAGAATAGTGTTCTATTTTCGGATTGGCTGGCCTGTAAACCAATCACAACTTTCTCTTTGCAGTAGTAGCTGCTACGTGGTGTTTCTTTCTTCACTGCAGTTCTGAAGTTTGTAATTGGTTTACGGGCCAGCCAATTATTATATAGAAGACTCCTCTCTGATTGGCTGGAATAGTGGCAGTTTGTAATTGTGGTTCGTTTGCGAGCTAGTGCATGAATGAGGGCATTGTAGCCAGAGCCACATGCACAGAATTTAAACTCAAAATTAGTTTTTACTCACTCAAAATATGTTTTCTTAAAGAAAGAAACCATTTTTTTGTAGTTTGTGCACTCAGAATTGTATAGCTTTACTGAAATTTCAATTGGTTTTGCAGTTATTGCACATGCAATGGAAAAAAAAAGAGTGGATGAGTAAGTTACTGGTGATTGTTTCTTTGAACCAATGGACTCTAAGCTTATTGTATATATAGGCTATATTTTATCACCAGATTTCCCTTTTGTCTGTAGTAATGAAGGATTAGTAGCAAATGAAAGATTAGTTATGCTGGCAATCTGGAAGAAAAAAAACATGGAGAAAAATGCAAACAAACGACTGGGGTGGAAGTATTCAGTGATGGCAAAGCATGGTTTTCACGAGACTTAATTTTTTTTTTTAAATAATAAAAATTTCCTGGATAAATATTGATTTAGAACGTTTATAAACTATGGTAAGATATAAATAGTGAATACAACAGTTTACAAACACAAAGTGGTTGTTATATGGTAAATTGAAAAACTATAGACGGGCTACTTTGTTTGAGAGTTTAAGGTCTTGTAGTAACAATGTATTCTGTTTTATGGATACTCCTTAGCTGTGATGTGGTAAACCGGTTCCTTTGGGGGGGTCAGCAAACATCCCTTTGTCACTATGATTATATAAACCAGCGGTGCTCATTACGTCGATCGCGGAGGTGCTACCGGTCGATCGCGGCGTAAAATTGAAACAATATCAGCCGATCATCCATCCCTTCACAGTTCAGTAAAGTTAGCTGCAGATTCACGGATTCGGTTTTCTCTGCTCTATAGCTCGAGACCAGAATGTTCTTAGTAAACAAATAATACCTATTTTTAATTTGTGTTATGTAGCGGAAAAACTACAAAACGTTTTTTTTTTTTTTTTATCAAAACAAGTTTCCTCGGCATTCGCAGAAACACATTACCGTCTATGAACAACCCGCTGACATGGAATCGCTTAGGGACCGTCTGCAAATTACCAGATCCAAAATATGTTTTACCCAGAATATGCTTCATAACTTCATTCTAAATTACTCTATTACAACCAAAATCAAGCAACACGCCACTCCTCACCTGCATATTGTACTGCACGACTCAGTTTCAATAAATATTGAAACATTTATTAGAGCATCATTTTTATTCTTGATTATTTGGATCAAAGCTCAATTGCTCCATAAAAATCACTCTATTACCATCAATTCAGGTCACACACAACTGTTCTAATGATTCAATTCAGTGCAAGTCATCAAATTAAACTCAGGTTATTACAAAAAATGTAAATAGTTAATTATTATGTGTGTTTTGTCAATTCTAAATAAAGTTAAAAATAATTGTTTGTTGATTGATGGTTTACATTTTTGTAGCGGGTAGATCACTTTGACTCAGTCATTTTAAAAGTAGCTCGCAAGCTGAAAAAGTGTGAGCACCCCTGGTTTAAGCCTTTTGTTGTTTTAATATTGATGTTAGAGCTCTTGATTCTCTATCCTGCTCTTGATTTTAATTTCATAGCAAAACAACGCCACATAAATCCCCAGCGAGTTTTAACTTTACCTGCCTTGTATCAGGGTCCAGCGAGGCCAAAACTGCTTTATTTGCCAACAAACTCTTCAGACTTTGACACAACTCGACATTAGTGTTAAGCCTGTAATACACACATAGAGAAATGAAATACAAATTTTATTAACTGCTAATCCAACTGGACCGCAGCAGACTCGTACCTTTCTACAACGGTTCCGATATCAACACATGTTCTTTCTGCTGCATCTCGAAATGCAGCCTCTGGATGAGCCATTTTGATGAAATCGGCCTAAAACAACAAAAGTGTTCGGTCTTGGTACAAACTAGGTTTCTTTTTCACTCTTTAATTGGATCATGAACTGAGAAACCAGAAAAAGCTGTATATTTAGTGCTTCAGATAAGTGCTGACAGAACAATAAAGCTACAACAACATTTTGAAGAAAATGCTTTTATTACAGCCAGTAAAACACAGCTGCACCTTCAAGGTAACTACACAAAAATCCAAAATGAATCTTCAGACGGCTTCTCAGCAGCTCTTTGTCTGGGTCGAGGGAAAAAATATATGCAATGACTCCCTGCCTGAAGATGGTATTTGTGGTACATGAACATGAAAGAAGGAGACGAGAGTGAGGGGTGATACATGGAAGTTGGTCGGCCAATTTGTGGGTTGGCTTACTGTCCTAGCACCGCGTGCTGCAATCACTTGTTTATTTGATGTCTGCAGGTCCTTATTTGACGCAGATCAGGTCAATGCATGTGGTTCACCCAGCTCACAGTTTGTGATCTTTAATATGTTTTGTATATATCTCCCATGTATCAGACTCTGTTATATAAAGTGTGTACAACATCATTATGGACCCCACATAGATCATTGGTTGTGGGTGTATGTATATTTGAACATGTGTGTATGTGTGCAGTAATGTACAAACTGCAAGGACGTTCTGTATGAACTATAACAAACGGACATGGTTTGTCTAGAGCAGGGGTCGCCAACCTTTTTGAAGCTACTTCAAGGGCACTGAGTAATGAAAGGGCTACCACTTTGATAACACACTTCTGAAATCAGAAAGTTGCACAGTTCACCTTTAATTTTATATTAATGACATTCTACCTGAGGACGCTGATTGTTAATGATTAATAATTTATCAATAAAGATTCAGAATCATTCAACAAGGAAACAGATAAACTTAAACATGCAATATTTTATTTCTTATTTACCTTTCCAATTGTTTAATTTTCAAATGATAACTTCCACAACATTTTGCAGGAAATCACATCCAATTTTTCAAGACGGTTTCAGTTTTTATCAAATAATGAACTCTGCACCATGTTTGTACAAATAATCAATAATCTAAGATTTAACAAAAATCAATTAATTTTAGAATAAATCTTAACACATTTTTACTAATCACTACATTTGCAGCCATTAAAACAAATCATGTCTGTTAAACTTAGTAACACATCTGTAACAGTTTATCATTCTGATGGGTTCTTTCCCTAGTTACTTTTATTTTGTTATTTTCCTAGTCTTTTATTTTGTAAACTCCTCTGTTCCTGCCTGCTCTTCCTCCTTGTCGGTGTTCCTCCATGTTGTACCTTTTATTCTGGCCCCTTCTCCTGTGTGTGTCATCCTGTGTCCTTGTTAATTGCCCTCATGTGCCACACCTGCTCCTCATGTCTGGTTCGTCATTCCCTCGTTTGCTTTCTGCCTTTTTAAGCCCCTTGCTCCCTGTCCCAAGTGCGGGTTCATTATTTGATATCCAACATTTAATATTCCCTTGTGAGTCTTGTCTGGTAAGCTCTGTGCTTCTACTAAGTCTCTGTTCAGTTTGAAGTTTTATTTTGTATTAATTCACCAGCAGCCAGCTGGCAAGCAATCGTTGATTGTCTTTTGAGTTAATGTTTTTCTTGTTTTGTTTGAGTTAGCTTTAGTTTTACTTCAGTATATTTATGTAAGGTTTTGCCCTACCACGGGTGTTTGTGTTTATTTGTTATATTTATTTATTAAAACGAGTGTTGATCCCATCTTGTTGTGTGTGTGCATTTGAGTTCATTTAACCCTTCCATTACCATCTTGGAGGGTTGCCCCTAACAGAATGAACCCGCCATTCTGAAGAACTCAGCACACACTATTTTTTTCACAAGTATGGGTCACTCTCGTCGACGCAAGCCACGGCCCCCCTCTTCAGCTCCCTGCCGTGTGGTGCCGGTTAACCCTGATGTCTCCAGTCTCAAACAAGCTGGTCGCCCCTTAGGAATATATGCAGCCTCCCTGCTCCTCGCCCTGAATGATCATGGATTAGAGGAGCATGAAGTCATCCGGCTATTCTGTTCTGGTCTGGATTATCCTGTCTCAGCGAATATTTTTCTTGAGGATGGTGACTATTCGATTTGGGAGACTATCAGGTCAGTGATGAATGTGATGGAGGGACCCGACTCTTTTGAGAGGGCCTTTGGTCACATCTACTCCATACGCCACCCGGTTGAGCCAGCTGATCTCTCACCTCCAGTTGCTCTGAGTGAGACCGCCTCTTCTTGCGTCAACTTTCCTTCTACCGCTGTGTTCTCCCCTCCGTCCCAACACAGACAGAGCGAGGATCCAGCGAGCCACTCCCCATCAGCCCACAGTACCCCCCACTTCAACAATGATACTTTGTCTGTGAACCCTTTGTCCAGTTACCCTGTCTGTAACCAAGTTTCCAGTTGTCCAGAGCCACCTCTGCCTGCCAAGTCATCCGTTTTGGTCACCCCGCATCGGTCCCCAGCAACCCTGTCCCTGCCTGGATTCTCAGGCTGGTGGAAGAAGAAGTCAGAGCCGGAAGATTTTCCTCCCTGGGTTTGGCCACGCCCACCAGTCAGCGCTCTGCTGCCTTGCCCGATGTTGTGCCTGCTGACCCCTGTGATGACACTGCGCTCCAGGAGAACCCTGGAACTGTGGAGGATTCTATATGGCTCAAGTCCTCTAGGTCTAGCCCTGTGTGCCCCCTGGATTCAGTTACTCCTGAATCTTCTCTGTTTAAAGTTGGTCTTGTCCCCTTTGAAGTGGTCCCCGTCTATGCTGATGTGTCTGCTGTTTCGGCGCAGACTGTAGGAGTGGAATCTGCTGCCCAGTCGCTGGATGGACAAGTATCCAGTGCACTTGCCTGCCAGCAGCTTTGTGAGGGTTCCCAGTCAACATGTCCCTGCGCTGCCCCTCACGTTTTTGTTGAGATGATCATTTTTGGGCATTATGTAGTTTTTTGCCTTTTTGTTTTTGTAAGACTTTCTTTTGGTTTTTTGTGCTATGTTTTTAAGTTTATTGGCACCTATCGTCAAGCCCTGTTGGCCCTTCCTGCTCCCCTTGTCCGTCATGCCCTTTGTTCGCCCCCTATGCGCTTGAGCATCTGTGCTCCCAGGACACTGTTAGCATTACCAGCTCCCCCTGAGTGTCGTGCCCTGTGCTCGCCCCCAATGCGTTTGGGCATCTGTGCTCCCAGAACACTTTTAGCGTTGCCTGCTCCTCCTGAGCGCCTTTCCCTTTGCTCGCCTCCATTGCGCCCGTATGTTTGCGCTCACAAGACACTCTTGCCGTTGCCAGCTTCCCCTGTTCTACATGCCCTTTGCTCGCCCCCATTGCCCTTGTTCATCCAAGCTCCCTGGATACTTCTAGTGCCACCAGCTCTTCTTGTGCATCATGCTGTCCACCAGAGGTCCCGTAATTTATGCACTGGAATCAAAGGAGCAGTCTGCCAGAGTTCCCGTAGTTTACGCACGGAAATTAAAGGAGCTGTCTGCCTGAGATTCTGCACCTCTCGTACTGGAACTCTGAACACAGTCCCCCGTAGATCCCGTAGTTCTCACACGTGGTCTAATGGAGCAGTCTGCAAAAGACACTGTTCATGCACAGGAATTACAAGAGCTGTCTACCGGAGATTTTGTAACTCAAACACTGGAACCGAGAGAGTTGCCTGCCGTAAGTCCCGTAGTTCTCGCACGGGAACAATAGGAACTGTCTCCCAGCGTTTCCTTACTTCTCACACAGGAGCTGAGCGAGTAACCTGCCCGAGATCCCTTAGTTCACGCATGGTAACTAAAGGAGCTGTCTACTTGAGATTCTGCACATCACGTACTGGTACTCTGAACACAGTCCCCCGTAGATCCCGTAGTTCACGCACGTGGTCTAATGGAGCAGTCTGCCAGAGATACTGTTCATGTACAGGAATTACAAGAACTGTCTACCGGAGATATTGTAACCCAAACACTGGAACTGAGAGAGTTGCCTGCCGTAAGTCCCGTAGTTCACGCACGGGAACAATAGGAACTGTCTCCCAGAGTTTCCTTACTTCTCACACAGGAGCTGAGCGAGTAACCTGCCCGAGGTCCCTTAGTTCATGCATGGTAATTAAAGGAGCTGTCTACTTGAGATTCTGCACATCACGTACTGGTACTCTGATCATAGTCCCCCGTAGTTCACGCACGTGGTCTAATGGAGCAGTCTGCCAGAGATACTGTTCATGTACAGGAATTACAAGAACTGTCTACCGGAGATATTGTAACTCAAACACTGGAACTGAGAGCGTTGCCTGCCGTAAGTCCCGTAGTTCACGCACGGGAACAATAGGAACTGTCTCCCAGAGTTTCCTTACTTCTCACACAGGAGTTGAGCGAGTAACCTGCCTGAGGTCCCTTAGTTCATGCATGGTAATTAAAGGAGCTGTCTACTTGAGATTCTGCACATCACGTACTGGTACTCTGATCACAGTCCCCCGTAGATCCCGTAGTTCACGCACGTGGTCTAATGGAGCAGTCTGCCAGAGATACTGTTCATGCATAGGAATTACTAGAGCTAACCACCGCAGATTTTGTAACACAAACACTGGAACTGAGAGAGTTGCCTGCCGTAAGTCCTGTAGTTCACGCACAGGACCTGAGCTAGCAGTCTACAGGAGATCCAGTAGTTTATGCAGGGGAGTGGAGGTCGTCTGTCTGTCTGGTAGTTCTTGCACTGGTTCTGGTTCTATATCTCCCGGCCACAGTGCCCCTATGTCACTGGATGCTTGTGGTCCTGAAATCCTACCCCCTATCTTCGAGTTATTTTGTGCATTCCCCAGACTGTCCTTTCCTTACACTGAAGAGGTTGTGACGGACCATGCTCTCCTGGGGTTTCCAGCCTTTCCCCTCTCGTCCGAATCCCTCCTCTGCGCCACTGGATCTGCACCTGCCCTGAATCTGGATCCGTGCCCTCTTCTTGTCATCACGGACTTTGGTGCCTGCCCTGGCCCTTCTGGTGTTGCTGCCACTTTGGCGCAGCGCTCCCTCTGTTCTCTTTCAGGTACGGTGTTGCGGGGAGTTTCCGGGGTCTTCTCTGTGGGGTCCTCTTCCTCGGCTGGCGGTTGCCTCCTTCTGCTCGGGGGTTGCGGTCCTCTGGAGTGCCTGTCGCCTGCATCTTCCTTGGTGGTGTGGGGACCTGCTCGGGCCGTGTCTGGGGGTGTCGGAGTTGTAGCTTCTCTCTACCTCTCGGCTGCGCTCTCCAGCCCTGCGGACTGCAGTTGCTGCGTTGACCCGGGACCCTGGTTGCGCTCTCGTCGGTGGGTTCCGGAGTTCTTGTCGCCTTGCCTGATGGGGTTCGACTCTGCCCTGGTTCCGGCTTTGTCTCCGGCTTGGCCCCCAGGGAGCCTTGTGGATGGAGCCCTACCTCTGTATCTAGGAGACTTTCTACCTGCTCCAGTGCTGTTGGTCTCTGGCCCGAGGCCTTGTGTTTTGGCACCTGCAGCAGAGGCCACCTCTGATCCTACTCGTGCTCCTACCCGTTATGGTCGGATCCTCTGTGCCAAGGTCGGCACCACCAAGATTGGACTCAAGTTTTGTTGTGATTATTTTATTATGATTTTTGTCCATGTTTTCTGTTCTCTGCCCCCTTTGTTTGCCTCCCCTTTCTGTTCCTTGATCGTCCGCTGGCTCACCCTTCCTGCCCCTCCTTGGTCTTGTTTTCCCCCTTGTCTGTCAGAGTCTCCCTAGCCCCTAGTCTCTGACCCTTTGTGTGGATCCTGTGTGCTTTTGCCCCCCTTTATGGGTTACAGGATCCCGGGCTCTGTTCTGTTTTTATTTATTTTCTGTCTTGTTCCTTTTCGTTTCTGTTGGGGTGTCTGGAAGCCACCCCTTAGGGGGGGGGATTATGTTGGGTTCTTTCCCTAGTTACTTTTATTTTGTTGTTTTCCTAGTCTTTTATTTTGTAAACTCTCTTCTGTTCCTGCCTGCTCTTCCTCCTTGTCGGTGTTCCTCCATGTTGTACCTTTTATTCTGGCCCCTTCTCCTGTGTGTGTCTTCATCCTGTGTCCTTGTTAATTGCCCTCATGTGCCACACCTGTTCCTCATGTCTGGTTCGTCATTCCCTCGTTTGCTTTCTGCCTTTTTAAGCCCCTTGCTCCCTGTCCCAAGTGCGGGTTCATTATTTGATATTTAGTAGTATCCCTCGTGATTCATGTCTGGCAAGGTCTGTGCTTCTACTTAGTCTTTGTTCAGTTTTCAAGTTTTATTTTGTATAAATTCACCAGCAGCCAGCTGGCAAGCAATCGTTGATTGTCTTTTTAGTTAATGTTATTCTTGTTTGTTTTTGAGTTAGTTTTAGTTTTTACTTAAGTTTAGTTTATGTAAGGTTTTGCCCTACCACGGGTGTTTGTGTTTATTTGTTATATTTATTTATTTATTAAATGAGAGTTGACTCCATCTTGTGTGTGTGCATTTGAGTTCATTTAACCCTTCCATTACCATCTTGGAGGGTTGCCCCTAACACATTCATTTATCTCATTCTATCTTTGCCATGGCACTGACATTTGACTGGCATCTGTCATTTGTTTCTTTGCGTGTTAGTGGGAAGCCTGGCATTGCATGCTCTTCACCAGAGTACTGTAATCTGGGATAACAAGTCTTAATGTAAGTCTTCCTTTTTTCCGCAATTTTTATGGGAGTAGAAACCGCTTTCGTATCCTCGTCTTTGCAACGCTCAAGACCAAGGCTAAGTTTGTCATGCGCAGATTGCGCACTAGACTGACCTCTGCTTTATTCTCCTATTAGCGAACTCTGCTACTTTGTGATTTTTAAAAGGTTTTTATTTTTTTATACGTTTTGTTTTTAATTTACATCACTGTAAATGCAATTCAAAAAGAATGGCAACACAATTTAATCAAATTTTAGACAGTGATAGTTCGTGATTAGGTCTATTTTTAGAACTGGCTTGCGGGTGACTGATATGGTCACTGCGGGCGAGTGAAAAAGAAAATTGGAAAAATACCTACCTGAACATACCATATACGTCCTAGTTACAGGTTGGCGACCCCTGGTCTAGATAGATGCTCAGTATATATGTGTGTTACGTAAAAACTGCAAGTGGGACAAAGAGAACTGTAACTAGAGAGAAAGAAAAGATAACTTTTCTTTTTCACTCCTGAACCTATTCCCCTTCATCCTTCACCAATCCTTTATCCACTCCGCCTTTCAGTCCAACGCCACTTTGTCCTGACACAACTTATATAAACTGGCTTGTGGGGTGGGAAACACAACTAATAAATATTTACATACATTCAATGCTCCAATCCAGAGGAGAAAACACCACACCAGGTGTTTTACTCCCCTGGAGAAAGCAAAAGTGTCCAACTCAGCAAAGCATTTACTGTGATGGCTTTTGAGCAGGACAGGACATGGTGAAAAAAAAAAGATAAGAGATGTGCCATAATGGTTGCTATGGTAACCAGTCTGGCTGCTGTGGAGGGGTCAGTGACATAATATAATGTCTGAGCTGTCACTATGGGTGAAACTTACCAACCCCCATGTTTCTAGATTTTCTTAAGCTGAGATAAAGATATGTGAATTTGGTTGCTATGGAGGAGTCAGTTACATCACGTTGTAATCTACTTTGCACTTCGAATAATATAAACCAACCTGTGTTC
This sequence comes from Danionella cerebrum, assembly GCA_007224835.1. Lineage (NCBI taxonomy): Eukaryota > Metazoa > Chordata > Actinopteri > Cypriniformes > Danionidae > Danionella > Danionella cerebrum. Next base: position 498,913 of record SRMA01026236.1, read on the forward strand.
CATTTAGAAGACATTTGACATCGAAAATTTTGTTAAAAAGTGGGTGTGGCTTAATGAATTTATGTTATTTCACAAACAATGATTGGCTGGATAATTGATTTGCATCCTTGATGTCAGAATGAGTTTCCAGTGTCAACCAGAAGCTCCTTAACAATAGTATCTATGGGATTCATGCTCCATTCATTTCAGTGGGCCATGTAAAGTCAATGGGTGCCCCTTTAACTACTTATTATGCAAATCAGTGACACCTGGACCAACTGTCAGTTTTTGAGTTGATGAGATTTCACAGAAGTTCTCAAAACCATGCCTCAAACAAATAAAGATTATAGAAGAACTGTAAGACATATTGAGATGATTCTTTCTTTGTCAGAAGCTTTGTCTCTCCAGTGAAGAGAATGATGTACATTTTGTACTCTGATTAAGATTCATGGTGAGCTAGAAATACCCTTCGTTTGCAATAACACATTTTACAGAGAAAACCATACCTCAAACAAATAAGGATTGTTGAAAAAAGATGGGACATATCAAATTAATTATTTTGCCACAAGACTCAGAAGGCTTCAAGGAAGAGAATGCTTTATCCAGCCAACACAATAAGTTTAAACACAATAACATAATGTTGGCTTTATGCCAACATAACTAAACCTGTAGGCAAAGCCTCACTAACACATTAATCTGTGTTTGTGCATGTAAGTGATAATCACACCATGTGAACCATAAAAGAGTCGCTAGAAAATGGAGGAATTACAGATGATTAGACAGCAAAAAGAATGGATAAAAAAACTTATTAGACTGCTATTAGTGAATACCACTCTCATAAGTTTTTTTTACCCATTATTTTTGTAGCTGTACGCCCTTTTGTAGCTGAACAGAGCATCTTATTTAATCCTCATTTAATCATCTTAAGAAACTCAAGCAACCTTACCTTTGTTTGATAATGTTATGAAGAGTGATAGCAGAGCTGTAACTCTGGGAAATCTGTTACTGGTTGTAAAAATTGTTTTAAAAATACAAAAACATTATTGATTTAGAATTGTCACTGTAGCTTTACTGTATCATCTCTTTTACATTGAAAGACCAAGCACATTGTGGTTTATCGGTTTATCAGTTCATGACTCGTTCAATATTACTCAAAATAATATTTGTTGTGTTTTGGTAGGAAATACCCAAAAGGAGAATAAATACCATGTAAACATTTCATTTTGGGGGAAACTATTCCTGTAAAGCCCAAACAAGAATCACAGATTGAAACTACTGTACCAGGTCTGCCACCCTGCACAAGCTGTCTGAAAGCTGGTCGAAGGTTTCCACTGTTAAGGCACTGGGTGGATGTGAACATGCCTTGTGGACCAGACACTCTGCCTCTCTGAGAGCCAGATGCTGAGCCATTCGGAAGCCAGCAGGAGTACTGAGCTCTGACACACCAAACAGGCCCTAAAGCAAAGGGTAAAGGGTCATGGGACACATTCTATGATTTATATTGTGCTATTAGCAGCAGTATGTATCGTTACATGTTAACAAAGCAAAACTTATTTTCAATTATGAAAACAAATACATGTAATACATGCATACATATACACATATATACAGTTGTACCCCTAGAAATGAATGCTTCGCATTACGAAATGTTCGAGATACGAAAGATCTCGCGGGAAATTTTTTGCTTCGAGATACAAAGAAAAATTAGAGATACGAACAACTACAAACAGTTCTGCTCTATTACTGTATTATCCGCTTGTTTGTCTCATGTCGTGCTGCGCTTCCGCGCCCTTGCGCTCCTTTCTCCCTTTGGAAAAAGTGTGCTTTAAGGGGCTGATATGTCTTAAAACACTTTAAATCAGTTTTAAATCGAGCAAAACATTATGTATAGATTGTCAATAATGTACTATAACAAATGTTAGAGTCAAGGTGTTGTAAAAAAAAACGTTTATAACGTGGAAAGTGCTGTTCTGTAGCGCAAGTTAGAGAAACCCTGTGACGCTCTTAGAAGCATCTCTCCATCCCTTCTCACGTGCTCGGTATTCTTTATGCTTGTGCTTGAAACCGTGTTGGTGTCAACTTTCATACGTGGTTGCGTAATGTTTTCTGCCATTCGTTCTACCTCCTCTGACAACTCGCCTCACTCTCAAGGTAAGGTTTCACATTTGTGTACATATTACGTATGTTACGTGTTTTATTAGCATTTATTACATTAACAATGTGTAGATTTAAGGATTGAAGAAACGTTACTTGATTTTTCTCTGGTTTTCCATTTTTCTATCAACTTACTCAATACTGTTGTTTCTGAGAGCCGTTGCACGGATTAGGCATTTTACATGAAAAACTTGCTTCGAGATACGAAATGTTCGAGATCCGAACGTCATCCTGGAACGGATTAGTTTCATATCTCGGGGTACCACTATACATACATACATTTACAGATATATAGACACATATACACATACATACATACATACATACATACATACATACATACATACATACATACATACATACATACACACTATTAGTTTGATTTTCACTTCAAACTAATAGATTTGCATAGTCTTACTGCATTATTCTGCAGGCGCTCCAGACGTTGATGTTGAGCGTTAAACGCGGCTCCAACAGCCGACCAGGTGTTAACTCCACGACTGAGTAGCACTAGACGCATCGCTAAACATTAATTTAAGTAACACTCCAACATAATACTTCACCGTGGAACTCTCACGCTGCCTCCAGTCACAGCATTGTATTTACTAATACATCCTTGCTTGCTAAGCTGCTTGTGTTCTGTCCAAGTTCTTGTCAAAGCGACCGTGAGGTTTCTACGGCGCCCCTGCAGGGTCATGGCGGCGGTAGGAGAAAAACATGGATGGTAGAAAAAAGGTCATTGCTGTATGCGCAAAAAAAAAATCCGTGGTAGGAAAAAAAACGAGGGAGGGAAAAATAAGTCTGTGCGAAAAAAATATATTTCTTTTTTGCTTGCCATCGCAAAGATACCGGAAGTGAGCTTATGTATAATATAAGTATTATAAGTATACATATATCGCCAAATGCAAGATGCATTAATTTACGAGTCCACAGCATTGTACAAACTTTGGATTATTTATTTTAGTTGTCTTAGACTGTATTAAGTATGAAAATTCATGTTTTATTGTAAAAAGACATATATTATAATTAACTGTGTTGCTAGTAATAAAAACGGGTTTTGTTGAAATTCCGTTTCAACAGGTTTCACAGTCTAAAATAGGAAGGAATAGAAGAAGCGCGTGCATACGGAGCCCTTAAAGGGTCATGGCGGATCAGCACTTATAATAAAATCCGAAAGCGGGTATATCCTTTGGAAAGTAAATATTAGTCCGCAGTGTGTTTTAAAAATGTTTTACTATTAAAATAAGTTATTCTATGGAATGTTGACTAAGGTTTTCGGGGTTGGTTTAAAAAAAATAACGAAACTGCGACGTTGATGAGAGGGATAATTCGTCAAAGCATAAACAGAAGTTTGTTGTATTGACGTTTTTCGCAATCAAAGAGTTTTCAATGATTAAGCGTTTATTGTTCCTACGTGTTGGTTATAGCAATAATTTGAGAATGTTAAGCTGAAATCCGAGGACATTCAGTTGAATGTCGATTTGTGGCCACAGTAATATTCGTTAAACTCTATATGTAATCTCTTCTAACAATAAAATAAGGACAATTCGGCAACAGGACTTCCAGGGTTATGTTCAGTGACATCAACAAAGTCCACAAATGTCTTCCAAATTAATTCTTCTGTGGTAAAGCAAATATATTTTTACATCTCCTCTATGTTTGTTGGTGTTTTAGCTCTGCATGGGAAGGTGGAAAGGAGAGGGGGCAGTTTTATTAGTTGCTTGGCAGGGGTATGAATGCTTTCAGGGAATACAGGATTACACAAATTTAAAGAACGTAAACACAAAATTGGAATTGGAAACATCAGGACTTACCACCAAAAAAAGCTTAGTCACTCCCATAAGTGGGCTTGAAGCTAAAATTCTCATGCGGTGGTCCAATGTCAGTCCAGTTAACTTAAGACATACAGATACCAGTTCTTCTGTTGAGCCTCAGCTTTGAGTTACTATTTCAATACAGACATCATCGAACATTTTAGATTAATTAGAGAGCCAATTGATCAGGCAGAGCCAATGGGTATTCGTAGCAAATTTCAGACTTTATTTACTCCAAATCAATTTGTAAATGCTGTAAGAGATGTGTTAAACGTTCATTTTAATAAATTAACAAATTTAAATCAGTATTTGCTATGAGCATCATTTAGCTTCACAACATTCATTTTCCAACCCGCTTATTCCCTTTCGGGGTCACAGGGGAGGTACACCCTGGACCGGTCGCCAGTCCATCGCCAATCCATGCACACATTCACATCTAAGTGGAATTTAGATTATTCAATGAACCTAACCGCATGTATTGGGGATTGTGGGGGGGATACCGGAGTGCCCGGAAGAAACCCACCCGAGCATGGGGAGAACTTGGAAACTCCTTCCAGGAAGGTCACCGGCAAGCCTTGAACTGACAACCTTCTAACTCGAAGGCCACAGTGCTGCCCTTGTAGCTGCATTTGCTGACAGTTTCTGAAGGAACTCTCCTGCTGATGAGGAGAACTAATCACAGATCTTCAGTGGATGAAGCTTTCTCACATCCTTCTGTCTCTTCATGTCATTCCAGACACACTCAATGATGTTGAGCTCAGGGTGTTTGGGGGCTATGCATCACTTCCAGTTCTTCATGTTCTTTACGCCGAAGATTTACATTTATGCATTTATCCAATGCGGCTTGTATTTCAATGAATAAACACATTTATAAGTTCTTGCTTTCCCTGGAGAATGGACCTACAACCTGTGTGTTGTTAGCGCAATGCTCTACTGACTGAGCCACAAGAAAGATGGCTGTATGTTTGGGGTAGTTGTCCTGCTAAATTATACATTTGGGGCCATATATAAGACATCAAGCTGTAGCTGCACCACTTTCAGAACTATAGCATGAGACTGGAGGGGAGAAGCCAAAACCAATGAGCGATTCCTCGCTGCAGACTGTAGCACGATGACGCAAGGTATCTCCCTCAGGTGAGTGTGAGCCTACCCCTAACATAGGAACTCTCTATATAAAGATGTCAAAACAAAATAACTTCTTGTGCCGACTGAGGAAGTTGTGTTGGTCACATGATCTGACTCTTCACTCACACACCTTCTGCTTCTCCTGCTGGTGGACTGGCGACCTGTCCAGGGTGTACCCCTGCCTGATGTGCGCTGAAGATAGGCACAGGCAGACCCCCATGACCCCAAAATGAGGAATAAACGGGTTGGAAAATGAATGAAAGAAAATATTTTTTTTTTCTTATAATCAGTGACATCATGTAATGTCTTGGCAATTAAACGGTTAAAATTTTGGTTAAAAAAATGTATACTTTTGACTAGAACTGAGGTAAGTAAAGACATTTATGCAAAACAATTCAGATTTTTACAGAAACTTAATTTAGGGGCCTTTTAGCCACAAACACGTAATTTGCAGATTGCATTTTTGAGGGTTAGACATACTCAAAGCAATTTCTTAAAGTATGTGTAAAATAAGATTTGTAACCAAAAATTATTCAATTGAAAATATACATTAATTTAGAGCTTCTGGCTTGTTAAGACATCAATATTGTTTACTTCTTGATTCATAAACCTTTTTGTAGATATATACTTCATATCCACAATAAAACAATTTAAATCTGGTAATGCAAGGTCTGCATTACTTTTACATAAAGCTCTTTAGATCTAATGATCTGAGACTGACACACAAGTGGTGCTTGTAGGTGAAAATCAAAGGGAGAACAGGTTATCACAACTGATTTTTATTGTCTTGTCGAACCATAACACACAGATACATCTATAAACAAACTGTACATTTATACTTGATACCTAAGTCCCACAAAAATATTGCTACTACTGCTCAGATTTTTTTCACATTCAAATTTAGTTTTAACAATGTTTTTGGATCCTTTATCTCAGAACATCCGTACCATAACACAAAGCGGACTCAGAGCCCCACAAAATCTTCTTTTCTCTCTCTCTCTCTCTATTTATATATTTAGCAGTTTAACAAATTTAATGTGGTACAATCACAGAAGAAATTAAATCAGTACACACAAAGCACAGGGCTGACATCAACTCCAGTACTAGAGAGTATGTTTATTTAGCAGAAATGATTATGGAAAACTGCTGTTAACATAGTGAACACAGCTTGTAAAATGTTCTACAAGTAACTCTTTCACCTTATAAACAAGTTATTTGCCCACCCCGCCCTCCCCAAACACACATTACAGGTTACACGCACACACACACACACAGAAAATAAAAAGAATCCCTCATAGAGCCAGTGGAATGTAATTCATTCGGACAGGCTTGGTAAAATGTCCCAAAAAGACGTCTCTCGCCATTTTATGATGACTCTCATGCATTTATTTTTTTTTTCCTGCCCAATGTAAAAATGCTTGATTATGATGAGATCACTTTCAAAATGTTTCTTGTCTTCCATAAAAAATGTGTCTCTACAATCAAACTACTAAAAAACCTGCCTTTTAGAAAATAGTAGATAAAAATATTCCCCTGAATTGTACAAGAAAGGAGGTACAGGGAGTGCTGGTAAAAGACAAGACGTCAGCAGAGTTATTCACCATCCTCTCCCTTCTTGTCAGCGTCTTCCGTTGCCTAAACACAAACACATAAAAATTAACCTGCATTCGTTTTACCAAACTTCTAGCGAATGAACATTTTTCTATTTACCTCTTCGTCTGCTTTTGTTTCACCGTTTTCTGCAGGCACCTCTTCTTTCTTCTCCTCTTCCTTGGGTTCCTTAGGTTCCTTTGTTTTTTTGGGTTTGGCCGGGGCCTTCTACAACATTGGTGACTTAATTAGGACTTATACATTAATCATTAATTTGTCCATTTTGCTTTTCTTTAACAGTTGCATTACCTTTGGTTTGGGCTCTGCTTTTGGTGGTGCAGGTTTCTACAAAGGAAGAAACAAATATTTTAAAACATTTATACGTTTTATAAAAGTACAACATTGAACCAAATCCAAAAAGAAGAATACTCACATTTACCAGCCTTTCCGACCGCCTTTTAGGCTGCGAATCAAGAGAAAACATGTAGGTTTTTTATTAGTAATCTAATATACTTAAAGTTTGATTACAACATGAAGTCAGTGGGGCTTACCTCAGTGACTTCAGCATCATTGTTCACCTGCGGACAGAAATAAAGAGAGCACTTAAACACTAGGTGCATGCAACTTCCTGTTTGTGCATTTTTCATAAAATTACACCGAAATACTTTATACATAGTTATTACATCTAGCAAATGGAGACTCCATTAGCTCGATACCGCAATATCCCTCGATAAACACTAGTCTTCCGCTAGGCTGACGTCCTTACTCCTATATTGGTACTAAACAGACCAATCACAGAGATAGGCTGTGCATTGTTATAATTTGTAGGAGGTGCACATCAGGCTCCAGAGGCTTCGATGCAGACAGTGCATAGGCTTGACTGAAAAACCCAGGCTTTATGATTCATTCAATAGAATCGGTTCATGTTGGTTAAATATTTAGGAAGTAGAAATGGAAGTACAGCAATAAAACTGTATGTTTCCATTAATTCACGCACTACTTCTGACAAAATCTAAATATTCAAAATACTGTCCCAAACTACAACTAGCAGTTTGTTCGTGTGCATTCGACTCACTCAGCTAGAAGGGTTTGATTGACAAGGTGAAACGCCAAGAGGAAGGGGAAAAAAAAGACACCTGCTGCATTTGTCCGAAAGTGACCTTCCCTGGCACTGACTAGCACTCTCCTACTATTGGACTTACTTATGTGACTGGCACTCTATTGGATAGCACAGGACATGTGACCTCATCCATTCCTGAAGCACAGCGTGGACACCAAAACATTTAAAAGTGTACTGTCAATGTACAGATTAAAATAAATGTTCAAAATAAAGAAATATTGTGCTGTAGTCTTTTCACTTAATCCATCATGTTGTTCAGTTCTATAATATGTTCCTTGTGATTGAAATGGTCCTAAATATTAAAATATACACTGTTCATTGTAAAATTTTAAATGATTACATATTCATTTCAGCATATAATAATACTGTTTTGTGATTCTAGTACATCGACGACCAGTAGAGGCCGACCTGACGCTACGGTGATTGAGGATTACCTGGATAATACATATAGTGAAGTGTTATAAACTGTGTCCCAATCCAGGTTCTAAGCCTCCGCAGGGTTCTTCCTATCCAGCCTCCAAGGCTGCGGCTTGGTAAGATCCTCCGAAGGCTGCAACAACCCTTGGTAAACAGGACGCTCTAGGCTCTTATTCTTCTTCTGTTGTTTTTTTGGCAGTTGCTTTATGGTGCATTAGCGCCACCAGCTGGATCAGTAGTTTCGATCCCAAACTGAATTAATGAAACGTTCTTGTTTTATAAATATTTTTCTTTAAGTGATTATTTTTTATTTATGTTTTGTGTCTGATAATTTTTTAAGTTCTTTCATTGTTTAATTAGTTTTCTAGTGTTTTAGGGTTTATTTTTAATTGTTCTATTTTTTTTGTCTTTTTTTTTATTTTGAATACATTGTATTAAAAGATGCTCTTTGCTTTCGCTTTGGTTGCATTGGTCACATTTCCCTCTGGGATTATTTTCTGTTTTATGTTGTGTGTAATTTAAATAATTACGACGATCTCACTTCCACCTGTTTTCATGTTTTTTTAAATTCCTTCGTCTCTTTCTGAAAACATAAAGACATCCACCAATACTTTTGCAGTACCCGCATTTAAAGCTTGAATATACTGTCCTTTATAAAAAAATATATTAAAAAAAACCTTTTTACATGTAAATAAAAATGTGTTTTGTGTTAATTCTAATGAAAAAAAAACTGATATCTGAGGCCACGAAGGATGGTCGCGATGCATCCTCCAAATTCTGGTGAAAGTAGGACGCATTTCAAAGGTGCATCTTCGAATTTGGCTGAAATGAGACGGCCCTGGCGCACAGTTGTGACGTAAGTGGCTTTAAAATACGCACTCGGGATTCTGGATTGGGACACAGCTATAGAAAGAACTAGAGGAGAACGAAGTGTAATGTAAAATTGTTCTTCTCAGAAATTAAGTACCGTTAACTTATGCAAAGTGTCAAAAGCGAAATTTATTAAAAGATGCAACAACACCAGTTATGAACCTTAAGTCAAACTTATTTTTACTTTTTTCAAAAAACAAACTATGCAATTTAGGATTAGTTGTCCGCACCCCTATTCTATTATAACTGCGAAAGAACATATGATAGAAAGTATAAAAAAAGAGACGTGTCGTCACATGGACCTATCCAATAATCTGAGAGTGCTAGTAGTCGGGTCACGTGTTAGAATTCACATGCAAAATCCGGAGCCAGACCCTTCTCCATTTATCTGTAGTCGTGCAAGAAATGAAGACAACAATTGTGACAACAATTACCGGAGGAAAAAATCCAGAGCTATTGTGCTTTAGGATGAAAGAGTAATTGCTCTAAAAGTTCACATTTAGTAAAAGCCAAAGGTGTTTTTGGCGTTGTTTTCTCACAACGAAGTGAGAAAGTATTTTTATGGTAATTCAAGTTTTGTTTACTACATCTTCATGCCCTAAGAAGTTCCTGTATTCAAGTGTCTTCTGCACAGATGAAAGCACACACTATCGAATCCAGCGTGGATGTGTAATGACAATAAATTGGTCTTGAATCTTCAAGACTAAAATCTTAGAATGGGGGTTTCCACATCAAATCTGTCTTGTGCTTGAACTTCAGTTCAGTAGATTGAGCATGATTCTACACATTATTTTTTAATCAATGCCCAAAGAGAAAGTCACCATTTATTTATAGTGGAAAACATCAACTGCACTAAATGCTTAATTACCGTCCCGTACATGAAATGAACCTATAATTAGAGATTTCACACATTTTCATTTGTACTGACAAAATTATCTTTAAAATTAAAGTTGGGAAGGACATTTAATAATTAAGTATGTCTTAACACACTATCACTGTAGTGCTGCATTTTTTACTTAAAAATACATTTCATACATGTGTCAAGTTCAAAAAGTGTGCAGCAATTAAACAAATGTATCTGCATTCACTGAAAGGAATATGGAGGCGGATCGTCTGACTAAACTAACAAATGAAAACGTAGAGGAGGCGGGTTTTACGACCGTCAACCCATAGACCAATAAAAAAGCAGGAGAGACGGGCCAAAAACACGTCATTGACCAATGGAAACGGAGAGGAGGCGGAACGACTTGTCACTCAGCGGCCGCAATCGGTTACTACCGCAGTCAGCGATGATTAATGGAGTTCTGCGCTCGCCCCTCCGACCTCCACGGCATTCCCGCCATTCGTATTCAAACATAACATCCCGAGGTGCATAGCCAGGGTGAAAAAAACAACACATACACACCGTCGAATACACCAGAAGAATAGGAACCCTGCGACGAGCAAGCAAGAACACCGCCATTAGATAATCTGCCATTGCACGATTAAAATAACAAGATCCAGACGCGCACCCGAGCACTAATGCACGAAACCAGTTAAACTCAAATCCCAAGTGCAGGACTGAGAACCGCAGGATTAATTTCGCCTACTCTGTCGCACTCGATTCCCAGCACCGAGTTAAAACCATCGGGGTGCGAAGAAGGGCAGCCATGACACTTAAAACACCGAACGTTTACAAAGACGCATAATAAGAGCAATTTCACTGGACGCGATGTAAAAGAAGCAAGTTTCGCACATTTTCATGCAACAATTTGATTTCTCCGAGCGACAGGGTGCGTTTTGCAGGAATGTAAGAAAAAAGCACAAAAAAAACGAAGACTGCTACACCCCCTTTGTCTGCATGTCGAAAGACTTGAGCCAAATGTAAACAAAAACATTGCAAATTTTGCAAATCCTCTTTTAATGCGCGTGTAGCATTATTTTGTTCTGTATTTTTTTCTTAAGCGAGGGAAATCTCGGTCTCGCGCTCTTCGGTCTAAACACGCATTTAATACATGTACACGTGAAACAAGCGCAGAAAAAACGCAGGCACGCAAATAAAAAATAAATCAAAATACATTTGCGCATATTATTTTATCGCTGTATTTTTTCTTGCATTTAAATCGCATTTTGGGATAAAGATTGTGCCTGGATAAATGAGGAAACCAGTGCGCTACTTACTTTGCTCCGTTTAGGCATGGCTGTAGCTCTTTACAAACGAACAAAAACGGCAAAATGCACCACTTTATTTGTGAAAAACAGTAGTGACGACTGTGTTGAGCTCGGTAAAGATTCGCACAGTAGGTTTGTTCACAGTATAGGAAGACGTTAACGCTCGTCCGTAGCAAAACCTGCTCAAACCGGATTGGATTCTCCTCCTCCTCCTCCTTCCCGATTCAATTCATCACCGGCCGCGCTGACAGCGAATTCCTACTATGGCGAAACCTCTTCTGGTTAATATTCATGAGGATTTATTGTTGTCGCTCTCACTCAGCCAATCTGGGTCTTTGCATAATATTCATGAGCCACGCCTTACTCTTGGAAAGAATCGTTCATTAGTTAGCAGAATTGCGTCCCCCTTGCCAACGACAACCTTTAAGCCAATCAGAGTCATTCTTTTAAAATATTTATAAGGCAACTCTTTCCAATAGTAGGGTTTTAAAAATGGTCTCTCCGCCTCTTATTCGCGGTGATTGGCCTGTGGAGACCCAATGCACAGTTTCAAATCACAACAAGAAACCCGTATGGACGTTTTTTCCATCCCAAACAATTGCGCTATTATTTGTTTTTGCACCAAATTAGTGCTGTTCGAGGGAGATTTCCTGGTGTTTGTTGATGTAAAGGTTTCAGAACGTAAAAGAGAGATTTGCGACTGTATCACAAACATTGCGCAACAGGGTCTTTTTATGGCTTCCAGATGTGTGCGAGTTATTATAAAAGCTGGATTTGAAACGAACCTCCGAAATTAGTTTTTAAAGCTCCCATGTTTATGCTGGAGGTCCTGGACTTTTCATGTTGCAATTGAAATCCAGGTAAACAAAGCCTTTATGTTGAAATTGTATGCGACACTGCGGTATTACATAAAAAAAAAAAAAATTGGTCACATTTACAAATCTAATCTTCCCAGAATGAAAATTTTATGAATTGAAAATCAAAGAAAACTGTTTGTATTCGCTTATAAAATATTATTAATGTAATAAATGACAAATGGCTCCTGAATAATAATACTGTTTGTTTTATGAGATACTGAAGCATAGATTCATATCTAGACAACTGTATACTCTAGATATATTCATTATGTATATTCACTTTTCTTTATTGCATACAATAGACGTTGCTTTAATTAACAGATAGTGCTTTTTTCTGTTATTTTGTCTATTAAGCAACAATCCCTCATTTAATTACTTATAAATTTAATTATCAACAATTCTCACCTACAAGCATTTTATGAGAATTTTGTATGGAAGACCTCCATATTAAGATACATTTAAAGTTATATTACTTATTAGTATGGCTGTGTTCATTTCATCCTACAGTTAAAAATGGTTCTCAAGTTGCATGTTTTAGAGTAATTAAAATAATAAAAAAAAACCTTCTGTACAAATTACCTTGCGTACATACTGAAAACATTTCTATGTTTCCATTATAACCCACCTATGTTTTATGGCATTGTCATATTTGGACTTTTTCACCAGAGAATTAAGAGCTAAATCTGGTTTTCTTGCATCTCGCGGTGCTTTTTCTCCAGATGTCTGGTGAATGATGACGAAGTCTCCGATAAGGTAAATTATCAAAATCTGCATATTTTTGAATGTTTCTACTTCATAGAACTTCAACATATATATTCTTTGTGCTCCGTAAAGGGGGGAAGAAAATTGTAGAGCAGGAAGTTGAATAGATTAGAAAGGATGAGGTGAGGAAGGCTCTGAGGAGAATGAAGAGTGGAAAGGCTGTTGGTCCACATGACTTACCTGTGGAGGTGTGGAAGTGTCTAGGAGAGACAGCAGTGGAGTTCCTGTCTAGGTTATTCAACAGGATTTTAGAGAGTGAGAAGATGCCTGAGGAATGGAGGAGAAGTATTCTAGTGCCAATGTTTAAGAACAAGGGTGATGTGCAGAGTTGTAACAACTACAGAGGCATAAAGTTGATGAGCCACACAATGAAACTTTGGGAAAGAGTAGTGGAAGCTAGGTTAAGAAGGGAAGTGGATATTTGGTATGGCTTCATGCCCAGGAAGAGCACTACTGATGCAATTTTTGCTCTGAGATTGTTAATGGAGAAGTACAGAGATGGTCAGAAGGAGCTGCACTGCGTCTTTGTGGATTTAGAAAAAGCGTATGACAGGGTGCCGAGAGAGGAGCTATGGTCCTGTATGAGGAGGTCAGGAGTGGCAGAGAAGTACGTCAGAATAGTTCAGGATATGTATGAGAGAAGTAAGACAGCAGTGAGATGTGCTGTAGGTCAGACAAAGGAGTTCAAGGTGGAGGTGGGGCTACATCAAGGATCAGCTTTGAGTCCCTTCTTATTTGCTATGGTGATGGACAGGTTGACAGATGAGGTCAGACAGGAATCTCCGTGGACAATGATGTTTGCAGATGACATTGTGATCTGTAGTGAGAGCAGAGAGCAGGTGGAGGAAAACCTGGAAAGTTGGAGGTCGGCTCTAGAAAGAAGAGGAATGAAAGTCAGTCGCAGCAAGACAGAATACATGTGTTTGAACGAGAGAGAGGGAAATAGAACAGTGAGGTTACCGGGGGCTGAGGTCAAGAAGGTGCAGGAGTTTAGGTATTTGGGGTCAACAGTCCAGTGTGACGGGGAGTGTGGAAAAGAGGTGAAGAGACGAGTGCAGGCAGGTTGGAGTGGATGTAGAAAAGTGTCAGGGGTGTTGTGTGACAGAAGAGTGTCAGCAAGAATCAAAGGAAAGGTGAACAGAACAGTAGTGAGAGCAGCTATGATGTATGGGTTGGAGACTGTGGTAGTGAGGAAGAGACAAGAGACAGAGCTGGAAGTAGCAGAGATGAGGATGTTGAGGTTCAGT
>SRMA01026236.1:513018-536626 GCA_007224835.1 Danionella cerebrum
AAAACCTATAGATTACTTTCAACACAATTTATCTTAATCTTCAATATCATGTTAAATGGCCGTTTAACATGATAGACTTGAGTCTTCGTTTCTTTTAAAACACGAAAGCAAACTTGATTGTCTTTTAGACATGTTAGCACGAAGGAGTCAGGACACTTTTTGTTTTGGCCAAATGCCGCCTAAAAATTTTTTTTACATTATACAATGCACAATAAAGAAAACACACTAACACAATAATTATTAATTATTTTATTTTATTTTATAATATTTTTATCTAATCGCTAATTTCCACATAATACGGACCGGCCTGCCGACTGCAGGGGACAGCACAAGTGATGGGAAGTTCGGATCATTTTACGGATTCGGTTCTTTGAGTCTCGTTCAGTAAAATGAACGGATCTTTTTTCGAGTCATTTCGTTCATTTTACTAAAATATCAATAAATGTTGTGTGTACTTCCACATCTACTAGCGTTTTATACACAAACGCGAATCACACTACAAATAAGACAAAACTATAATGCTAAATTTAAAATAAATATAAATATATTACTAAAGCCTACCCGGGTCTTTTAGTCTGGTTTACCCAAACTCTGATCTGTCTTCTTTAGATTTAAATCTCTTTTGTTCAACACAAAATTACTTCACTCTGATGTTAACGTGTGCAGTCCGTGCACTCAGTCCGGACTGGCTTCTTTAGCACTTTTGTCACGTGACCGCTATAGTGCCGGGATCCGAAAAGATTCATTCTTTTTGCGAGTCCTCCGGGTCCTTTCGGTCTTTTCTCTTTCCGGCTCATGCTGCATTGGTTAACATTACGGAGCGGCCATGAGCCGGAATCAGAAAAGATTAGTTCATCTTTCGAGTCATTCGGGTCTTTTCGGTCTTCTGTCATTAATGATGAACGGGTTACGCTCGGAAAACCACAAGAATGATGCGCATGCGCCAATGAACGAATCCCTCTCCAACACGACTCGTTCATACGGAGTCACATTAAAGATTCGTTCAAAAAGAACGAATCGTTCTTGAACGACACATCACTAGACAGCACCAGCCTACGACGAAGGCAGCCTGGCACAGCATAGGCGAGTGCTCTGTATATTCTTGAGTCGGGGGAATGCATTGTAGTACAGTAGAGTGAAAAAGGTGGGCGGAATTGGGCAGATAAAGACAAATGGGGTCAGATAATTACCGGATCCCAGAATAAAATTTTCCGGATCCTTGGAAGCCAGAAATTGAGAGAAAACGGATTGCGTTCCGGCAAACGGCGGAACAAATTAAGCACTGGGCTGGGTGTATGATTGTATGCTAAGTGCTGTTGCATGCTTACCTTTAATTGGTACATTCCAGCCTGGGCTCTTCCTTAAAAGGGCCCTGCACAAGTCATTCAGGAGGAAGGGGGGAGAGAGTAAAGATGTATGAGAGGAACACTCTGAAACCCAGGTACTCTGGAACTTTCATAAACTACCGAACTTGGCATTCAAATCACTGCTCTACAGCCCTTGTAGATAGATTTATCTCTTTCAGTTCCAGTAGAGAGGTTTTGGCTGCTAAGCCATATTTATTTTCTGTTTATAGTCACAGTGTTTGTTATTTTAGTATATACTTTTAATTGGTTGATTGTTCGGTTAGTTTATTATTAATAGTTTATTACACCGGTGGCACCATTAAAAACACCTTTGTTGGATCTCCATAGTTTGGTCTCCCCGAGCCACAGTCATGTAGTATGAAAAGATTTGTGACGAGACCAATTCGACTAGGCTAATTTGAAAATCGTGCCGTCTGAACTCTGAAGCTATATGAAAAGAAAACAGCGTCTATATATTGTTTCACATCTGCCGTTCATTTCATCTTAATCCTATACAGTGAAGGGACGCAACAGAATTAATGTGCAAGAAAACTCATGTAAATATACAACAGGAGGAGAAGAAATTCTTTAAGAATGGAGAGAAAACAGTATCAACTCATTTGGTTTGTCCTAATTTACTATATACTTTAGTTGTGTCCCAATCCAGGTTCTGCACCCTTCAATGAGAGGATTTCAAAGCCTCTTACCTCACAGCGTTGCACAAAGACTGTCTCATTTGGCCATAATTCGAAGACTCCTTCAAATACAGCCTTCATTTGTGAACTCTTTTTCCCTGAATTCAGAGGACACATTGCTACCATCTTTCATGGCCTTACATAGCAATTACATTCAACAGAAGAATAGTGAGCCATGTTTATTTACGTGAAGTGAAAGTGTCGTTAGGACCAACTATGGAGTGACCCATTTGAGGAATTTATGCTCTGCATTTTACCCATCCAAGTGCACACACAGAGCAGTGAAAAAACACAATGTGAACACACACCCGGAGCAGTCATACCCGCGGCACCCTACAGTACTGGTTGTCACAGGTGAGAGAGTTTCTACTCCAGTTGTTCAACCTTAATTTTCTGTAAAATATTTTGAAGTACCGGTATGTACTTTTTGTGTGTCAGGAGAACAAAAATATGACAGAACAGGGAGAGCTATGCGTATACAATTTATTTTATTCTAAGGGATGGAGCTTAACATTAAGACTTTTTTGAAGCATTGAAAATATTTGAACTCAATTGTCTTTAAATAATCAATTGCTCTTTACATAAAAGGATCACTTTTAACTCCACTTAAGGCAGCCAAATCTGTCCTGCAGTCATTGCAGAGCCACCCGGAGTGAGATTGCTGTTCATGAGTGATCACATCACAGAGAAAACACAACAGTGTGCACAATGAGGTCTTTGCAAATCATCTGAATGCCCACAGTGTTTGGTTTGCATCAATGGATCACATGCTTAGCACCAACAGAAGAGCTAATCTCCACGTGTGTTTACTTTCTTAAGGAACTCACTGGGTTTCAATGGAAGGGAGACACTTTGGTTCTAGGGAAACACTCTAAAACATTTCACCTCGCGTTAACCCTTAGAAGTCTGGGCCAATTTAAGCATTTTTTACTACTTTATGATTTCCTTTAAAGTGGCCATATCATCATTTTTTAAAAATGACTGCTCTACAATGGAGGAACATATGTTTTGAGTTTTAAACATGAAAGTTTGTAGAGTTTAATACTAAAGAGTTGTTTTTCCAAACGAATCTTTATGTCAATAGTGTCTACGTCACCTGATACTACACCCCTCCCACTACTGACGCATCATCCCTTTATGTTTTAAAACAAAGCTCCTCCTACTCTCAGTTTCGTTCAGTTTCCACATGTGCACCTACATACATTGAAGTAAAAGTGTCATCATGCTTACAAAAGTTGTCAAAGTGGTAAAACATTAATTTTTACCAAGCGATCCTTCTCCAATCGCTTTTGAATTGCAGTGTCATCAGCCCCTAAGCCCGCCTTCTCCTCAGACACAGGTCGCAGAACTTATTCCCAAGGTTTTGTTTGTGTATAAGTGCACATCTGGCCTTCCGTTACAATCTTCCCACATTCCTCGCCTTGTGTCTTTTGTGCTTCCTTGCTCTTCCTCACGCGTCAACTGTGTTGTAAAACTCAGCGCCTTATCTTTATCTTCTCTATGCTCCGCATTTGAGATTCCCTTCATCATGACCAGTTAATGCAGATAAGAACCATCTGGAGATTGTTTACTTTTAATGCACTTTTTACATGCTATATGAGTAATAACAGTTGTGTAATATTTGTTGTTAGACGTTTGTTTTGGAGATGCATGTGACACGCAGTATCCAATGAGAGCAGACGGTTTGAGCTACCAATCAGCGCAGGCTGTGTCAGGTAAAGGAGGAGTTTGATACGAACATAAAATGGTTAATTATTGAGTCCTTTAAAAATCTGGTAAAAATAAACATGAATTAAAAGATATTAGAGTGTTGTTTTCAACCTGTTGTTGGAGACCCAATAATGAACTTTTCAAAATAATGATATGGGCTCTTAAAATCAGTTTGTCGCATGATATTATTATTTTTTTGTACAAATCCAGCGTTTTTTTTTACAAACATAGGTAACACTTTAGATAACAGCCAGTTACTTACTGTGTATTTACGGGGAGTTACTGTGTACTTAAGGAATAGTTACTGTGTACTTATGGGGCAGTTACTGTGTAATTACAGGGTACACAGCTAAATTTCCAGTGTTGATTAGTGTTGTTTTTACAGTATTTTTTTAAAACGTGTTATTTTGGATGGATTGAAGGCAAAAAAGTCAGAGTGATTGTCTTGATGAACACCAATGACTGTAAATAACATGGACGGAGTGTCAGAGTGAAATGAGGATCAGAGTGGGCATCGCTAGCCATAGCATTCACGAAAACCCGTCACTTCCCGGTAATTGAAAATGAGCAAAAGATCCTCAGAGGCGGCACACGGGCGATGAAACAGACATTACAGTCTAAATAAAACTACACACATGTATCCACGCACGCACACACACGCACATAAACGGAGCTGACAGTAAAATCTAACAAAAAGCACATGGAGTATCCAAGATCATCGGAAAGACACCTGAGGATGAAGCGTGACGTGACTGGCTGAAAGAACTGTCAATCATCTTCCAGTCAAGGAACCACGTCTTTACTGGTGGACGAACACGAGGAGTTTTGTTTTCTCCATATTTTTAATGTTATTAATTGTGTCTGTTTGTCCCCACGTTCACGCTTAGCAAGTGAGAGGTTACAAAACAAATGTTTACTGAAGTAATGAATCTCTAACTCTATATGTCGCACATTTCTAAAGATGTGAGTTATTCACTGCGAAATGCTATTCCTATATTTCACAAATATTCAGCATGTTTAAATTTTCAATAATGTAAATCGAGAGTCTGCGTTTTGAGGTGATAGTGTATTCAAATCTCGCAAGAGAGGGGCGCGTCTAATTTTACATAACACTGACGAAAATTAATTTAACTTAAAAACTGCACTATATTTTGGATTCGAGATTGCACTAAATTTCAAGTTTGTCGCACAAGATTGGGGTGGTTTTTCATTATCCTCTTCTTACCAGTTAAATTACCGGTACATATGAAGGTAAATTTTAATACTATAATGTTTTAGAGAAGGACGATTTGTTAATCTGAATAAAGACTGCTTTTCGATGACTTTCTTGATGATGAGAACTTTTTTATATTATATTATATTATATTATATTATATTATATTATATTATATTATATTATATTATATTATATTATATTATATTATATTATATTATATTATATTACCTGCTTAAGGAAGTTTATGTAACGTTAATTGCCACGGATAACATTAGCAATAACTTCATAAAGTTCAAGTTGTTCAGGTGTTTGCAATCACATTTTCTGGGATAATGGAGTATTCATTTATCCAAATGATTCTGATTTGCTTATTTGTTGTTATTGCTTACTTTGTGTCCTGTATATTCCATATTTATGTAAGCATTGTTTGTAACTGTGATAAGTGCTTCAAAGCTCTGATTAATTTACATTGTTTGCTAATTTTCGGTCCTGCGCCAGCATTGAATCCCTTATGGGGGGCCGGGATAGTCACCAGCCATACCTTGTAGCATCTGGAAGAGTTAAGAACAAGACTGGCAAGGTTCTATGTGGTTGTGCACCACCTCATTCCTTTTGGAGTGCTGTTCGGCTTTTCAAAGTTCCACTACATGTTCAGCCTGACTTATGAGGGAGCCCTCGTCAACCTCTTCACCATCCTGCAGACTTCAATTTCACCCTCAGTGAAGTTCAGGTTTTAGATTCCATCTGGTGAGGTTTTGATTACAAGTGTTCATCAATCGAGTTCATTCATTAAAGAAACTGTTAATCAGTCTGAAACTAAACTAATAAAAGGCCTGAAAAGTTAAGTTGTGTGTATGATGATTTATTTCATGTCAATTTAAATGTGCTGTCGTAATTTATATGCAACTCCACTCTAGAATACAGCCCTCATCCTGTGCAGTTACGGGGTAATTACGGTGTAACTACGAAGAACAAGCTCCGCCTTAGAATACAACCCTCATCCTGTGCAGTTACAGAATAACTACGGTGTTGCTATTCATAGACCTGAAAACTTTACTACCCTGTAATCACACAGTAAATACCCTTTAGATACACAGTATCTACCCCGTAATTACACAATAGACAATAACTATCCTATAGACAATACTATAAGTACACAGTAACCACCTCGTTATTACCCTACAAATACTCTGTAACGACCCTGTTACTATCTGCTTCTAAGTATACAGTAATTACACCGTATGTATACTGTAATTACATTGTAATTAGCGAATCGAAAATGAACAGTATTTTATGTTTTATAACAAAAATCAAAAGTGTTAAAAATTAAAAAAACATAAATCCCCTCAAAAAGCAAAGACAAGGTCAAAACTATGTGAAAATAGAATCACATCCTTATCATGAAATCATGTTATATCATACTGTGACATTTTTAGTGAGTTGAAATGCTGTGGAGGTTCTAGGTGATTTCTGGATATCTTAGTTTTTTTTTTCAACTGTATGTGCTACGTGTTTTATTACTGTGTTTTTCATTTGCCTGTATTTTGTGGGTTTTGTATGTTAAGATTTCGTACATGTCAGGATCTTGTGAAATGATTTTTAATTTTATAAATTTTTCAGGGTGGAATGTGTTAGCTGCAAACCCATGTGCATTTCTTGGATGTTGCTATATGTTTGCTATCCGGGCTGAAAGGGTCATGTTCTTCTTACTTTTATTGTGACTTGATAACTAATGGGATTTAATAGAATGTTCCCAATTTTGTTAAAAACAGATTTTATGTAATAAAGTTGAAAGATGTTTTGTGAGGATTGAAAATAAAAGTTTCTAGCCAGTCCCTCCAGGATTTCGTGAGATTTTTTTGTGATTGTTGCGGCCTAAAATACTAAATTTGCGGAAGCTTTTTGAAAAGTTGTTTTTTGAAAAGAGACAGATGTTTCTCAACACCATTGCATTACCTTATGATTTCACAAACATGTTATGACTTTTTTTAAGTGTTATTTTCTTTTATTATCTCTATTATCTTATACCCTCGCGGCTTTCTGTACGCTCTGATCACATGCAGATCTGACAGCAGACAACCGCTGCTTCTTCAGGAGGCTGCAGCGCAGGTTCAATTAAGAAAAAAATCATGTTGTCCTCGTAAAATATTTAGACTTTTAGCATTTTGTTGCCGCGGCACCTATGTCTATGTAGGAGAAACACTGGAATAAATGATTGATGAAACTACCGTGTGAAAGCATGATAAATAGTTTATTAACTGCCTCTCAAACTCGCTAGCACTATCAGCTTTGCCCGCGCAAGTACAGCCTGACAACTGACAAAAGCAAACCACCACAGACCTAGTTTTACAAACGTTATCAAGTTTTGTTGTTTACCTTGTTCCTTTCACTGCTTCGGGGATAGTCACCTCTTGCACGGACATGCTTCTGGCATGTTTTTGCTGTAGAGAAGTGTCGGTCAAGCGAGGTTTTTTTTGTGTTCCACGACAATGTTGCACACAGAGCAAGAGTTTCCCTCCACTTACATGGAGAACATTATGGAATTGATTTGAACGGTCTTTCGCAGTGATATTTGTAGGTAAGTGTGTGTGAAAATAATGCTGCGTACAGTTATGCTCCAAACTTATTGGTTGAATTTGCGGTAAAGTCGTGGTGATTGGATGAAATTGCAAGGCCGCAAATAAAACGCAGGGATTGGCTGAATTTGTGTGAATTGGCTCGATCGCAACATCACAAGTCTCTGGAGGGACTGCTTAAACATTATGGAATTGCTTTGCGCGGTCTTTCGCAGTGATATTTGTAGGTAAGTGTGATGTATTTGCGCTCATGGCTGCTTTCTCTGATAGTCCTGTATGAAAATAATGCCGCGTACAGTGACTGACCAAACTTATTGGTAGAATTTGCAGTAAAGTCGCTGTGATTGGCTGAATTTGCGTGAATTGGCACGATCGCAACATCGCGAAATCCTGGAGGGACTGTCTAGTGGGATGGATTTAATGGATCAGATGAGATTGAGAGACCTGGGTCACCTTGTGGTATTTCAAGTAGTATGAGCAAAAGCCTCTTTGAGGGGCAGCACTTCCTGTGGTGCTATCCAACCATCTGCTACAACATCTCAATCAGTCGCCCGCCTTTTCATCATTATATAATAGGAATTAAGTTTCAAAATGCCATCTTTCAGCCCTGATCTTGTTCAACCTGCAGAGACATGCTGGTAATACTTCAAATGTAAAACTGAATATTTCTGATTCATTTGAAAGCAGAGAATGCAATGTAGTCAGACAGAAAAGATAACTGATATGTTATCTAGTGCACATCAGGATTAGACTATAGCTTTGCAAAGCTTCGGCATGGCTGTCTTGCACCAGTAGTGATATAGCACAGTGGAGTCTGCAGTGCAAGTGTAACCTAGTGACTATACGGATCAGTAAGTGGATTTCTCAAGCGAATGGCTGCCCGCCCATCTGGACGTAAAGCCCAGATTACACAGAGTAATGGTGATGCAGCAGGGGTCACCGAGAGGGGAGCAGACAGAGCTCTTTCCCAGTCATACGGAAATAAACTGACCTATAATCTGATGCATTATGACCAAAACAACACAAGAGTTATTATTAAGAGTTTAGCATTTGTCATGTTTTGTTGATTAATGTTATGTCATTACACCCCTTTGTGCTGATTAGCGGCATGCATTTTGTTTTCAGTCTGAATCTGTTTTCTGAAGTGATTTTTTTAAATCGCATACCATGCCTTAAACCATTTTAAATGCTTCAGTCTTTCTGATTGTAACGCTTTGAATAAATTAGTTCTGAACGCATATTTGTACTGGTTAAAAAATCACTTTAAAATAACCTGAAATTCAAATTTAAAAGTGTAAATAATAAGATAATATTTATAGAGGACAGCTAGCATGATGTACATTTCTTTTTTTTTTATTGAAACACCAAAAGCTAGCTTTGTTCAAATGTTTTTGGTGTCTTTTAATAATTTCTTTTCAAGGACATTTTGTGTTGTAAATGTTCATTTTTAATTCAAACTCTTTTGTCTTCTGTCTGGAAGCTCATATCTTTGAGCAGGTACGTATGAATCAAACAAACAACTTGAATAAAGTATATAAACGCTCAAATTAACTGCATACAAATCATTACGAAATATTCAACGAAACTCTTAACTCAAATACAAATGAAATCATTCTATTAAATCCCTTTTTGTCTTAGTTTCCAGGTCTAACCATCTGGATGTACCCTGCTGAAACGGCAAATGGTTCAACCCAATCAAGGGAGCACAAACACACACCTGTTCTCAACTCTAGACTAAACTTTACTTGTAGAAGACAAAACCAATATTACTTAAGCCTAGCTGGGTCATCATTACCTCTCTTTGATGTTAATGAGTGCAGAGCCGGAATGAAAATTCATTTCATCAGTTAATTAACATTGATTAACATTAGTGCTTTTGTCATGTGACCGCTCCGTAATGTTAACCAATGAAGTAATGAGCTGGAAACCCAAAAAAATTTGCTGTTTTTTTTCAGTCCTTTGAATTCTTTAGTTACAAAGAACGAGTTAAACTCAAAAACCATACGAATGTTGTGCTATAGCACTGATACAAGTCGTTTCCCCTGAGTCACATCAAAGATTCAACAAAATTGTTCAAGGATGACTGCAATTGCTTGGTGGTTGGCAGCTCTTTAATTGCAAACATCAACATCTCTTGGTTATGTGTTAGAGTCATCGATCCTCAAGCAGCCAGAATGCTGTCACACTGTTTTCAGGGCTGAACGCAAGCCTGGGGTTCCTTGTCTAGAGGCATCTAACAAGGGTACAAGCTTGTACAAGGGTTCCCCAAAGTGGATCGACCCCGATCTCCAGTGTGCTTTTTTTTCCTCCGTTCAGTCCTGGCAGGACTGCGACACCGCAGCCTGATTTGGAAATCATCTCACTTGTGACAAGCTTCAGATTGACAAAAGCTTTCCCAGGACCTCACAATGGCTCATCAGGACAATCCAGAAGAGCTACACCCATGAGGGTAAAGAGGATTCTGCAGCACTCACTCCCTGGTTATCAAAAAGAATAGCAAGTTGCTTCCAATCCTGGCCCAGAGAGCTCTGAACGGTTACCTGGCCATATTTAGAATGCTTATGATCCACGGCATACTTCTTTGTATTCATCCTAGGGATTGCATCTGTACAATCAACCTGAAAGACATCTTTCAAATGGTAGTGCTCCCTTGTCCCACTTACTGGTGAGTATGGACAACCCTGAGGTAGTGGCATGCCTCTCCCAACAGTGCTCCTTTTTGCTCACTCAATAGTTGCTCCTGTAGTAATAGGAAGCAGTTGTGCCTGGAAGCCGTTCACATCCCCAAGGCGAAGGAAAATGGAGAAGGTCATGGAGGACGTACAGTTCCAACAAAGTATGGTTTAGGGAACTGCTATAATTCGTTGAAGTCAGATGCATGTGCCCAGATTTGTTGATGTTAGGGGCATCACTTCGCCAAGATGGTAAAATGGGGAAGGAAAATAAACTCAGGTGCACACACAGACACACTCTGGAATCAACTCTGGTCTTATTGATATTTAAAATAAACACAAACACCAGTGGTGGGGTAAAATCTTACATAACTGAACTAGACCACAGCTAAAGCTAACTAACAAACAAAACAGGGGCAAGCATTAACACAAAAATGCAATATTAAATTGCTAACCATCCAGCTGCAGGGGAACTAAAACAAGAGTTTTAAAAAGACGAAATTAGATATAAGCATGAGCTTACCACAACACAGAAGGCCACATGAACAAGAGGAATTTCAAATAATGAACCCACAAAGGGAAAAGAGAGCAAGGAGGGAGCAGGGTAATGAAGGAAGAAGTTACCAGACAAGAGGAGCAGGTGGAGCACCCAAGGCTATACAAGGACACAGAAGGAAGGCACACACAGGAAAAGTGGCCAGAATAAACGGAACAAGGAAGGAAACACAGACAAAGAGGGAGTAGCAGACAGGAGCGGGCTGGAATATGAACAGAAGACAAAGATTCGTAATAAAGGCTCAGAGAAAGGACAAAATAAAAGTAACAGGAGGAGAACCTAAAAGTGGAACATCCCTGTCTGGTGTATTCATTCTCAGTGTTGGACCCACACTTACCACCTAATTCCGTTGTATCAGCTCTTAAGAAGTCAGTGGCACCCTTTCAGGAGAAAGCCCAGTTGGAGTTAAGAGGAAGTGTAGAACTCAAGTGCACAAAAAGGGATTTTATTAAATAACACAAACAAAAAAAGCACAAGAGAAAAACAGGACAGAATAAAAGGAACAGGAATGCTTTGCCTTACATAGTCATCTGCTTCCAGATACCCCACAAGAAAAAGAGAGACAGGAGAAGAAAAGCAAGCAGAAGGTGAAGGATCCTCAGAAACGTAACCTAAGGAATCTAGAACATATAAAGGGGGAAAAAGCACAGACCCCAGAGCGGAGCAGGAGGAAGCAGCCAGAGAACAAACACAAGAAGGTAAAATGACACATGAGAAACAGGCAACAAAAAGACAGTCAGGGAATACGGCAAAGAATGGATTAGACAAATCAAGCTGGGAACCAGTAACAAAATGTCAAAGTGAGGTAAGTGACAAGGAACAAAAGCATGAGCAGAATTGGGTGGTAGATACAATATAGACATCATCACACACGACAACACACACATTCAGTCTCATCTGTTTCCTTCAGCCAGGACAATCTTCGGGCCAGACGACACCCAAGGAGACCGAGGTTGCAGATGAACACTGGTTCTCGGTATCACACACATCACAAGGTTCCACAGACTTGGAGGTCCTGGCTTCCAGTGCCGCTAGCAGAAAAATCAAACCAAAACCAAGATGAGCCAAGATGAACCCCACTGCTCTTGACGAACTGGGGGATTCAGCAACACAGGGATCCCTCCAGCTTTTTATGTGCATTTTGGAATATTGCATGAAAAACCCAGGAAGGAAACACCAAGATGTGGATTATTTATGATTTTTATCTGGTTAGAAATATAAATCTCAATGCAATGGCAATGCATTTTTCGGTTGGAACTGGGGCACGATAGGGTGGCATAAATGTTTTATCCAACAGACTGATTTCAATGCACAAGATGTGAAATGTTGTTTTGGTCGTTTTAAAATTCATTATTCAAAGTTTGTCATCAAAGTAGCTTATGCATATAAATGTGGGTGTGTCTACATATATTTTTTCAGTGTCTATGTGGACATGCACTAAAATCATAGCATTTCTCACTAATGGTTTTGTTACCCCCCAGACTCACCACTAGATATCAAGCTTGACCAATTGCGATGGAGCTAGTCATTCAATTAATTGAGTGAATTAATGAGATTAACTAGGGACCTCTGAAGTCAGTAGGTTTTTGTGATGATGTAGAGCAGGGGGGTTATTTTAAGAACTTGTAGTTGTGGATTTAATGCCTCATAAAACAACCTTTCATTACAGCACAGAGTCCACGTTGGAACTGCCTGTGTATTACAGCCTCCCTCCGCATAGTCTGCAAGAGGTTAGATCCTCAAACATCATTGAATAAAATTGTGATGAGAAGATACCTCCGACGTGGTCTCGAGAGATCTTAAGGTATGAAGCTCTGTGATGTACAGTTAATTTCAACGCTATCCGTGGTAAAAACAGAGCTCCACAGCGTTTACACTCGACAGAAAAGGTGAAAACGGCATTCATTCGTGCTGTTTTTGTCTTATTTTACATGCACTGAGGTCTTATTTTATATTTCACCTGTAGAGGGCGACACAATCAAAGTAATTACAATGTTTCCAAACGGCATTAAGAGGTTTGAGCAAAAAATTAACATATTGCAACCCCGCCCACCATTTAAATAATTTTCTTTTGAACTATCATAAATCATTTTTATGTTAATCCTGCAAAAACTCCACAATTAGGAAAGTGGAATTGCTAAAAAAGAAATCGCCCAACTATTTCATAAAATTCCTTTCATATATCACACAAAATGTGCTTAAATCCATAGTCTGGTAAGAAGTTAATGGGAAAAACACGAATAAATGTATAACAAACAGTTTTTATGTAAAATAAAAATTCTTAAATCCCACAAAAATCAAAACAGGTAAAAAAAAAGGTAAAACAATGTGAAACAATGTAGCATGCTAATTATCTAACAGACGCTGGAACTCTGGCGGCACGGCCATGCAGTGTACAGCACTGTGGCCTTCCAGTTAGAAGTTTGTCGGTTCGAGGCTCGCCGGTGACATTCCTGGAAGGAGTTTGCATGTTCTCCCTGTGTTTGCGTGGGTTTCCTCCGGGTACTCCGGTTTCCTCCACAATCCCAAAAACATGTGGTTAGGTTATTTGAATAATCTAAATTCCCCTTAGGTGTGAATGTTGCCCTGCGATGGACTAGACTAGATGGATACAATTATTTATTCTGATTTATTTGACTTGTCATTGAAACTTTGAGCAGAAACCTGGTTTAGTGGATGATGTTTGAGAAGAGACCTGGTAACTAGCAGCATACTAGTGGTGAAATGTTTTCTAGATGTTCATTCATCTTCTTTATCCGCTTGTTCCTTTTCTGGGTCATGGAGGTCTAATGGTAGTTATCTTCTGGCACAGGGAATTTTCCAGACGTTTTACCTTGAATTAAATTACAATATTTAGTAGTGTTTTCAATCAGTCACTCTTCAGCAGTAAGACAAATGTGGTATAAAGATTCTTCTTCTGGAGTATAAGATGGTTTATAAAAGGTTTATTTGATGGTCACATGTAAACATTTTCCTCTGAGGTGAATCCTGAATTCGAGGAACCTTTGTGTTGAATGTGTAAATATGTTTTTTTTTTTTCTGTGAAACTAGGTGTGTCCAAAGCACCACCTATCATGAGTCCACTGATGTATTATGGGATTGTTTATGACACACCTGGACATGTTGCCATCTTTGACTTGTAAATCAGGTTGGATGGGTCTGTGCTCCATGCAGGCTGGCTCTCTGATAAGATGGCTGGAAGCTAGACTTTGGCCTTTCTTTATAGGGACAGCTCCAGGTGATCTGAGGAAAGAAGACTAATATTTCTTTCTCCTGTTTTGCTGAATGTGTCTACAATGAACCCCTTGGAAGCTTTCTGAGGTGCGTTGTTACGGTTGAATTGATTTGATTCTTAGTTTTGTTCATGTGAGAGTTTTTCCTTGGAAATGTGTTATTGATGGTTAGCCGCCCTGGTCAAATCATGCGCTCATGGTGCATCAGTGTTTGCTTTGTTTTCATTTATACTTTCTTTATTAGAAAGTGGAAGATTGTTTGTAATTTAATGTCGGCTGGGATCACACACACGTCAACCTTCATGTCACATGTGTCTACTAGAAAGCAAAGCCTTTACAGAATAAGGAGGGTGCATCACCACCTCCTGCCATGGGGCTATTTCAACCAAAAATAAGCAGGATCAGGCAGGGATCAGGCTTGTCAGAAGGAAGCACTGCCTATAAAACTTTATAGATATTGTTCCGTTGTGTTTGGTGTATTGAAAGCATCTACTTTGTGGCGTTTGTGTAGCAATGACTTTCTTCACGTGTCTCCTTATTGCGCACCTTGAAACAGCCACTGTACTTTTTTAAGAAAGCCCTGAATTTCAGCTGAAATTATTTGTGGGTTTTTCTTGGCCTCCCTTTTGTCTGGCAGTTGTAGCAGACTTTTTGGTTGGTTTCAACAAAATCCCTCCACTTCTTCATCAGAGTTTGAATACTGCTGATTTTTCATTCCCAGTTCCTTGGAGATCTTTTTATATCCCTTTCCTGATTTGTAAAGTTCAACTCACTTTTCTTGTAGATCCTTCAACGGCTTTTTCTTTACCAATCCCTCAGAGTTCTGAAAAGCCAGTGAGCCACTGAATAAAAGACACAAGAGCCAGAAACTCAGAAACCTTTTATGCACAAACATAAAATGAACACACAGAAAACTGAGTACTTAACAAAATACAGTGGTACCCTGAGATACGAATATGTTAAAGTGCCCTAGGAGAACAATGGGAGTCCCCGGTCAGAGCCCTATCCAGCACCCCTCCCAAGCACTCCAAGAAGGCCTAGTACTCGACAGACCATAGACTGTAACAACAGTGAAGGTCCTGGCGCACACTTGAAAGCGGAGGGATGCGACCCTCTTACTCACTGGCGAGAACTCCAACGACTGAGCTGGGGAGCTATGAGCAGGCCCACATCAGGCCCCATAGTAGTGGAGAGTCCAGCCCCTCTCAAGGAGCTGGGTTCCAGAGGCCAGGCTGTGCAGGGAGGTGAGCCCGACTATCTCTAGCTGGTAAACCTAGAGGCTCAGGCTCCTCACCCCCAGCAAGGTAACATTCCATGTCCCCAGAGCCAGTTTCTTTGTCCTTGGATTGGATCCCTTGCCTTCCACTGCCGCCTAAATCACAGCACCCACCTCTTATGGTCCACTGATCCTTCATAAGGGGCTTCTGAACCGCTCCTGGTCTGGCTAGTCACCTAGGACCTTTTTGTCATGGGAGACCCTACCGGGGCATTAAGCCCCCGACAACATAACTCTCAGGATCACTCGAGCACTCTAACCCCTCCACCCAGTAAAGGTGGCGGTTCAAGTACGAGACTTATAGTTGTATCGGTTAAAAAGCTCATAGCTTCTTATTGTAAATATTTTGACCCTTGTAAGCACTTTGCTGCGGACACACCCACTAAAACAAATGATGGTTCTGATGCAGGCTGTGTTCATCAGATGCCTTGGTTTTATTCCACACGGCTCTATTTACTTCAGGACTGGAGATGCTGGAGTGAAAAATGGATGTCTTAAAGCTGAGGTTACTGCTTGTGATGGCGGGGGGTGAGTTTAAATGGCCTTCAGGAAAAGAAGACTAGAAAATGTTGTTTATCTTTGTTTTCTATCAAACTGTAGAACCACCCTTCATTTTACCACTCTTAGTTTTCACAGAATATTTTTTTTTTCTATTTTTAAAGTCCAGCCATAGATTTCTCTCAGTAAAAAAAAGAAAATTACAATTTTACAAGCTTCATTTAAAAACTGTCTTCCAAATAAATTTCAGCTTGTTTTGGAGTGTTGATAAGACTGGTGCCAAACTTCTGCAAATATTACATTTAATTAAAATTGAGGTGTGGAGTAGCTCAGAATGTTTATGATGTATTTATAATAAAATGCAAAAAAAATTTCATGTTTGCTAGTATAGTTTTTCAAATAGTTTCAATAGTTTTTAGCAGAACCTTCGGTAAAAGCATGAAAGCATGTGGCACTTTGATGATCTAGATCTACTAAATCATTTTCTTCTTATCTTTCCCTCCAGGAGTGTGTTCTCAGCTCCAGCCTCAGAATGCTGTCGTCCTCCGCGGTTCAAAGGCTCGATTCAACTGCAGCAGTTTGCAGCCTCAGTCCATCATGACGTGGACCCTCAATGGACGCCTAGTCCTCACCATACTAGAGTCATCAGGAGCCATTTTAAACAGCACAGAACGCTATTCTGCTACCAATTTCTCCACATCTGAGGTTTACAAATGGGAGTTTCTGATTAGTAATGTGCAGAGGAGTGATGCGGGAGATGTTAATTGTCAGGTTCTGGGTGGAGGAGCTCAAGCGGCATCACTGATGGTTCAAGGTGAGAAAGATCTAAACTCAATCATTTACATAACCAATGACACACTCCCGAAGTTCCCAATCTCCAAAAACAGCCTACTTGCTATCACTCACTCACACACACACAGTATGCCTCTCACGCCGAAGCTACGGCTACAATACTGGTCATACCCCACAGTCCAGTCTCATCCAATTATCATTGCCATATCAGCAATAATATTAAACGTAATCTCCCAGAAACCCTGGGGCCCGTCACCAATATTGTCCTCACAGTGTCGTCTATGTGTTTCCTCTGTGTCTTCCTGGACTCTTTTCCGACCTCATTTTTGATGTCACACACCTGAGAAGTGGAAGACTTTACTGGTTCCCCCTAATGAGACTCTCCTCCATGGATTCTGTGGTAACAGTCAATAAAAGCCAAACATATCCCTGTGCTCCAGCACTAATGCTAGCGATATAGCTTTAACATTACTAGCTGGCTGTAAATAAATATTTTGAACTCTATTCGCTGCTCCCGTATACCTTTCTTGTCATGGAAACATGACACTTCTCCTGTAGAACAATGCAGAACTTCATTGTGTCTGGCTGTTTCTGTTATAATCCCGCCCACAAATGCATACATATGTCCTAAAAATAAAATTTGCCTCATATTGAGTCATCAAAAAGTTTTGAGATTGCAGTTCAAAGTTCCTCCCGGCTGAACTTACCATCTGAGCGGAATTTGGAATTAAACCGCATGGTCAGGATTTTTTTCACACCTCCTCTGGTCTATGGTTCATTCGTGGTAACAGGCTCCTTCCATGATCATCCATCTGAAAGATTACTTACTGGTTACCCATATCCACACTTCTGCTTCTGTCTGCTCCATGGTTTCCTCAGAGATCTCCCACTGGATCTTTGTCTGGATTAAGGATTACCAGCTACTGCCCTGTCTCCATCACGACAGTTCAAATTGAATGTTTCTATGCATTGTCTCCGCTTTCCAGAGGAATTTGTGACATCTGTACTTATCTTCTACTATTTTTACTGGTGCAGCGTTCGGTCACTGCTGTGAGTAGGAGCCACAATCTTGAAAATTACAAAAAAATGCACAAGTCACTAAAATGCCTGTGAGAGTGACAAGCTTAAAATACTGAATAACATAATTTGGGTGAGATAAGGCAATAATAATTATGTTAAGTTGGCACTGTTGGCATTACTTATGTTTATTGTTATTTTTTTATTTTATTAAACAAATACATATACAGACTAAATGGTAAAGGGTGGGGGGGTATTATGCAAAATCTACTTAATTGAGCTTTATGTTGTGTTATAATGTCAGTCCCTCATTAAAAACGCCCCTGAATCGTGACATTGAATCGTTCCTTGAATCTCCTACGGTAGCCCTTGAGGGGTGCTACTACGCTCTGTTTTGCCAAGCCCTGGCCCTTTTGCGTAGCTCCGCCTCTGTCCCCCGTCCGCGGCTGCACCGCTTCTCCCCTTCCAGCTCCGGCAAAGATTTCATAGCTAAATGTAGCTTATGTATTATTTCATAGCAAAACATAGTTTCATTATGATGCAAATTTTTAACTTCCTAGTAAAATGTTGCCAAAAAAATTGTGTAAATTTACCAGATAATACTTACCAAGCAGACACGTCTGTAAAAAGTCTCTGTACTTGCTCCGGTTCTGCCGAAAACTCACTTTCTGGGTCCGATGTAGTATCGTGAGCATGGGCTTGTACAATATCCTTCGTTGCCATTTTACAATGAAAATGTAGCGACGCTCGGAAAAGGAAAACAAACCGTGGAAGTGCGCATGGAGTGTGACCTACTGAAGGGGGCGGGTCGGAAAGAAGGAGGGGGCTCTTAAAGAGACAGGTGGATATCAGGGCGTTACACGCACCCAAGATGCCAAGTCAAATTTCTATGAGGTTATTTATGACAAATACAGCAATTACAACTCAACTGTAGATAAAATTGGTACTTGAGTGTGTTATAAAACGACACTATATGCCTGAAAAATACTTACAATACTAGGCAATACTAATAATAGGTAGGGGAGCCATGAATCCCAGTCTCCTGGGTTGTTGGAGACAAATTTGCATAACATAGATTGAGTGTTTGGTTGAACCGTTCCACCAGCCCATCTGTATGAGGGGGGTAAGGAGATGTCTGGATAGGGGAAATACCAAGTAGCTGGTACACTTGCTTCATGAACTTTGATGTAAAGTTACTGCCTTGATCTGTTATAATTTCTCTAGGGATGCCGACGCGGGAAAAAAATGTATGAGGGCAATAGACCTGGTTTTAATGGATTTGAGGGGAAAAGCTTCTGGAAATCTGGTGGCATAATCCGAGATGAAAAAGATGTAGCGATTTTCAGTTTTAGAACATTTTAGGGGACCAACAATGTCCATAGCGATTCTGCTAAATGGCGTGTCTATGACTAGGAGACAATTTAATGGAACACAATCAGACTTCTGACATGGGCAGACAAGTTGGAATTAGGTTATTAGCTGGTTTAGAGAACTTTTTCATGATATGCTAATTAGAGTTGTTCCAATTCCGATACCAGTATCGAAAATGCTGCCGATACCACGAAAAAATCTGGCATCGGTATCGGCGAGTATTTGAGTCCACGTACCGATCCGATACCATTTTCATAAACATAACCTAGTGATGCCCGCTAGCTTTGCTTATCGCTGCAAAGTGAAAATCAATTCTTCTTCGCTGCTCAGAATGTTAACACAGGAAGTTGTGTCGTGTTGCCACAAGCAACCAAAAAGGACAAGCCGCGGCAGACGCAACAAACATTGGAAGCTTCATTCAAACAAAGAGAAAAGTTTACACAAGACAGCCAACGAGCAATAAAGATAACGGACAGGATTATCGAGTTTATTGTACTGGATGACCAGCC
Source organism: Danionella cerebrum (assembly GCA_007224835.1). Taxonomy (NCBI): domain Eukaryota; kingdom Metazoa; phylum Chordata; class Actinopteri; order Cypriniformes; family Danionidae; genus Danionella; species Danionella cerebrum. The sequence continues at coordinate 532,486 of SRMA01026236.1, forward strand.
ACTGTCAGTGGTCGAAAATGTGGGCTTTCGGCGCTTAATTGAACATTTGGAGCCCCGGTACAGTTTGGCTTGTCGCAAATATATCTCCGAAACAGCGCTCCCTAAATTATATAAGACGTGCGTGAACACATTTCATGTAAACTAAAGGACGTGCAAACTATCAGCTTCACTACTGACATCTGGAGCAGGACACAGTGACGCGTCACCTTTTACTCTTCACCTTTACTCCACACCTCAGGGCTGCAGGCTAACGAGTTTCACGGCTCGCACACCGGCAAGTCTATAGCTGAATCAATCGAGGGTATGCTTGTGAAGTGGAATATTTCTAAATCCCGTGTTAATGTTATTTTGCGCGACAACGCAAGCAACATGAAAAAAGCGGAAGTGATCCCCTCAGTTACAGTACTAAAACGGCACCTTGCTCGGGAGAGCCAGGAGGACACTGGTGTAAAAACAATGAAAAACACTCTTCTTGAGGCCGTCAAGAAATGATTCGCAACCATCGAGGAAGAGCCCTTGTTTGCAGTTGCCACTCTCTTGTATCCACGTTTCAAAGATAGGGTATGTCTATTACATTTTTTTTCATGTCCATAATGAGTTCATCTGAAGCACAGCATAAAATAATTTATTTTAAATTATAAAATGCATAAAACGTCAATTAATACAGGGCTAGTATTATCTACAGCTGTATATACAGATACACACCCAGGTGTCAGATCGGTACTCTGTATCGGCCGATACCCTGAGCCCAAGTATCGGGATCGGTATCGGGAGGGGAAAAATGGTATCGGAACATCTCTAATGCTAATTTTTTTAAAGTACCTTTACTTATTTAGATCCAAAATACTTCTGACTTGGGCGGACAAGTTTTCATTAGGTCAATAGCTGGTTTAGAGAACTTTTTCATGTTTCAACTTTTCCCTCTTTAATGCAACAGGAATGACTGGAGGTAAGTCATATTTGTTCTTTAATGGCTGCACCTCTGAGGTAAATATTGAAGCAAAAGGCCATTTACCTTCACATGCACCGTCATCTCCTCCTGCAGGAAATCAGCCCATTAAGTGTTAAAGTGCACCGTGTTTTAAGCCGAACACCGACATAATTGAAGCAAACTCACAAATACAATGCTTTTAGACTGAAGTGTATGTGTGTGTTTGAAGAAATAATCCTGCTTCTTTCCTGCAGAACGAGGCAGTGTGGAGATCACAGATGGTAACCAGACCAAAACAGAGGGTGCTGAGACAGTGTTTGGGTGTATGGCTACAAGCTGGTATCCCGAACCCAACATGTCCTGGTCGGTGAACGGAGAGATGCAGGGGTGCAACAGAAGCTCAGTGGCATGGGGATCCGTATTTAACTCCAGCTGCTTGCTCACATTTGCTGCTCTGACAAACTCCTCAGTTCAGTGTCTGGTGTCTGTACCTGCCCTTGGCACACCAGACAGGACCACTGTGTTTCTGACTGTTGGTAAGAACAACTCATGAGTAACAGGTGTTCAAAATATGACGGGTACCAATAGTTGTTTTTGGGAGGCTTTAAAGTTTGGTAAGGGTAAGTTGAAGGCTAGGCCCCATACTGGTAGGTCTTTGAAACAGAAATGGTCTTTCTTGAGGCAGCACAGCTACATTATTAGCATAATTCAGGTCAACCAAGATGAAACAACCCCTGGGACAAATGTACAGAAGCATATTGACTTTCAGGTCTAGGACCTGTTTAATCTAATTTTTTAAAATCAGTGGCGTTAAATGCTCTTTTCATTTCACCTGCTTGCTTGCAACTCTGGCTAGAAGGGTCGGCAAATGGCGTTGGTCGTTCTATAACCCAAAGGTATGTGGTTTAATCCCGCCAGGTCCATTCTGTCGTTGTAGCCTTGGGCAAGTCACTTCACCCGCACTGGTAGGGTGTGATTGTTGGTGTAAGCGTGAAATGCCAACTACCCAATAGGAACACATACCTGACAGTTTGGCTTGGCCATAACAGAATGTTTTCGCAAGTAGGACGACAAATGAAAGCTGGCTTTTTGATGACTATGCAAGAAGTTTGACAAATACCATAAAGATTACAAAAATGGGGAGAAAAGAGAGGATTTGTGATGATCTTCAGGCAGGGAGCATCATCGCAACAATATTTCTTCAACCCAGAGAGAAGGCATCTGAAAATGTTTGTGTATCTAAACAGCTCCAAGGCTAGAGAGCCAGCTCTTCTAAGTGCCAATTAGTTCATGACCTACACATGATCAGTATCCAGAGGCAGGTAGATTTATTAGAGCAAAGGAGCATTGTGAATATGACTGGTCAGACTGATGATACCTTGGTCAGTCAGTGAGTGTATGATTGGGTGGAGACGGAACTCAGTTTTGCTCCAGAGTCTCTTGAAGCACCCGTCAGAAGGCAGGAGGGCAAGGAGCCTATATGCAGATGGAGAGAAGTTCTTTATGATTTGTGTGCTCTTGTTTAAATGTTCTGGATATTTGACAACATCACTGAGGACCATATTCACTTGACACTATTTCCACAGCTCAAACTCTTTAGTACATTTATAAGCACGTAAAGAGTGTTTATTGATGAAGCTCTGTTTTGTCTTTGTTGAAGTAAAGCCCAATAAAAGAGACCAGATGGTGCTGATCGCAACCACTGTGGCCTTCAGTGCAGTAGCTTTGCTCTTCCTGATAATATATGGGATCGTTTTCTTCTGCACAAGAAGGAAGAAAAGTGAGTATAGTACACTTCAATTGAAACTCTATGAAATCGAATCATAGACACTCTTCCAAAATCTTGTTTTTTTTTAACATAACTATATGGATTTTTAATATCAATGACACAGAGATTAAAGTACATTTCTATCCAAAGACAAACTATTCATTTTCCCGAAAACAAACCACTTCTTATTAAAGCTGGTTTTAGGAGCACAATTTTGTGTTTATGCCCAGAATCTCATGCAAATGGGGGTTTGTGCACATGTGTGACAATCGCACAGATTGAAGTACAAAAGACTTGATCTGTGAGTCACAGGCTAGTGAGATGCTTCTCAGATATCTGTGTGTCGGCGAGTCACAAACGTGCAGTTTTGATAGAAGAAAAGAGAAACCCTGCACATTATAAAAGAGAAACCCACAATATTACACTCATCCCACACTAAATCAGCAGTTCAGTGAGCTTGTGTAGCTGCACATTATAAAAGAGAAACCATCTATATTGCACTTATCCCACACTTCCTTTGGCTACATGGTCAAAACAAGAGAAACCTGCAATATTACACTCATCCCACACTAAATCAGAAGTTCAGTGAGCTTGTGTAGCTGCACATTATAAAAGAGAAACCCACAATATTACACTCATCCCACACTAAATCAGCAGTTCAGTGAGCTTGTGTAGCTGCACATTATAAAAGAGAAACCCACAATATTACACTCATCCCACACTAAATCAGCAGTTCAGTGAGCGTGTATAGCTGCACATTATAAAAGAGAAACCCACAATATTACACTCATCCCACACTAAATCAGCAGTTCAGTGAGCTTGTGTAGCTGCACATTATAAAAGAGAAACCCACAATATTACACTCATCCCACACTAAATCAGAAGTTCAGTGAGCTTGTGTAGCTGCACATTATAAAAGAGAAACCCACAATATTACACTCATCCCACACTAAATCAGAAGTTCAGTGAGCGTGTATAGCTGCACATTATAAAAGAGAAACCCACAATATTACACTCATCCCACACTAAATCAGCAGTTCAGTGAGCTTGTGTAGCTGCACATTATAAAAGAGAAACCATCTATATTGCACTCATCCCACACTAAATCAGCAGTTCAGTGAGCTTGTGTAGCTGCACATTATAAAAGAGAAACCCACAATATTACACTCATCCCACACTAAAACAGCAGTTCAGTGAGCTTGTGTAGCTGCACATTATAAAAGAGAAACCCACAATATTTGACTCATCCCACACTAAATCAGAAGTTCAGTGAGCTTGTATAGCTGCACATTATAAAAGAGAAACCCACAATATTACACTCATCCCACACTAAATCAGCAGTTCAGTGAGCTTGTGTAGCTGCACATTATAAAAGAGAAACCCACAATATTACACTCATCCCACACTAAATCCGAAGCTCAGTGAGCTTGTATAGCTGCACA
>SRMA01026236.1:543121-572158 GCA_007224835.1 Danionella cerebrum
TATAAAAGAGAAACCCACAATATTACACTCATCCCACACTAAATCAGCAGTTCAGTGAGCGTGTATAGCTGCACATTATAAAAGAGAAACCCACAATATTACACTCATCCCACACTAAATCACCAGTTCAGTGAGCTTGTGTAGCTGCACATTATAAAAGAGAAACCCACAATATTACACTCATCCCACACTAAATCAGAAGTTCAGTGAGCTTGTATAGCTGCACATTATAAAAGAGAAACCCTCTATATTACACTCATCCCACACTAAATCAGAAGTTCAGTGAGCTTGTGTAGCTGCACATTATAAAAGAGAAACCCACAATATTACACTCATCCCACACTAAATCAGCAGTTCAGTGAGCTTGTGTAGCTGCACATTATAAAAGAGAAACCCACAATATTACACTCATCCCACACTAAATCAGAAGTTCAGTGAGCTTGTGTAGCTGCACATTATAAAAGAGAAACCCACAATATTACACTCATCCCACACTAAATCAGAAGTTCAGTGAGCTTGTGTAGCTGCACATTATAAAAGAGAAACCCTCTATATTACACTCATCCCACACTAAATCAGCAGTTCAGTGAGCTTGTGTAGCTGCACATTATAAAAGAGAAACCCTCTATATTACACTCATCCCACACTAAATCAGAAGTTCAGTGAGCTTGTGTAGCTGCACATTATAAAAGAGAAACCCACAATATTACACTCATCCCACACTAAATCAGTAGTTTAGTGAGCTTGTGTAGCTGCACATTATAAAATTAGATGCAACCAACGACCTCAGTCAAGTGGCCCAAACAAAGACCTGCTGCAATGGCTGGGAGATGTGGTGGACTGTAAAAGCGGAGCAAGCTTCTAAGAGACCAAACACTGCATGCAAGGCACTTAAAATGAGCGAAATACCTGTGGTAGAAGTCACAAGCTCCACGCCAACAGCTCCCTAGGTCCACACTGAGAGCAACAATGCTTGCATCAATCTTGTGAGGAATTGCAATCTATTGTTCAGGAGGGTGTGTGTGCTCTAATTCATTCATTCATTTTTCAACCCACTAAAGGGGGTCTACAGGTGCCTATCTTCAGCTCACATTTGGCGAGAGGCGGGGGTACACCCTGGACAGGTCGCCAGTCATTGCAGAGCACACATTCACACCTAAGGGGAATTTAGATTATTCAACTAACCTAACCGCATGTTTTGGGGATTGTGGGGGAAATTGGAGTACCCGGAGGAAACCCACGCAAGCACAGGGAGAACATGCAAACTCCTTCCAGAAAGGTCACCAGCGAGCCTTGAACTAACAACTAACTGGGAGGCCACAGTGCTGCTCTTGTGCTTTAATTATTTCATGCAGAAGAAAGATGCAGGGAGCTCTTGGGGCAGATGTAAAAGGAAACGCATAGGTGTATAAAGGTTTTTACTCAGTGAACTGCGCAATTTGCGTCCCATCTCTGATTTTCAAAAGCTTGATGGCTTGCAAGTGTCCGTATGAACGGTTTTATTAATCTGATTTTGTTACTTTTGTTGTTGCCCACGCAAATTTAACCTTTCTGTTGTAGGTTTAGTTTTTCTGAACGAAAATTCTACACACTCTTTTATAAATATAACATTGTCCAGATGGCTTTTCTCACCCTGGATGTGTACAGTTCTTGGAGTGATTGCCTTTCAGCCTTGCCAACAGTCATCTGTGTAGTCTTCTAAACACATCCTGTATGCATTTTAAAATGTTTGTGAGACAAAAATATTGTACACCATTATGAAAATTTTCAAATCCAGCTTTCATAATACAACATGAATTATGGCAATTTATTTTGCCGAAACAGCAACCAAGGACCATTGACTTCCATATGTTTTTTTACAGAATCAAGCTACCAAGAAGAGGTCAGAAGGTGAGGAAAGATTCTAGTCATGTCGTTTGGGTTAAAATGCACAATAGTATAAATGTATATATAGCTGCAAGACAATGTATCTTGATTGTATTTCAGGGCTCAAGTTTCATCTCCAAAGCGAACAGTAACAGAGGATCGAGGACGAGAAAACCGAGAACACTTTACAGATGGACCTGTGGGTACGTGAGATTTAACAAACACCCAAAGGTTTCAACACAATTTTTATGGAATATAAGTTGTATTTTTTTAAGCTTGTCCTGTAGGAGCCACCACATAGGAGAGTAGGTGCTTTGTGTGGGCTGGACAGTTTTGTTATCTCCAGGGGAGTGAAAACCTGATGTGGTGTTCCCTCCTTTAGATGGAAGCAGTGTTTTTTTGTCGTTATTTATTTATTTTTGGACCAGTTTGCATTAATTACGTCAGGACAGGATAAGTTGTATTTTTAATGTGTTATACCACTATATGTCAGGCGTGGTTCAAGATTCCATATGCCAGCCCAGAACTTTGGTTAAACACAACAATGCACAACAAATGATTCCGTTACTACCAGGGACCTTCCAGAGTGGAGTTTGTGTCAAATTTTCTAGGACCTATAGGCAGATGGGTACATTAATTTGAGTATGACCAGGGTTTATATAGAGGCCGGACTATTCCAACAGAAGCAAACAGGAACAATCAACTGTGGAACACCAAAACAGCTCATAAACAGAGTACTCAAAATATATAAAGAACACCAGGAACATGAAGTTGTGATGAAGCCAGATGATAATGAGATGAACTGCTGGAGTATAGGAGAAACCCGGGGAGCCAACAGGATCCACGACGGATCAGTTTTTCACAAGGATGAAAACCAATGAAAGCTGGGTCTTTTGATGATGTGAGTTGGACGTAAAAGAGCCGCTCAGGTCTGGATCGAGGAAATATTGATGCAATGACGCTCCCTGCCTGTAGATGGCGTTTGCGGTACTCCCAAATACAATGCAATAGTAAGCCACAAAACCTCTTTTTTGTAGAAGAGTTTTGTAAGCTCCCTGAAATCAGCCACCAACAGTATAAACTGTTTTTTCTGTGTATTCTTTGATTTCTTCTTTCTTGTTTTCCTGTGTGGCATGGAGTGCATCGATTGTGCCACAAACACCATCTACAGGCAGGGAACGTCATTGCAATACTTCCCTTACAAAGCAAAACAAGTATGTTTAAAATAAAAGGGATATTTGTTTGCTTTATCACCAGACATTAGCATGGGAGATCAGGTATCAGTATCAGATATTTGATTTCTTTTTTACCACAGGATTATCCAATGATGGCGTCTGGTACACGCAAAACTCTCAAAAACTTCAGGTAAGGCTTAAGTCAGCATGAAAATGTGGTGATATATTTCGAATAGATTTTCATTTAATAATTTTCACCTATTTCTTTACAGTCTATAATACATACATCTAAATATGGGAATGCATTGCTGCCACACATAATAATTATTTTTCACTCAATTATGTTGTTTCCCAACCTTTTTCACACCACAGACTGGTTTCTTTTCAAACCTGTGTTTTGTTGCCCTGTGAAAGTTTGCTTCCCTGGCATTGTGCACATGTGCATACGAAGACCTTTTTTTATTTACATATACAACTTTTTTTTTCATATTTCGTCTTATTGCCTAATCTAATCTGTTTTTAAAGACATCAGACATCAAATGGAAATAATGAATGATTTCTCGATACATAGACAGGGCTCTCATTTATAAAAGAGGTTGTTGAATCTCAGTTCCGCCCCAAACACGCCTTGTCAACACGACCACACCATCTATGGTCAATGCAAAGCAGCTCATGAATATTAATGTATAGTTAGACAACGGTTCCTCGTCTGTGTATGGAAGTTTTGAAATATGGCGGATGTTGAAAAATTGAACATAACAGACAGTGATATCAGTGATATAGAATGATTAGCATCATTTCTTTGGCATGAGGGGATGTTTAAAGTTTATATATTTTTATATAAATATTAAAAGTAATTGACTGAAAAAAGATGAGAGGTGCTAGTAGTACATCAATTCCTGCTCTTTAAGTTTAAGAGGCATGTCGGTATATTTGTAAGTTATGCTCTGATTGAAATCTGTGCTTTCTCAGGGTCTTGATGGATATTTCGAGGACAATCACAGGAAACACAGACACCTGACCATCGTTTAGAGGATTGGTGACTCGCAGATTGTCAGACTCTTTTCTTCTTTGATCTGCACGTCATCTTTAAACAGTGAATAAAATGTTTTTTATTTTTTAAGCATGTGCATAATAATACTTTTTTTTAAACACTTAGTTAGGTAGTATGTTTGATTAAGTACTTCCAGAAAACATCCAAAGCACTGCAGTTTTTCCAAATATTTACCTTAATGATATTCAGACTAGAAGGTTTTTACAAGGGATGGCAGACACAATACTCCTTGGTGAAAATAGTCTTTTTTTTAGATTTTGTTTATGCAAATTTATGATTATATATGACAGCATTATATAGTTGATTATACAGTGAACATAATATTTAATACATAAAAAAGTATTTAACAAGTTGATTTCTAATAAATTTACTGGAAGTAACATCACTTGCAATATAAAAATAGAACTCGCAATATAAATTGAGGGTCAGAGGTTCCTCAACTTTTCTATTCATTGAGCTGTGGTTTTAGTTCTAGTTAATGATATTCAGACTAGAAACTAATATTTTAAAAATACATTCGTTTCATTAATAAATTACATATGAATAAAGATCCCTTATACAAGGGATGATGCGCCAATAATGTCCAGGTTACTTGCATATTGGAACACTCCTGAGGGCTTGAGATCATTCTAACAATTTTGTGCAGGTGTGGGTGATTAATACACTAATCATCTCGTTATATATGCGCTTACCTCTCCGGGATGGCAAAGGGACATACAACTCTATTCCCTCGTTAGTAACAGGTAACATAGCGGTTCCCTTTCAAGAAACCTCTCGTCCAGGAAATGATCTCTCTCAGATCCATCAGGACAAGGACCTCACGCCATAAGAACAGTTTCTTTCCCAGTGCAGTGTACTTGATGAACAATATCCCAATTACCACAAGAGGAACTCGCCCACCTCCAACAATATCCATACTGTGAACTGCACTACTACTCATTTATATATTTAACTTATATTAAGTTCATTATGTACACACTTTGTATCTGTGGTTGCACCTGACACCAAGACAAATTCCTAGTACTGTAAAGTGCTGTACCTGGCAATAAAAACTTTTCTGATTCTGGTCCGAGGATAAGAACCCTATTAACAGGGAAGTCGCTTATCAATAAAGAGCGTAGCCCTCCTTCGTAAGTGAAGCGACTCGGAAGGAACCCTAACGGCACCCTTTGTAGTGAGGGGTCCTCATCATCATGCAAAAGAGGAATGTACGAAACAGTTTCATTTCCCACCTGACAAGTGAGGGAACAGAAAGAGGGAAACAAACAACTGCTGACCAGAAAGTTGTATAAAGTTCATCAAAGGGGGGGGCAGCCGTAACCCCCGCTTCAGACCCTTGGTAGGTTGAACAGCCCTCAGCTTTACTTATGTCACCAAGTGAGAAACCCTTTGTCAACGGCCATGAAGCAACCATGTTGGGAATGGAGAGAGACCTCAATTTAGAGTATTGGGCATGGAGTGTCACAAGCCTGGTAGCTGAGCTGGATAGCCTCCACATCCCAGTGGGCTAACCTGACAGAGTTGTCCCCAGTAACATATGAAGACTTACTAGAAGTTCCTGAACTCCTGGGTTAGGTCCACGTAACGCCTGAGAGCTCTATAGGGACAACACAAACATAGGGTTGGATCTGCCTCCTCTCTAAGGTAGAGCTTGCAAGGTCACCCCCTGGTCCCGGAGGGGACCTTGGGCACAAATCCAGGCCTGAGTTTTATCCCTACCAGGGATTCTCCTGGCCTGACTTCCAGGAAGGACTCCAACCCTCCTGAGGTCAAAGAAAGGACTTTTAGCTTTGCTGCTTCAAGTGACTCATAGGGGAGCGACAGATAAGTCCCAAGAGGGCACTTGAGAGGGTCTAGAAGGCCTCTGCCATCTACCTCCTCGGCTTTCAAGCTATTTTCCTTCGACCGATAGGTGAAAGGAAGAAATCACTGTATTGAAGAACTTGAGAAATGAAGAGGATAGTCCCGAGTTGAACCCCTCCTAGAGCAAGGTCATAGTGACTAATGGGGCATGTCCTAGGGTCTTCCTGGTGGGAGATGCACCATTTGATGAACCGACCTCACTTCCAAATGTAGCACGACCTCGCATAGGGTGCTATCCATGGTCCATGGTCAAATTGACCCCTGGTCCCTGGTTAATTGTTGAAAAATGACTGACTTGACCATTTTTCTTTTAGGCAGTAGATCAAAGCAGAACATGTATAGTTTTGGTTCATTGCTCAATTTCTCTGCAGGTTTGGAAACAACAGCTTCCTGTGTCTCCTTTAGTACTCGCCACAAGGGACTCTTTCACAGGAAAAATACAATACAGTAAAGGACTCATAGCTCGGGAAAACTCCAGAAGATCATGTTTGAGTCCCATAAACAAAAATTCTTATCCACAGCTTGCACTTCAGTTTTTGACAAAGGCCCTTTGATCAAATGTTTTATGGCTGTAAATGTAATGAAGTATATTATATATGTTTTTTATGGTTAGGTTTGATTTCTCAATTTAAATTTAAAACAATGAAAATGTAAAATTAATTTAAAACAATGAAACAAACCAAGTCTGCATTTCACATCTGAATTGTATTGTTATTTGCTTCTAATTGTCTGAGTTGCTCAAATTTGCCTGGAGATATGTTTTTTATTCAAAGATGCTTATTAAATTTATGCTCAAAACTGGAATATCACATAAATATTTGTGAATAAAGCACCTGTTACTGAATTATTTACATTATCATGTTAATATTGAAGACTCAAGAGACGGGATTGTATGAACAGAAAGAAAACAGGTTTTTTGAATGCAATTAGATGAACAGAAAAGCATTTCAGTCACCTCGGGGCCCCGAGGGGTGTCTAAGCGGGTCTCTCTCCGGTCAGTCCATCTGTTGCATTGGTTCAAGAGAGAAGACAGGTAAGAATCATGGGAGACTGCTTATATGCAGTCTTCCCACAGGAAGCACGTCATTCCATGAGTCACAGCGACACACCAACATTATATGCAGTTTACAATTTTCTATCACATATTCCCCCATTTTTTTATATGACAATTATTACAAATTGTAATCATTAATCAGGTTGTCAATTGTAAATATAAAGATTAAGTTCAAATGGTATTATTCCAAGGTGAACAGAAGTGTTTACCCTTTTGTAATAAGACACATGATTATTGAGACCCTTCGGCCAGATTTGAGTCATTCGTTTTTAACTCTGGGGAAGGAAAAATCAACTGAACCACTACATCAGCTACCATCTCGTCTGAAATCCGATGAGATTTGCTCCGTCACACATCAGAAACTCCTCGTATCATCCTTGATTATATTTTCCAGATTGAATAGGATCACAATTTGTATTTTGCTGAATATCCACTTTACCAAAACCCAGGGCATGTGGGAAATGGAATGCACCAAACAGAGCTCCTTTAAATCCTTTAGATCACAAGGATATTTGTAGAAATAACAAACCAAAGGCCAGATGTTACTTTTGTTGAAATTAGTAACACATTAGTAACACCAACACATTGGTAGTCATCCAGCACCACCCCCTTCATGAATCACAGAAACAGAAAGCCACTTGTGCCATGCGTTGTGAAGAAGGTTTGGACTCTACCTGTTGTTTCTCCCTCAGAGATCCTTCACCACCATTCATCACCATCAGCCAGTTTCCAGATCATCGAGATTCACCCCAATCAGTTCTGATGATGTAAGAAACAGAAGACATATCTGAGAAATATGTATTTCACCTTCACTTTTACTGTGACAATTATCTAGGGAGAACTGGAGATCCTTATATCAATATTATCTGGTCTTCCTATCAATATTTCAAAAGGACTCAATCATAGTACATCTCAATATCTTTTTCCATAAATTTCCAAAACTATATCTTTTTTCCAGTTCACATGCTTCAGGTATTTTACCTGTTAAAAAAGAATCAAAACCATACAAAACACATGTTTTCATTTTGCATTTTCCTGTAACATTTCTATGGATCCATGGAGTACCTTTATTTCTTTCCATCATTTCTCCAAATACTCGTATTTCCCTATTACTTCCTCCTGTTGTACACATGTTAACATAAATATCTAATTCAATTTAATTTAAAGTTATCATTTACATCTCGTATATCTTACACCTTTCTTCATGTCCTAGTTATGTTCATCAGATGAGTAGAAATACTCCATGTACTTCCACAAATTCATAAAATCCTGTTGAAAAATAAGAAAAATGTTGATGCTCTCTCCAGACCATGATATCAACCAATGACCATCAAACAACCTTCAAATAACCTTCGACAAACCAAAAAGACCTTCATAATCCATCAAAACTGTTCTCAACTCATCTCAGCAAGACTTCAACTCTACCCACGCTTAGATCACCAGCCATCATCACAATGCTGCATTTATCTCAGATCCAACACAACTCAACTAATTATAACATCTGCAAGATTAGTCCATTCACGTAACTTCTCATCAAACAATTCTGTTTCAATTCAACCTCGCAAACAGCATTCAAATCAAACTGTGCCCAGACCTGTCAAGGAATGACAAGTCAAAAGCATTCATTACCAAACATGTTTTCCTTAAAAAAATTTTATGTAGATTTTCTTGAACTTTACTGTGGGGCCACTTATGTTTAAATCAGCTGATTTCATTCATTCCTCTTACACACTCACGTACCTCACACACATACCTCAAACACACACACAGGCTCAAGGACGCACATATAGGACAGACAGACAAAAAAAACAAAACATCACATCATAAATGGGGAAAAAAATTCTCAACGTTGCAACTATTCACATGTAAATTTCCAAAAAATTGTATCCAACTCAAATTGGTCTAAATACTTTCTTTAAAAATGTGTTCCTGTCCGCAATGTTTCTTAAAAGAAACTCAATTTCATTTACCATGATCAGATTCAAAAAGATTAAAAAAGTATCCATGAGCTCTCAAAATAAAACATCAATAAAAAAATGGATCCAAAAATAAAAATGAAGACTAAAGATCTAGTCAGAGTAGTTTCTAAAGCTAAGAATAGATTCTTGAGCAACTATTTTTCTGCACTAAAATTCCATTTTATCACCTGAATTTCTATAGATATTCCCTTAGCTCCATAACAAAAACTCAGATCTATGAATTTTTTTTGTTAAGTTTATAGGTTTCTATTTTACAGTCAGATCGGTTGAACAAATCTCCTCCAGTAGAAAATAAATGCTTTAGCTTCATTATCAGATTTATTTTCTTTCAGTAGCCTCATTGTAGGACTCATCTGCATCTTTGGTATGATTCTCTCATTACTTTTTATGTGAACACATAGATTTCCCTTTTTTCTTCTTCTTTTAGTCTCACGGTTTTTATGTTGTGTTTTTTTATCATTGCATTTTTCATGTTTGTATGTAAGATAATGCAAGTCCTCAGTCTTCATGTCTCATGTATTAATATGTTAGTAAAAAAAGTGCACCACTTTCATTTATTTTATTATTATTATTAATAATATTATTGGTATTGTTTTCATTTTAGTATTCCCACACCTTTACTGAAATGTTTTTCTTTGAAGTTACACTTAAGAACAAATTTCTCTTTTCCTGTGCTGTCTACTCTCATATTGTTTAACTAACATTTTTGGAGAAGGCATTGTCATATTCTTTAAAGAAATCATTCGCATTCATTGCATTTATCTCCAAGACGTTTCCTAAAGTACACCAAAATACTGAGAGACCCAGAGCTCGATGGCATGTTCCCTCCTCCCTCGCCCGCCACCTACACTGTCAGAACCAGCGTGCAAGACGTCAGGCCTCTATGACTTCAGTTCGATGTTGCCTGAGTCCACAACCATCTGTCCACCACCATCTGTCCTTTTAGGTTCCTTTCCTTAACACCGAACCTGCCCATCACCTCCTCATCACCTCTGTTGCCCTCGCCAACATGCCCATTGAAATCTGCTCCCACTACTACTCTCTCTCCTCTGGGAACACTCTCAATCACCTCATCCAACTCACTCCAGAATCTCTCCTTCTCTTCCAACTTACAGCCTACTTGTGGAGCATAACCACTCACTACATTCAACATCACCCCTTCAATCTCTATCTTCAAACTGATCACCCTGTCTGACACTCTTTTCACCTCTAAAACATTCCTCACAAACTCCTCCTTCAGGATCACTCCTACCCCATTTCTCTTCCTATCCACACCATAGTAAAACAGTTTGTATCCCCCTCCAATACTACGCGCTTTGCTACCCTTCCACCTGGTCTCCTGCACGCACAGAATATCTACCTTCCTTCTCTCCATCATGTCCGCCAGCTCTCTACCCTTCCCTGTCATTGTACCAACGTTAAGAGTCCCTATTCTCAGATCTATACTCCTGCCTTTCCTCTTCTCTTTCTGTCGACGAATCCTTCTCCCTCCTCTCCTTCTCTATTTATCTGGGCTTGGGACCAGCACTGAAGTCACTGGCTTGAAACCATTGTGGCTAGGTTAAAATATATTGATTTTGTAACATGTCAAAAATAATGTAGCGCTTGCAGAATCCATGATTTTTGCGCTTCATAACAATCTATTTTTGTTGGTAGAGCTTTTTTTTACTACTTATTACTCATACTCTTGCATGAGTATTGCAATAGATCTTACTGCTTGTTAAATATTGGAATAGGTGTGTAGATGTACCAAACGTTCCCTAATGTACGCGAGGTCAGTCATCTGCATTAAAACTGGCCTTCGGAGGGTGTTTCCAAACCAAGTCTCCAAGGCTGCTGCTTGGGAGGATTTTACGAAGCCTGTGTAAACACTTGGTAAAGGGAGGGTCTTTTATTCTTCTTCTGTTGTTTTG
The DNA here is from genome assembly GCA_007224835.1 of Danionella cerebrum. Lineage (NCBI taxonomy): Eukaryota > Metazoa > Chordata > Actinopteri > Cypriniformes > Danionidae > Danionella > Danionella cerebrum. Next base: position 554,026 of record SRMA01026236.1, read on the forward strand.
TCGGAGTTTGCTTTTGGTGCATTAATTGTTCTATTTCTTTCTTTCTTTATTTTTTGTCTTTTGTCTTGAATACGCTTTTGTCAGATACGGTATAGCGGAGGAAAGGACCCAGATGCAAGGGAAAAGAAGGTTCTTGAAATGAGGATTTATTCCTTAGGAGCTCAATGAACATACAAAAAAAAACACAAGCCGTCTGGCTGGAATACAAAAAAAAGAAATCAAATCTTTACTCCGGGAATTTAAACTGAATGAAGGGTGAGGATGGCGACGGGCAGTCCCTCAAGTGCTGGCAACCACCATACCACTGTGCCGAGAGACAAAAAAAAGGAGAGTGTGTGCCGGAGGAGGATCGAGCCGACGGAGATGCTCACACTGGCCCGAACCCACACTGACACCACAGGACTGGACCGGACCAGAAAGGTAGGTATCCACTGGAACAGAGATAGAGTTTAGAAAAGAACTTGAACTCTTCGAAAAGAACTCTTACATGTAAATAGAAATTCAAGTGTGCTTTGTGTTGATTCTAATTAAGAAAAAAAATCCGCCAAGCATTGTGGGATTACCTGAGACCACAAAGAATAGTTGCGATGCATCCTCGGAATTCAGGGGAAAGTAGGACGCATTTGAAGGATGTATTTTAAGGACGCTTTGAGTTTTGGCGAAATGAGACGGTCTTGGCACACCGTTGTCACGTAAGTGGCCTTAAAATACCCACTTGGGAGGATGCACACTTCTGAATTGGGACACAGCTTGTGGTAATTACTGTTCATAGCGCCACTTTTAACGTCACTCTGTGGCATGCCGACGGTGCAATAAACGGCGTTATTGGAGTGAAATTAAAATCGACGTTAATAACGGCGTTGTCTGCGCCTTTTGCGGCGGTCTTTACAGCGTTAACATTGACTACGGTTTTTGCGTGGCTTAATAAGTTTTAAAAAGCGTTTTCGCCGGCGTTAAATTTAAAAAACGTTTCTGCCAAGTGCCCGTTAGTGATCCTTTTGGCTTGCCATATTCATCGGCGAGATGAGCTGTAATTGAGCGACGCGGTTTCTGCGATAGGCGTGTATTGAGCGGTGTGAATATGCGATACGCATGTATTGAGCTGCGCAAATGAGGCGTATCGTCCGTAGTTGGGTGAACCGCGAGCAGTTCATAAAAATTGAACTTTGACGAATTTTCCGCGCCGCGTTGACCAATCAGGAGCTTGCTGTAGTTGTGACATGTGCAGCACGGAGACTGTGTGGAATTAAAACAGTCATGCACTGTCATTAAAACTTTGCAAGAACTGCCAGAGCTGTATGATGATCTTCTTGCTTTTAAAGTTATAAATAATAGTTTGAAACAATGCTTTGATAAAACTATCAGCAAGACTCTAGGGAAACCTTTAATATATTCGACCAGTGCTCCCAAGCAGAGCAGGACCTCCAAAGAGACTCCACTTCTCCTCACGACCTTCAGCAATGGACCTCCATTCATCAGTGAAGTGTAGAGGATGACATTTGTCAGGATTTCCCTCGGGTCTCGTGATTCCTGTGGGATGGGATAAATTTTGTTTATTAATCTCGTGATTGGGATGGGACGGGAATAAAAATCAACGGGAGCGGGCAGGAGCAGGAACATCATTAATAGATTATAATTTTCTGTGTTAAGCAATCCAAACAAGATTTTTGAAAATCTTTCAGCGCATCAAAACACGGATGTCCAAAGAGCACGTTTTTTTCCGGGTCAGCAAAAGATGTGGACCCTTTAACACTGAAGCTGTCGCCAGCGACAAACAGAGAGACAGAACTTCCGCCAGGAGCACAGTGACAGATGATTGATTTCCTGTGATCGCTTTAGCAACACTTTAGCTGTGATTTAGCAGATATTTCACTTTAAATATTATATTAATTCCGTATATAATAGTATAACCATTGTTTTAGTAGTAGTAATAGGTTAATTAGTGTTAGGTTGAACTGTTTTTTTACGGTGTTCTGCCCGTCATTCTTCTTCCGCATTCGTGGACATGCGTCTTTTTTTCCTTATTTCCTTGCATTCGTCCACCATTTTTGGCACACTAAAGTGTTATATTTCAGTGCAAAAACACTTGTAAATAGTGAAAGAAGATGTTTACACCATCATCGAGAGCCCCTGTGATTTTTGTGAATTTTTCAATTCTAGTCATATGTAATAAAAGTTTTTATACACAGGCTTTATTCCGTTTTTCAATATATAGTGTAATTTTTGACATTATAGAAATTGACTATATACAATATTGCTTCAAAACTGCTCATGCTCTTGATTCCTGCAACATATTGCTTCATTCATTTATTTTTATTTTTTGCTAATTTTTGTTTAGAAACACAAGAGTTTCTTTTGGATAAATCTAATCTGATGCAATATATTTATCTTTATAGAGATTTTTTCTGATGAAGGGGAAACCTCCTGTGGCAAGGTTGGCTCTGTCTTCAGCTGGACAGGAACTACTCTACTATATTCCACAGCTGAAAAAAACAAACCCAGACCTTTGTAAATAAAACAACCTGTAAAATCAACACTGAAACCCGTATCCAGACAAAACGTTATGAGTTGATGCACATTAGGTTGAGGTTCATTTCTGTAATCTCAAACATTTTGTTGCTGTACATTTATAGTTGTTTATAAAGAGAAACTTGAAAATTCAAATCCTTTTTTGTTATTACACACTGTTCTGAGCATTTTTAACAAAAAAAAAAAACAAGGTATTTGTAAGCTGGCAGGAGTTGGTTGGGAGTGGGAGTAGTTTTAAGTGGGAGTGGAATGGGACCAGGAGTCAGTTCTACGGGAGTGGGACAGGACAGGATTTATTTTTTTACTCTGGTCCGGATTGGGATGGGATGGGATTTTTTTTCTCTGGGAGTGGGATGAAAATCCACTCCTGTGTCGTTCTTTAGTGGAGAGCAGTGTCATGAACTCCTCCACCAAACAGTTTCAAAGTATGTAAGGAAGTGTGCCCAAATTGAATTAAAGTCCTGCATTTTTCCCTTGAGGATATAAGTCAGCTTTTCAAAAGCTAAGTTTTGGGCCATTTCCTTGATCCCTTGACACCGGGATGGCCTCTTTGTTTCTTTCCATTTCAAGGCGATAGCTCACTTTACATTAAGTAAGCTAAGGTCAATGAGCTTTCGTTTATTTTGGTTTGATATAGAATTTTCAGGATATATGTGAAGTAAGCATTTATTTGGGGCTAGTGGAACATCTTCAGTCAGGTCATTGATCATAGTTAAAATGTTTTAATTTCTTTGCACTCCAACATACAATGGTATGGGGTGCCCACGTCTGTGTTACATTTTATACAGATGTCTGGGATACTGGGGTTAAATTTGTGTAACTTAGCTGGGGTAATTGAAGGATAATTTAGGTATCTCCCAACAGTTTCATTTTCTCTAGCTATGTGGTGTATTATGTTATAATCATTTGAGTATTATGTTTGATAATGAACTGAAAAATAAATGAGTGATAATTGTGTTTTTCTTTTGTTACTTGAATTTAATCAATAGGATATTTTTATAGACCTGTGTTATCACCCTGAGTGCCCTTTTCTCTGTGCAGAGGTTTAAAAACAATCCACCATTACAGGAGGTGAACGACTCACGTCGGACATGTGGCTCACCCACAAGGCCAGAGGCAAACGGAACTACGCCCCAACTAATTTGCATTTTTAAGAGCATTTATAAGACCAGGTCACCAGGGAGGGGTGTGAAAAGCTAACGCATTGCGACGGGAGTTTTGTCACACATTGCTGTTGTGTAATGCAGTTAGTTCACCCAGATATATCTGTAATGTGTTATTCATGAAACTCTTAGTAAATATTTGGACTTCAAGCCCTATCCTGTCTTCTCTGGAATATATTATTAGATAATCCCATCATAATGTAGGCTATTAATAGCCACTTATATTGTAGTAATCTGCACCTTGTGTTGATGCAATTTTTTTGGGCAAGTAAACAGACTTCAGTCCATTCTTCAGCAGTTTTTTTCTTCTTGGAGATCAGATTCCCATGAGATGAGATAGTGAACTTTCCTTTGATCTTTCTAAACGTAAATTGTAGAAGAATGATATGTTGCCTCTGTCTCTGCTGTTTTAACATGCTTTTCTATACTAGATATAGGGGGTTCCAAGTAGGATTTCAGCTTTGAGTGAATAAAGCTCCTTATTCGTAGATACTTATATAAGTGCTTTAGAGGGAGTTTATATTTACTTGTTAGTTGTTGGAATGGTTGCACAAATGCTTTATTTGGCTTTAACACCCTTTTCCGTCCATTTTTTTGAACCCTGGTGGGAAGTTATTGTTTCCCCAGATCAGCGCTAAGCTTAAGAGTGTGATTGCTTCATTTAAAAAATCATGGTCTTCGTACCAGACTGCAATTGTGTTTTGGAGAAATAGGTTCTGGGTAGATTTCTTTCAAAGTTTTTGCTGAAGCAGAGTATAAATACATCTGGAGGGGATTGGTCAATCCCAGTCCATCCATGAGGGGTAGTATTACTCAAGAAAGTAGTAGGCTGCAGAGGAGAGTTGGGCGGCTAGGTAGCAGAGCTTAATATCGGGTAGTTTAAGGCCCCCTCTATCATATGGTAGAGTAAGGCTTAGACGAGGGCGCTTGAGGACGAGTGTTTTTTCATTATAGAAAAAAATGTCGCTCAGGGTGAAAGTGGTATGGATTGAAAGAGGTAGAGGAATTTGGGTAGGATTGACATTTTGAATTAGTTAATACACCTATCACTAAGATTGCCTTCACTTCTCCAGGGATTCTGTGATTTTCTTTTACCAATGGATCATAATTATATGGAATGATATCCTTTATATTAGGGGTCACCTTAATTCCAAAGTATGTCAACCCAGGGGAGTTTTGAAAATGATATATTGGGCAGAGGGTTCTCTCTTTCTAATTCTTTGAATCTTTTTAGTATGTTGTGGAGGTCTAATGTAGAGGGTTCCAGTTTTGTAATGACAATAACAATACCGTCCTCTCGTTGTCCTATTGTAATTCCTTTCATTTCAGTACTGTTTCTTATAGTCAGTGCTAGAGGTTCCACAGTAAGTATGAATAGTGGAGGTGATAAGGGGCAGGCCCGTCAACAATATTTGATTCTTGGTTATAATTTCTGCCTGTTGTTCTTTATAGAGCAGTTGAATCCATTTTATAAATATTTTACCAAACCCAAATCTTTTTAAAACCTCAAAAGGTATCTCCATTCAATCCTGTCAAAGGTTTTTTCAGCATCCAAAGACAGTATAGCATGATCGGCCAGGTTTTGTTTTTCAAAAAGTACATTTAAAACTCGTACATTGTGCAGGGCGCTTGTCTTGTAGTGACAAATCCGTTTTGATCATTTATTACTAGATTGGGTATGTGGGTTTCAGTTCTTTTGACGAGTAGTATTTTGGTGTCACAGGACATTAGGGATATCAGCCTTAAGATGATTTTTCATTGGGAGGCTCACCTGGTTTTAAGATTAGAGTAATTAATGCTGATCTTAAGGATGGGGACAAGATACCTTTTCCAAGTGACTCTTTAAACATTTCAAGCAAGAATGGTGTCAGTTTCTTTGGAAAGGTTTTGTAAATTTTAAGCCATTCGGCCCAGAGGCTTTCCCATTTTTCCTGGACTGTAATTGAATCATATGATTCCTCAATACTTAATTTCACGTCCATACCATCACTGTCTTTTCCTGGAACTTCTGGGAATTTAAGTTTTCCCATTTGGTTTTCTTCTTCTGCTTCTGGACCTTTTGACTTGTACAGGTTTTCATAGTATTCTCTGAATGCAGCATTTACTTCCATTGACTCTGCAGTTGTACCCCCTCTTTCAGTGGTTAAAGAGTTTATGGCTTTATCTGTTTATACGTTTTTGATTCAAGGCAAGTACTTTTCCTGACTTTTCACCTTGGTCATAATAGGTTTGTTTTAGCCACATTAATTTCTTTGCTATTCTACTGCTGGTTAGTTTGTTAAATTTGGCCTTGAGTAGGGAAATTTTTTTTTTATAAAGAGTTGTTGTTCTAGTTTTTAAATTTGTTTTCCCCAATCTCTTAACTTAATGTTTTTAGGGTTTATATTTTGTATAGCTTAGTATTTCCCCTCGGATGTATGCTTTATAATCCTCCCACTTTAACGAGGCACTTGTTTGGGTAGTGTTCATTTTAAAATTTAGTACAAAAATAATTTTTTACAGTGAACGCATGCATGAAGCTTGCTCTGTTTCTCCAGTGATGCAGCAACTCCCTCCATGCTCCAGTGAATCTTCACGAGATTACAGTGCTGACATCAGAAGCCTGCACTCAGGCAGCTTTCAATTGGTTTAGTCTAAACGTGATGAAATGAAAGCGAGTTGAGCTGAAGTATAAAACTCCAGCAGAGGCGAGGAGCTGCAGACCGGAGCTCAGAAGCACCGACTGGACCGCCATCACCCCTGCTACTGCTGCTGCTGGTTAAAGAAAGAGAAGCACCCCATCCTTTATCAGGACACTCTTCCACAGCCAGCATGAGTGAGGTGAGCGATTTCTCTTCGTGTTCTTTGTTTATCTGCGCATCATCCCGGAGAACGATGCGTTTACTGTAGGGAAATGCTGCTTGTTCGCTGTTGCAGGTTGTAGATGTGTTGAAAGCTTTGAACTTGGTTGCTGGATTGTGAAATTTCCAATTGCATTGAGTTTGGGAGCTTTTTAGCATTGCTGAAACCATTTAGCGTCAGCAGTGTAGAAACTGGTTTATTGTCGATTCAGCAGAATCGATGCGGAGATGAATTGTGATGCCGATTAAAACTCCCACATTATTCACGAGAAGGATAGGTTGTTAAATAACTATTCATAAATATATTAATGTGTTTAATCTAGTTAACATATAATCACGTTGATCTCGAGGAGCTCAGCCCTGGCTCAAGAAAACCCGTTTTATTGTGCATTAGTGAACAAAGATTAGGGAAATTATATCTGTGTTGCAGTATTTTATTAATTACATAATTTAAAATCTTTACACACAGATCTGACATTTTTTTTATCTAAAGTTTCTTGCAAAGAATACGATCGAAAGGCACGAGTGCCAACGGGAGCTCACACATCTGATCGAATGAGTGGTGCCAACAAAAAAGAGTCTTGGATAGTCACATTGGATCCGTTTTTCATAAGAAGAACGACCAAACTGGCTCTTTTGGTGATGTGAGTAGGACATAGAAGAGCCATTTGGTGGCGCTCATTCCATATTTCATAGCAACTTCATACAGGAAAGAAATAGCGTACAACAAATCCTCTATTTTCTCCACATTTTTGTCTAAAAGATCTTTGGTTTCTTCTGTCATCTCGTCTTCTTTTTATCTGTTTCTCAATTTGTCGCAGAGTGCATCAGAGAGTGTCATTGCATCAATTTTAGTCACTTAGTATGAAGCGAATGCCAATTTTTAGGACATCAGAATTCCTTTAAAGTAGATTAGGGAGTATCCTGTTATAATCTAGACAAGTCATATAATTTATGTTATGGGTTTATAACACATGCAACCATTGTTCGGGAGTAGTGTGACTGCCCCATCAGTGTAGATAATATTCGTGATTAATGTTATGTATTAACTTAACTAAACACCTCTTCCGATTCAATGAGCTACCGATCTCACAAGCCAATCAGAGCAAGCCGCTGTTAACTCCGCCCTCATGATAGATTTGTGCCAGAAAGACAAATGCAAATTTAGAACATTGTTTTGAAAACAATTGACAGCACATTAAAAATGGTGATAAGTTAAGTCTGCAAAAGAATTATTTGAAGATTTATTTGGTTTTTATGAACATTTTGTTTGTTTTCATAGAATTTGAATATAAAAAAAATTATTGAAATTATTTGGCCCACATCTATTTTTACAACCAGCACCACACCGCACCCATGACCATTAAATATACATACTAGGCATTTTAATTCAAATGAAAACAGCATTTATTTCACTCTGAAAGTGCTTGGAAACCTCAGCCTGTAAACTGTCAACAACATATGATTATGTTTGATTGATAAATGAGGTCATACTAATAACAAGATAACGAAAACATTTACAAAGCAGTGTTTGTAATCTATACTAAACATTTTTTTAAATCATTTATCACACGGTCGCTGTGCAAAAAAAAGAATGGCATCCAATTAACATGGGTTTAATTTAATTCTCCTGGACTTCAGTGTCCGGACAGCAGAGCTGAATTTCGATTGATGCGCTTGTGGCTGGGACACAGAGAATGATTTTTTCACCTTGGCAAGCACAGGAAAGGCGATTGACTGTGACTGCCGGAAACTTAGAATGTCGTCATACATAACTTTTTTATTTGATTTTGTGTTTAATGACCCACCCCAACCCTGCTCTGCAAATAAATTGACATTTTTTTTACCCGCTCCAACCCGACCCGTGAGTTCCGGGGCTTAAGACATCACTACCAGGGGGGCCCGCCACAGCGGGAGGACAGTAGTCGTCATTCACACCACACTGATCGCTCTGATCTGAATTAGTTGAAATTAGTCATGTGACGTCATATGGGCCACTCATTGGTCATCGTACATGTTTCCTCAAATGCTTTTCTATTGGTTGCAATGACATGCACAGGGCAAAATGCTTGATATGGGTGCACAATAAATTTAGAGGTGGATAATTATAACTGCAAATTATGTCATTCTGATGAGTGCATTAGCATTTGTCCTGATAACATGTATTTTTGTCAGCTTGGCTGCGATCCGCTAGAACTGAGACATTAAATAATTCTGCGTTCAAGTAACATCATCACAACCAGTTTGCAGCACTAAGTGGTAGAGGTCAACTGATTTATCGGCCAGCTGATATATCACGGCAATATTTGCTATTTTTTAATGTATCGGCATTGGCTAATATCCGCGTTTAGTAACGCTAATTTAAAGTCTGGCACATCTGCGGGCAGCCCTGTGTTATTGGTGCGGCGGAACGTGTTGTTGAAGGACTTCAAACCAAAAGAAGATTCAACATAGTCCTGGGCGTTAAACGTATGGCTTAAATTGTGATTTGTTACCGTCTTATGGCCATTTATTTACTATATGTTACTAGTAAACTACGAAGAGTTGCTTCACGTAGTGAAAGATAAAAACAAATAGCATTGAACCGGCATCATTACCGTTAGCTAAGCTAGCGTAGTCAATGGAGTTCAGTCTATTCAGCCAGAAACGAGCAACACTGAACAAAAGGGCTCTATATCTGCGCCAACTTGTCTGTGCACGCTAAACACACAAACACGTTCAGTTTTTCTCACAGGAGAACATGCAGGCCGTGTGCGCGCTGTTGTGTGTGTGTCCTTGCATACAAAGCTGTGCAGCATGACATGTTTTTATTCATTTATTTTAATTACTATTATTGTATGGTAATTTGGTACGTGAAGCAATTTTTTAACAACAAAACAAAAACAAAATATTATTGAATGTTTTTTTAATTAGAGCATATTTTTGATGGTTATTGTTGTCTTTGGATTATAAACTCAAGGTGTAGGTAAACTACTGAAATGCTAATAAATGTGTCTTCTGTTCAGTAAATGCTGTCTGATGTAATTTTAATAGTTAATGATTTTATTTTTTAAAATATTTTTCAGTTTAATTTATTTTTACTAATAAAGTTGTGCTGATTTATTTTGTGCCGTTTAAGTCACAGTTTAATAAATGATGGTGTTGTGCATGCTCTTATTTGTATGATATTTTAGCAGAAAACGAAGGAGACATTAAATGTGAAAAATAGGCGAAAACAAAAACACAATGGCAGCACTTATCACTTCACATAAAATTAAAAAAGCTTCTTTGGGAGACATAAGTGTCATGGGGTTCTAGTTCCACCCTATTTTCCTGTGAAATGGAATAATAAAAATATATATATATATAATAATTGATTCAACATTTACAACATCATTCGACTTTAAATAAGTTTAGCGCTGATCAGTATACTCTATAGATTTTAAATGTTAGAAATTTTAAATGGATCCATTAGTAATTTACTGTTAACATTATCACCAATGTTTTATATCTTTTGACATGTCTCTTATAACAAGCTCTAGCACAAGATTTCAAATACTTTCACTGAGTCTCTGAAACATTAGTCCAGTGAGGATTGCCCGGGACCAGCTGGTGTTTCAAACACTACAAGATGTTAAGGTCGGGCTGAGTGGCATTGAGAAAGGATTAAGAAAAGAATGAACAAATCACAAATGCAAAATCACAATGAAAGTGTTTACATGAAGAGTAAAGGAAATCATATGGCACAAAGATCATTCTCCCATCACAATCTTGGGCTTCATTCAAGCATGAGTGTCTGTGTGAGACAGATAGAAATGTACCTGAGGATCACAAATGCTGGACCGATCCATATAAACTGTGAAATCCTGCATGGAGGTGTTGGAGATGTGGGTTTAAGACAACAGTCTTGAATAATTTAAGCTCTAGACTCGTTTAAGCAGTTCTTTTTTCTCTCTGAAGGACAGATATTCATGCTCTCTAACAGATTTAGCTGGACTGTAGGAATCCCAGAGTGTGGGTGGAAAGCAGGGGAAATGGAGGAGTTGTTTGTTGGAATGGGCTCATAACAATACAGCTTCAGCATTTTCACACAGCGGCAGCTGAAAATTTGTACATAAATATTTGTAAAATGAAAACATGTTTAAATTATACGAACAAAGTACTGTAAAATAGAAGCATTTCACGAGTTCACCACCAGGGCCTGCCCTGTAGTAGGAGCATGAAGTGGCAAACTGTCCGGACATGGATCACATCCATGTATTACCCCCAAAGAGATGCAGGACAGCTGCCAGATGTTGTACCCCCAAAAAGAGCTCGGACTGGCAGGGTGCTGATAGTAGTAGGGGCTTACGGTGTGGACACAATTGGCAACAGGAAAATCAGTAGGGGTAGGTCCTTGGCTATACCATGCAGCTCAATAAGGTAGGGTTTGCTTAGGCAACGGCATGCAATGGTGGACAGGTGTGGAAGGACAGTTAAAGGAAAGATTTACACAGGTGTGGAAGGACAGTTATCAGCTCCACTGTGAATTTGTTTTCATCTCTACATCAATTTGCACATCTAATTAATCAAAAATAAAAGCTAAAAAGTCTAATTTATTTGAGCTCTCACTAAGAAGGGGGGGGGGGTTGATCAGGAAGACACCCTTTACCATGCGCCGTGGTGTAGTGGTAGTGTGCAGGACACATGTGTGCGGTTGCACAGGGCTGATGCGGGTTCAAATCCCAAACTTGTTGTCTTTCCCATCCCACCCCATTCTCTGATTTCCTGTCACTCTCCACTGTCCTATCCGTTTAAAGAAAGAATCAATAAAGGCCACGGCCGAAAAATAATCTTAACAAAAAAAAAAAAGATTCAGATGAAAAGTTTAAAGATGTAAAAGGGAAGTGTTGTCCCGAGGAGTGCCATGCCTTTGTTTCTTTCACCTGATAAGGAGTCATTCATTTTCTAACCCAATTATTCCACAAGAGATGGGGATAGACCCCGGACATGTCGCCCACCCATTGCAGTCCAATTTAGCTAACCACATGTTTTTAGGATTGTGGGGAAATGGGAGTACCTGGAGGAAACCCACACAAGTGAGGGGAGAACATGCAAACTGGGGAGCCTTGAACCGACAACCTTCTAACTGAAAGGCCACAGTGCTTCCCACTGCACCACCGTGCCACCCTTGCTAAGGAGTCATTGTTACAAACCCAATGTTTTGTAATTGTTTATATTATATTTATGTAATGTGTCGCATTATTCTATGTTTATGTGCGTGTTGAGAGTGAGTGACATTTCGCTGCTCCAATCAGAGTCTGGGGGCGGACTATTTAACATGCGCGTCTGCTCCGGTCCCCCTCTCTCTCTCTCGGAGTTCGTGGCCGTCCGACCGCTTCTATCATTGGCGCACAATCACTGTGTCTCGTCCCGATCGTATAGTTCGGTGCAGTTATCTCTCTCTCTCTGAGAAAACAAGTTTGATCCCCGTGCTCTCTGAGTGCAGCGTCTCTCCTTCAGCGCTGCTTCCCGTTGGCACTCGTTTCCACAGTCATCTTCCCCAAAAACTCTCAGGTTTGGTTAAGCACTCTATTTTTCCTTTAGCATTTAAATATTCTTTCGCGTTCGATCACCACGGCACTGTATATTTTGTTCCCCTGCTCACCTTTTAGTTTGACCTTGCCCCACATAGTTCGCTTTGTTTTGATTGGGAACTCTTGGGGTGGGTTTGGTGGGTGTGTAGTGATTGCGGTGTGCGTGCGTGTGTGTGCGTGAACGTGTATGCTATTTAGAGTGTTTATGGTTGCAGATGTTTGCTTCTTTGGCTGTACCTGTTTTCATTTGACTCTGCATTGACCTGTGTTTTGAATGGCATTTTGTTTGGAGAATTTTTGTGTTGTAAAATAAACTTATTTATTTATCTTTAGTTGGAGTTAATAAACAGTGATATTTTGAGTTACCTGATTTTGTCTGTGGAATTGTTTAATTTGCTTGAACTAGCATCCCAGCACTATTTTATACTTCCTCAATGTACGCTCCCATAGCTCACTACATCTTGCAGGCTAGGGGTCGTAACAGTCATTCATTCATTCATTTTCCAGCTGCTTATTGCCTTTTGGGGTCTCTAGCCTGTGACCCCAATCTCTAGCGCACAAATGGCGAGAGGCGGGGGTACACCCTGAAGCCAGTCCATCTCGGTCATAAGGAGTCATTCTTTTTAATCCTGCCCGTACTTTCTGAGATTACAAATGGCAGAGATCAGACAGAGACATTGAGATTATTCATTGTAGAGCAATAATCACAATACATGACTGAATTAGCCTCTACTGTCTATATTCTAAATCTTAGAAGTACAGGGCCTTTTTGAAAGTTTTTTACCACGTTACAATTTGCTGTAATAAATTATTATTGAAACAGTTTTTGTGGCAATGCTTAATATCATTTTTAGTACAACCTCAGCTTCTTTTTACCCAAATTGTTTTCCTTACATTAACAAAATAATTCCACAACAAACCTGAGATTGTACAAAAATACAATCTGATGGGAATATCTAATAATATATTCCAGAGAAGACAGGAGAGGGCTTGAAGTCCAAATATTTACTAAGAGTTTCATGAATAACACATTACAGATATATCTGGGTGAACTAACTGCATTACACAACAGCAACGTGTGACAAAACTCCCGTCGCAATGCGTTAGTTTTCACACCCCTCCCTGGTGACCTGGTCTTATATATGCTCTTAAAAATGCAAATTAGTTGGGGCGTAGTTCCGTTTGCGTCTGAAGTTTTGGACGTGAGCCGTTCACTTCCTGTGATGGAGGACTGTCTTAAACCTCTGCACAGAGAAAAAGGCACTCGGGGTGATAACACAGGTCTATAAAAATATCCTATTGATTAAATTCAAGTAACAAAAGAAAAACACAATTATCACTCATTTATTTTTCAGTTTAATATTACACTTAATACTCAAATAATTATAACATAATACACCACATAGCTAGAGAAAATGAAACTGTTGGGAGATACCTAAATTATCCTTCAAATTCCAAGTATTAAAAACATTGTAATGTTTAATGCACAAATCTGAGAAATTGAGAACAGTTTTTATGTTTTATAACAAAAATCAAAAGTGTTGGGACAAGATTAAATTTCATAAATCCACCCAAAACTGGAATATCACATAAAAAATATTGGAATAAAGCATCATTTCCATCCAATGAGTCCAAGAGATATATATAATACAATAACATTTCTGAATGTATAAATAGATGCCTAAATCAGTGTTGCAAGGAGTACAATTAACATGTACGATTGCTTTTGGTCAACAAGACACACTTTTTTTGGTCATGTGGTCAAACATGCTGTCAAAAAACTCTTTCTTCTTTCTGATTCTGTCTGATTAACATTTCAACTAGATTAGATTATCACTAGTATAGCTTTTATCCTGGGCATTATTTACTCTCTATTTTCCAAGTCTGTCATTTAGTAACTGTTTCATCAGGAAGTTCTAAAACCACCTCAAGACGAGTTCATTATCTTTTGGAGTTTAGTCCTTTGCTGCAGCAGAAGATAAAGACTCGCTGTGTGCAGTCTGGCTTGTTTTCTTTCTTTATCTGGGTGGAAGATGGTAAAGCGCTGGGTCGTAATGGATAAAAATCAATTGTCAGGCCTGATTACGTCCAGTGTTTGCTCCTTGAGGGCCTAGCATAGATTTCCATCACAATCAAGTTCAGCTCAGCACATGGAGAGACTCCAAACAAATCAAGCAAATTGTGTAGATGGACCAGAAAGTCTAGGTTATTTCATACAGTAGCCCCTGTTCTGATCAACATAGTTCTTGCTGTGGTGGTTTAAGGCCTGCAGTAACTATGCTGTGCTCTAAGGCTATGTCAGAGCTAATTTTGCTCCAAATATTTTGGATGTGGAAGCGCTTCTGAAACAATTGCCTAAATTGCTGTAACACAATTTTTTTCAAGGTTCAAAAGTCCTAGAATCTTAAAGAACAAAATTGCTTATTTGCTCTAGAGGAGTGAAGTATACCCTGGCATAACTTTTTATTCCTTTCTGAATTTTTCAGAAAATATAGCAAAAAAAACATTTTTTCCTCTTATACTTAGTGGTTGGGTGAAGCCACTTATTATCAAACAACTGTGTTGTACTCTTGACAGTGCTATGGCAAAAACCTTTACTCTTACTATGGCCACAACCATAAACAGTACACTTGGAGAGGAGTCAACAAGGCCTATGATGAACAAACAACATCCCTATTGGGAAGAACGGAGGTGGGTCACTGATGTTTTGGGGATGTGTAAGCTCCAAAGTTACAGGGCACTTGGTCAAAGTTGGTGGTAAGATGAATGCAGCATTATCTCAAAGAATACTGGAGGAAAATGTGCACCATCAGCCTGGAAGCGCGTTTCTGGTCTTTCAAATAGGACAACTGTCCAAAACACAAGGCCAAGTCCACCAAGCGATCTCTGGTTGTTTTTTAATGGCGTAATTTTGAAACGATGTTAATGTGGCAGAAGGTTTAAAAGCAAAGATGTGATTTCACCTTAACTTAAAAGTTGTACAAATGTTTAACCACAGAAACGTAAAGTTAGTACATTTGTCTGCTATTCCCCACTCTGTGTAGCAACATACAAGGAAATGAATTGATGTAAACTAATGTTTATTAATTAGCGTTGTTAGCTTGCTCTGTAACTTAGATGTTTGCAAAAGCTAATTTCAAGACAGCTTTGAGATTGCAACTCACTTTGATTTAGCAAATAGTGCTGGATGGTGCTCCCGCAGATGTGAATCATATTTGATGTATTGCCTCCTTTAGCAGCAGCTCTTTTTAAACATGATTTGCATGTCGGCTGACCTTCCTCTTCCAAGCCGTGGCCATCAGAAATTTTGCAGATCACTTGGTCTTTTTTGACGGCGGGGGAAAGTTGTGGGGGTTCACTTCTTTGGCTATGCTGAACTTAAATTATTGCCTAGTCTCGCTGGCTCAGAATCCAGAGGAAAAAATCACATGCACGTTCCTGCCAGCACTAGCTGCTGCTGTGAGAGGTTCTCCTTTTTTCCCTCTCTCTCTCTCAGTTGGGCACGCTCCTACACGAGTCTCTCTCTTTCCTCTCCTATGCGCGCCAAGGCAGGCGCCTCTCTTTCCCCAGCTTTCTCTGTGTGCCCCCGGCGCCCAGCTGTTTTATATTGCCCTTATTAGGCCTTGTATTTAATCGTGATGATTGCTTTGCTTTGTTACGGGTTCATTGTCTTCTAGCAGTCCTGTTTTGTCTCGCGTTTGATTAAGTCTGTGAGTTTTTCCTCTGCTTGTCTTTGCCAGTAATTATCAGTTTTTTATTTACATTTTTTTTGGCTTGACGAAGATTGCCACATGTAGCCATGTTTGCTGCGTGCATCTCAGTTGTACGTTTTTTATCAAAGAGACTATTTTCTTGGATGATCGACTTTCACTGTTTGAACAGTTTTATTGGAGGTCTAAATAAACTGTTGAACCTTTGTCCTGCGTTTGGGCTCTTTCACTTTGACAAAGAAGCAAAAAATGCACATATCATAGCAACTGTATCAGTTTTTGCTTGCGGTTTTTAGAATAATTATGAAATGTGTTTTTATAACCCCATGTGATGTAGATCCTAAATGTACAATGTATCAAATGCATTTTTTACTGTGTCTGTGCAATTCTATTAGTTCTCGTTCCATACTGATCAATTGTAAGCTTTTGGTCCAGAGATGTGCGTTTACCTTGAGCTAAGACACTGCAACATTTTGGTTAGTCATTGCTTTTATTATTGGCTTAATCTCTTTTCCATTATTTTGACTAAGTCCCTTGTTTTGGTTTAGGATAACTCTGTAACTGTGGGACTTTTGAGTTTAGTCTTCAGTCAGTGGTAGTGTACAGTAATGTTAACTGTCATTCTGCGGTTTCTGTTGCTCTTCTCTCTCTCTCTCTCTATGATGCTTTGTGTCTTGGTCTCTCTACTCTCTGATTCCAGCTGGGTCTTGGTCTCTGTACTCTATGATCTCAGCTGGGTCTTGGTCTCGGTACTGTCTGATCTCAGCTGGGTCTTGGTCTCTGTACTCTATGATCTCGGCTGGGTCTTGGTCTCTGTACTCTATGATCTCGGCTGTGTCTTGGTCTCTGTACTCTATGATCTCAGCTGTGTCTTGGTCTCTGTACTCTATGATCTCAGCTGGGTCTTGGTCTCTGTACTCTATGATCTCAGCTGTGTCTTGGTCTCTGTACTCTATGATCTCAGCTGGGTCTTGGTCTCTGTACTCTATGATCTCAGCTGGGTCTTGGTCTCTGTACTCTATGATCTCAGCTGGGTCTTGGTCTCTGTACTCTATGATCTGAGCTGGGTCTTGGTTTAGCCACTCTCTGATCTCAGCTGTGTCTTGTTCTCAGTCTTGACTACAAGACTACGACATTTATAAAATGTAAAACATAATTTAGTATTGTTTAAAAAACGGATGTGTAAAGCTCCCTAATAATACATTTTTATTGACAGTTCTATTTCATGAGTCTTCTCTTTAAACAAGGATTTAATTTCCTTGATTGTAAATGAGACACACAGACAAACTCTGCAGCTCAGCATCTCTTCTGCAGAGTGTACACATCAATTATCGGCAGACAGGGTTTTGAGCTGCTTTCTCCTCGCAGGAGGGTGAAGGCTTCCAAATCGATTCATGGAATCGATGAATCCAATCTGCAATTACATCCACTTCCTGATGGAGAAATCTGACCATTTGCATTCTCAGATGAACTCCTGCATACAGATGTGCTCTAACTGATAACACAAGACAAGATTGGTTTGTTTGTGGATATTTCTGCAGAACTTAAATGACATTGTTTTTTTTATTTCACGTTAAAACAAGTCCTCTAAGAGGTGATACTGGAAGTCAGATGGATATCTATATATGTATAGTTCAGTTAAGTTCAGTAAAGCTGCTGCAGATTCTAGCTTCAATTACAGTGGTAACCTGAGATACAAAACTAATCCATTCCAGGGTGGCGTGGCGTTCGTATCTCGAAGCAAGTTTTACATGTAAAACGCCCAACGGCTCTCAGAAACAGTGATTAAAAAAATGGAAAAACCAGAGAAAAATCACGTAACGTTTCTTCAATCCTTAAATCTACACATTGTTAATGTAATAAATGATAATAAAACAGAATAAAACACAAGCAAAATACGTAATACGTACACAAATGTGAAACCTTACCTTGAGTGAAGCGATGTGTCGGAGGAGGTGGAACAGGTGGTGGAAGACATTACAGCACTACGTATACAGGTTAACTTTCTTGAGATATTTCAAGAATCACAAATGCCAACACGGTTTCAAGCACAAGCGGAGAGAATACCGAGTGTGTGAGAAAGGATCGAGAGATGCTTCTGAGGATGCGTCACAGGGTTTCTCTATCTTGCGCTACAGAACAGCACTTTCCACGTTATAAACGTTATTTCTTTAACGACACCTTGACTCTAACATTTGTTATAGTACATTATTAGTAATCTATACATAATGTTTCACTTGATTTAAAACTGATTTAAAGTGTTGTAAAGCGTATCAGCCCCTTAAAGCACACTTTCTTCAAAGGGAGAAAAGAGCACAAGGACCCGGAAGCGCAGC
>SRMA01026236.1:573479-616951 GCA_007224835.1 Danionella cerebrum
CGTAACGTTTCTTCAATCCTTAAATCTACACATTGTTAATGTAATAAATGATAATAAAACAGAATAAAACACAAGCAAAATACGTAATACGTACACAAATGTGAAACCTTACCTTGAGTGAAGCGATGTGTCGGAGGAGGTGGAACAGGTGGTGGAAGACATTACAGCACTACGTATACAGGTTAACTTTCTTGAGATATTTCAAGAATCACAAATGCCAACACGGTTTCAAGCACAAGCGGAGAGAATACCGAGTGTGTGAGAAAGGATCGAGAGATGCTTCTGAGGATGCGTCACAGGGTTTCTCTATCTTGCGCTACAGAACAGCACTTTCCACGTTATAAACGTTATTTCTTTAACGACACCTTGACTCTAACATTTGTTATAGTACATTATTAGTAATCTATACATAATGTTTCACTTGATTTAAAACTGATTTAAAGTGTTGTAAAGCGTATCAGCCCCTTAAAGCACACTTTCTTCAAAGGGAGAAAAGAGCACAAGGACCCGGAAGCGCAGCGTGACGTGAGACAAACAAGTGGAAAATAGAGCAGAACTGTGTGTTATTGTTTCTATCTCGAATTTTTCTTCATATCTCATCATATCATCACTGTAGACCCCCATCGCAAACGTAAATGTAATTTTTTATTACCCACCTCTGTGGGTTTATTTATATTAATCATAGTGGCATGACAAACTTTGTATGATGTCACTGACTCCTCCATTGCAACAAAAATATTTACCTTGATAACCATTCCATTTTGCAATAAAATACTTTTAAATGGCACTTTTAGAACCCAACATCAAAGTTTGTGCACAATCTTTTGACATCTAGTTACACTTTGTAATTTTCTCCAATGCTCACTCTTTTACCTTTTTTTTCCTCTTCCACCTCTACTCTTTTTCCGAGTCTGTCTGTCCTTCTCTTTTTCAGCATCTTCTTTTGCTTACACCTTCCTCATCTTATTTAATCTTATTTCTCACCCTCTTTTTCTTCGCCTGCTAATCCTAGATCAACTTTCTCTTCATCTTTCTCATCTTCTTCTTCTTTTAGACCTTCATCTTTTTCCAAGTATAATTCTTCAGCCTCTTGTTACATTTTTTTCTTTTTCCGTTTCTGGTTGCCCTTCATTCAACTTTTAATTCAGCTTCTCTTTCCTTATCTTTCTTCACTTCTGCTTCCACTTTTGTGAGTGTTATGATTTCTACCCTATGGTTTGATTCCTGAGACACTCCTGTAAGTGTACTGTGAAGGCTCGCACTTTGCATTAGCCTTTTCTTTATTAATTATTTTATTTAAGTTCTAGGCGGAGCTGCTAATTGTCCTGATGGATGACACCTGGCCCTGGAGTCTCTCCACAGAGTAAAAACTCTCTTGGGATGTGGTGGTGGAGGAGCCGAGACTCTTTTTGAGCAGTCTGTTGCTGGGCTAGCGCTACCCTGACATTTACGTTTACCCTGGCGTTTACGTTTGTTTGGACCTTTGAGTTCTTTATTAAATATTATTATTATTGTGGTCACACTTTCGTTTTCGCCTTTTTGTCATGATCGTTGAGACAGGCCATGACAGTACAAAATTGTTCCAGCATACAAAAATGACCAGTTCTTTTCCTCCACCTCCTGCTCTTCCAGAGATGCCTTCTGCTCCTACAGAGAGACCCACTCTTGTTCCTAAAGCAAGACATACTCCTGCTCTTCCTGAGGGTCTCACTCCTGCACATCCAGAGAGGCCTGCTCCTGCTCCTCCTGTTGGACCTGCTCCCTTTGATGATTTTTTTACCATGGCTTGCCTCTCTCTGTGCGGCTGGTCCCATTCCACTCTGACATACTGGTCGTGGAGGGGGAGGAGCGGTGCAGGAGCAAACAGGGGACAGAGGCGGAGCTGCGCAAATGTGGCGTGGCTTCGCAAAACAGAGCATTTTAGCACGTTACAATGTCTACCGTAGGAGATTCAAGGATTACTCAAATATTCATGAATGATTCAGTCACGATTCAGGAACGCTTTTAATGAGGGACTGGCAGTATAACACAACATAAAGCTCAATAAAGTAGATTTTGAATAATCCCCCCCTTAAAACTTTTACTGTACTGTAGAACAATTTATTGTTGTTACTCTTTGCATAAAAATGTGTTTTTTTTTCTCTGAACAATAGGCGGTATAAACTAATACACAAAATCATATTCATAAAGATATATTCATAAAGAATCTATTTACACGACTATGTTTATGCCGAACTGGAAAGTAGATGACAGCAGTGATATCTAAACAGACCAAATATAAAAAAATAATAACAAAGCAAATATTATAAATAAAGACTAAATTCATTTTACACCTCATTGCTATGGTGTATTGTATACAGACACGATGAACACATAGTGAATAATTGATGCAAAGACCCTGTTCTCATTAAATACATGAGCATGGGGGAAACTGACAACATGCTAACAGACGGAGCAGGCCTGAATCTTAGCTTTGAAGTAACATAAACCTGTCATCTTTTTATATTTATGTTAACCAACGTTACTTAATGAACATAGCAAAGGTGTCAATAAACGTAACTGCCAGTGTATTGATGAACACGAACAATAGCCTAGTAAAGTTTATTCTTTTCAAAAAGATTAATACATTTCTTAGTCTTTTTAAATGTGTTATTTCACTAAATAAATAATCTTACACTTACCAGACATTTGTTGGCATCCTGTGAGATACGTTAGCTCCCTTCTGGTCTGTTAAATAGATGGCGAACACCGTATTCTAGCCGCTTCGAAGCAAATGGGAATACTGTCGCTGCACAGAAGAGGGCGTTGTCGCGTATTGAAATCCGTCAGCCGCAAAATACTTATAAATGGTTCCAAATAGCCAAACACAAACTAGAGTACTTCAGCCATAATTGGGTCAGATAGATTGGGATGTGCTTGTTCTGAGACTGCCAGACTTGGTCCGACCACGTTAGACTCTTCAGCAGGCCCAGATTTTAGCCGACTGTGCCATGCTTTAGCCAGAGTCGGGGGATGGCTGAAGGTTTGCTGTGAACTTTCTTGCTGTTGTCTTTAGGGAAACAGATCATATTGACTGCTTATAAAGGGAGGTCTCACAAGGACGATTAGGAGGACCCCCAATGGCTAATTATCTCCAGGTGCTACTCCAGAAACTTGTCTAGCAACACCCCTGAAGTAACCAAATGGTAACAGATGTTTGTGTTACCAACTTAAAATTTGACTATTCAATATGAGGCATTTTAAGAGCCAGCTAGCACATTGTGTGTTAGCGGTTAGCACTATAGATTGCATGCCAAAGGAAATGTTTCTTTCAGCAGCAAGTCATTTTATGGCCGATCACACAGTGTTTTCACACATTCATTAGTTTTTACCTCCTGCAGAGTTTTCTGGTGGCAACGTGCTTCAATAAAATCCTGCATTTATCTCCCATCCTCCTGTCTGCTTCCTACATTCACCCAGCATCTGTTAGCCTTCAAACATGACGCATTGGATCCTGTTATTTCCTCCGGAGCCGTCTGTGTCCTAGTTGTGTGCTTCTGCATTAAATTGTTAATAGATGTTGAGAAAGGCATGCCAAGACTTTGCTCAAGCTGCCAGAGGAATCAAAAATAGCTTTCCAAATGGCTCCGGAAAAATTGACAGAATAAATACATTTTTACATTCTGATCGAAAATGAATTGCTATTTTCCAGAAGTACATTGAGCGGATGTTACATAAAGAAAAGGATGTGGTGACTTACGATGTCCCCACTTCCTTCTCCAATTTATAGTTTATCTTAAGCGATTAATGTAAAATCTCATTTATAGTGTACAGGTCCTTCTCAAAAAATTTAGTAGTTCGAGCCTTTTTTGTTTTAATATTGATGATTTTGGCACGCAGCTCAAGAAAACCTCAGAAAAAATCTAAAAACATTAGCATATCGTGAAAAGGTTCTCTAAACGAGCTTTTAACCTAATCTGAATAAACTAATTAAGTGTAAACACCTGCAAAAGATTCCTGAGGCTTATAAAAACTCCCAGCCTGGTTCATTACTCAAAACCGCAATCATGGGTAAGAATGTTGTCCAGAAGACCATCACTGACACCCTCAAGTAAGAGGGTGACACAGAAAGAAATTTCTGAAATTTCTTTTATTGGTCAGATGAAATGTTCTATTTTTTTTTTTATTTTTCATGAGAGCATGAAAGCTCTACTGCCAAGCCCAAGCAATTCAGGAAAAGTCCCAGAACACAGTACCTGGATTTCAATGTGTCTCATTCCCCTGTCCTTCTTCCAGAATGAATGAAACGTACCACAAACAGGAGAACGTATGCACTAGCACTCAGCACAATACAAGCTCATGTCACATTTAAACCAACCCTAAATACTACATTTAAGACAAGCACAATTAATAATGAAATGTGCTAAAATATAATATACTGACTTCATTAACCAAAACATTTTCTCAGGTTTTCTCTGGATTCCCTCTGGGATCAGGAATAGATGAGTCTGGTCACATGACCTACATTGACAATAATGAACTCATTACCCAATAAAGTCTCTGAGTGTTTGTGTTCTTTGAACCCAACAAGATAATTGAAAAGAGTCATTAGTGTGAAGAAGAAACTGCACCCTCGCATTCATTATCCAACCAATAATGTTATGTATTTAATATTATTTCCATACTGCTGATGTAGCCTTCAATAAAAGAGCCTGTGGAATTCAACATTTATTATCAGCCCAATTTTCATTGTAAATTATTAAATATCTTAGCAGTAGTTCCAAGTTTATCAATGCTATGGTTGTTTACCTCTATTTCTGGTTTCTTCTCACCGGAGCCTCTCTTTAGTTCTTAAAATGGTGGCCGTGTAAAATAGGCGAATGACCCATCTAGCCAATGAGAGGTGTTGATGTCATATGACTGCATTTGTGCTTCTTCCAAGTAGCCCGGTTCAAAAACATCACAAGACAAAGCGTTTCTTGTTTTTATTGTTATTCATGTTATTATTTTAGTGTTAATTTCCAAGTCTTGCTGTTCTTATGCAACCCGTGTACGGTTAGTTTGTTTACACTTGTCATAGTAACATGCACACTGTAGCCAGAAAATTGAAGTGGTGTGAACTTGAAAAGATGGATGCTCATGAAAAATGCTTAATGACGGCTCATAACTGTAAGCAAAATTCACATTAATAAAATGTGAGAAAAAAGTGCTTCCAAAAATTCTGTAACTAATCTAAGTAATATTAACAATACACTATTATGGTTTTATCTTTACCTGAAAAAATCATGTTGTACCTTATTTTATGTTTGTTAAAATAACAAAATCTTGACCACTTTTTCTTTATAAACTGTATACAACTTGTGCCAACCAAATAATCCTCGGTTCTCACACACACACATACACGCACACACACACACACACACACGCAAATAAAAACAAGCTTGTTTTATTTAGTCTGTAAACGTAAGTTCCTTGATTTCTGTTGTGTTTTGGTCGTGAGGATCTCTGTGAAGGTATTGAAGTTTACAAAACCACCGGTTGGGTTAATACATTTCTCTTTCTCTACAGCGCAATTGATGATCGAGAAACAATCAAAAGCAAATTGTTTTCAAAAAGCATTTATGTGATTTATTCTCAATTCCTTGCATATATATACCTTGGACTAGTTTACTATTGATAATGTGCTGTGAGAGTGCCAGCAACCTACACACTGTGCAGAATCAGCTGAATTGAACCATCAATATCATGGTTCCAATTAAAACTAGATGGCTAAAGTTTGCACAGAAACTTTGCTGTTGGCTTGTAAAAGTGCTGTTTAAAAGTATTTTGAAAAATGTGCCCCTTGTGACATAGATATTATATTTATATAACTATATTATAAGATATATATTTAATAGTACTATATATATAAAGCAAAAGATTAAACTGAGAACATTTACAATTATAAGGGGAAAATATGTTGATTCAGAATTTCATGATGTCAATAATCTGCCATTTTCACCACTTTCACCTTCCTCTTTATGATGCGCCAAATGTTCTCTATAGGTGAAAGATCTGGACTGCAGACTAGCCATTTCAGTACCCCGATCCTTCTCCTACGCAGCCATGATGTTGTGATTGATGCAGAATGTGGTCTGGCATTATCTTGTTGAAAAATGCAGAGTCTTCCCTGAAAGAGATGACGTCTGGATGGGAGCATATGTTGTTCTAGAACCTGAATACATTTTTCTAGATAGATGGTGCCTTTCCAGACATGCAAGCTGCCCATGCAGCCCCATACCGTCGTTTAAGGGCCCAGAGATCACAGGCATCCAGTATGGTTTTGCGGCCTTGACCCTAACGCACAGAGATTGTTCCAGATTCTCTGAATCTTCAGATGATGTTATCCACACTTGATGATAGATGCAAAGTCTTTGCAATTTTTTTGCTGGGTAACACCTTTCTGATATTGCTCTACTATCTTTCTGCGCAACCTTGTGGGAATTGGTGACCCTCTACCCATCTTGGCTTCTGAAAGACACTGCCACTCTGGAAAGCTCTTTTTATTTTGGTCTTCTAGCTGTTAGTTATGCTCAAATTTATTCTTTCCAGCCTCTTATTGCTACCTGTCCCAACTTTTTTGGGATTTGTTGACAGCGTAAAAATTTTCCCATTACATTTTCTCAGTTTCAACTTTTGTTCCGTGATTTATGTAAATTATTGCATTCAGTTTTTATTCATGATTTGTTTAGTGTCCCAACTTTTTTGGAATCTGGTTGTGTGTGTATATATATATATGGGGCGGCATGGTGGGAAGTGGGTAGCACTGTGGCCTTGCAGTTATAAGGTTGCTGGTCGAGGCTCAACGGTGAACTTCCAGGAAGGAGTTTCCTCCGGGTACTCCGGTTTCCCCCACAATCCCAAAAACATGTGGTTAGGTTAATTGAATAAGCTAAATTCCCCTTAGGTGTGTGTGTGTTGCCCTGCGATGGACTGGCCTGTCCATGGTGTACCCCCCCAATGTGACAGACCCCCGTGACCTCAAAAATGTGAATAAAATGGATTGAAAAATGAGTGCATCACTATATATATATATATATATATATATATATATATATATATATATATATATATATATGAATATAAATCGGTTGCTGGGTTGGTAACTAGGGGGGAATCAATTGTGTTGTTAAAAGTTACCCTTCTCACAGTGATATCAAAACCCATTTTCTGAAGCGGAGACATAGTTCTGCTGATTTTGGTTGATAGAGTAAAATATTTAGTTGCCATGGAGGAATCAGTGTTCCCCATGTCTATATGAATAAAATAAGCCAACTTGCATATTTCTATTATTTTCCTAAGCTGATATAGAAGATGTGCCAAATTGGTTGCCATAGTAAACAGTCTGGGTTGCCATGGAGGGGTCAGTGACATAATGTAATGTTCCCTGTCTCGATGTGAGTAAAACAATCAAAACCTCAAATCTATTCTTTTTTTACAATAAAGAGACAATAAAATTCATAATTCTCACCAAAAAGCAAAAACAGGCTCAAAACAATGTGAAAATCATATAAAAAAAAAAATCACATGAACCTCTGCTAAACCTTATAAACTGTTCTAGGCACTTATTGGTCCATTGTGCTTTTTTTGTGCCAGAACTTTGGAAAACACAGGTCTTGTTCTTCCAAATGTTATCCCCTTTTTCACCAATAGATAATACTGATGGCACTGATTTGGGGTCTGTAAAACGAAACTGAAAGACAAATTACTTTGCAAATTATGTGTCATCATGTATGAAATGTTCGGTTAAAACCATTTTCCAACACGCTTATTCCCTTTAGGGGTCACAGGGCCAGCACACATTGGGTGAGAGGTACACCCTGGACAGGTCGCCAGTCCATCGCAGGGCAACATTCACACCTAAGGGGAATTTTAGATTATTCAATTAATCTAACAGCATGTCTTTGGGATTGTGGGGGAAACCTGGAGTACCCACACAAGCATGTTGAGAGCATGCAAACTCCTTCCAGGAAAGTCACCAAGCTTCTAACTGGAAGGTGCTACCCAGTGCTACCCTCTGCGCCACCAGGCTGCCCTCATTTAAAACCAAAATAATCTAAACGCATCATTCCACAATTCAAAATAGTGCACTGTGATCTGTATACAGACAATTCCCATCATGGACTGGTTCTCAGGATAAGCTCAGGATCCGTTAAATGGAAACTGTGCTTTATTCCCAAATACTGCATAAAACAGCTGTAATTGATGAGGCAATGTTATTTTAAATATTGAGAGTTTTCCTCTGTAAAAGGTCAACCTGTGAGAAATTGTCATTTGATGACTGCTTTAAATCTACTTTTGTATCATTAGAATAAGAAATAAAGCATTTTGGGGTGAATTATTTCTTTGAAATATTGTTATTGTTCCTCTTCCTACGAAGTCTTTTGGGTCTAAGCGCGTTGGTCCATGGAGAAACCAGCATCCTGTTCTGTTGTGATTTTAATTGGCCCAGTGATGTCAGCATGGCTTTCATTGCCAATCCTTGCTTGGCTGCAGCTAATGAAGTTTGTGGTTGCGCTCATCATTTTCTTCATTGCTCATAATGATCTCACAATATGGGGGAGGCATATGGCGGGGGAAAAGAGAGGGTGAAAATATCATCATCCAGAATGGAACCAGTGTTTTTATAGCCTCATTATTTCCTGCTTCTCTTTTATTAATCGGGTTTGTGTGCGGCTTTTTAGTGGTAAATGAAAATATTTATGATGATCTGAGTTTATGATGATCTTCAACCAACTGCCCAAAGACTTTGCAAGTCACCCACACAAACATCCACCAAACTGCCTTTCAATAATGATTGCTCGCAGGATTGAGGCAAGTAAAAAAGAGAAATGTTCATGTATTAGATCTGAATCAGGATTAGAAACTGGTTCTTTGGCTCATTATAATAGGGGAACCATTGGTGCCATTTAACATAATCTTTAAAGGTGCTATTTAGAATCATAAAATGAATGCAATAAATAAACTATGGCACAATATATATGACTAGCATCTGTATATAGCACATTAAAAACAAAAAAGTGACTTCCGGTTTAATGGCCTCATGAAAAGTCAAGTAATTTAGTGCCTCCTGACAATTTGGTGTCATCCCCTACTTAAACTTTAATTTAAAAACAAACCTCAAGTAATTACCATAGAAGGGGATAAAGCAAAAAAATCTAGGCCTGAACCAACACCAAAAACTGAAAAAGATGGAAGATTTTTGTTCAAGATGTTCATGGTTTCACATGTCTAATGAAGTTTGGTGAGTTTTCATGCATGTTCCGGCACTCAAAAGTCTTGCGAAAGAAAAAGAATAATTATAATAATAATCCGAGCAAAAACAAAAGGGTTCTTGCACAGCCTTCGGTGCTCAAGCCCTAAATATAACAGACGATGAATGGGAAACTGTGTAAGATACAAAAATCCACAGCAAATTCAGATTCATGGAGAGAATTTAACATTTCTTCTCAACCCCAAAAGTAAAAAGTCTACAAAGTGGAAATCTAAATGTGGGGTGAGTGATGGAGAAACTGTGGTAGTGAAAGAGCAGATCAATCTCATATTTTCTGTAACTGCAAAACTATCCGTGCATATTGGTAGGAGGTGAATAAATGCAGAAATGAAGCTAAATCTTGAATGCAGTTTTAAAGTTATATGCATTGGTATTATCCATTGTGGACCTAACAAAAAAGGACAAGTACATTCTGAATTTTTCTTTTAGCGGTCAGTAAAAAGGCAATAACAAAGAAATGGCTCCAGGGGAAGCCCCCATCCACAGGGAATGCCAAGAAATAGTTGAGGATAATTACAAAATGGAAACTCTGACATTCTCCTTACATAAACAAATTGTAAAAATAGAGTTGTATTAAAAGAATTGGGTATAAAATGACGGCACGGTGGAGCAGTTGGTAGCTCTGTGGCCTTCCAGTTAGAAAGTGGTTGGTTCGAGGCTCGCTGGTCACCTGTGTTTGCATGTTCTCACCGTTCTTGCGTGGGTTTCCTCTTGGTTTCCCCCAAAACATGCGGTTTGGTTAATTGAATAATCTAAATTCCACTTTGGTGTGAATGTGTGAGTAAATGTTGCCCTGCAATGGACTGGTGACCTGTCCAGGGTTTACCCCCACCTCCCACCCAATGTGAGCTGGAGATAGGCACCGGTAGACCCCCTGTGACCCCAAAAAAGGGAACAAGCAGGTTGGAGAATGAATGAAAGGCTCTAAAGTATGAAATCGAATAGATGAATTGTTATTAAACAATCTTGACTGGTGTGGATTGTTAGCAGTATAACCCACAACACCAACACAATTTATCTTAGATTTACTTGCAACTGGTGACATTTGTTGTTGTTATTGAATTTCTTTGTTTGTTTCTTTCCTCTCTTACTTTCTATATGTATCTTGAAATGGAAAAAAAGTGCGAGGAACCGGTGAAGAACCATAAAGAGCTCAAAGGGTTGTTTAGACCAAAAAACTGCCTTATAGCACTTTCAAACCTACAAAGAAGCAGCAAAGAAGCTGTAAAGAACCAAAAAGAGCTTACGGGGTTGTCTAGAGCAAAAAAGTGCTAGATAGCACCCTCAAACCTACAAAAAAACAGTGAAGTACCCAAAAAATATAAGGGTTCTTTAAAGACAAAAGGTCTATATATCAACCTAAAACCTAAAACCTTGAAACACCCAACGAAGAATCGGTGAATAACCAAAGAGAGCAAAAGGGCTTCTTCAGAGCAAAAAAGTCCTATGTAGCACCCTCAACCCTGCCAACAACAACCGTAGAACTGGTAAAGATGTCTGAATTTTTTTTAAAGAGAAAAAGTCCTATGTAGCACCCTCAAACCTGCACAGAACCAACAAAAAACTGGCAAAGAACCAAAGAGAGCTTAAGCGGTTATTTAGAGCTAGAAGGGCCAAATAACATCCTCAAACCTGCAAAGAACAAGCAAAGAACTGATAGAAAGACAAAAAAGATCTTAAGGGGTTCTTTACTGCGGAAAAGTGCCACATAGCACCTTCAAACCTGGCAACAACTACTGAAAAACTGGTAAAGAACCACAAAGAGCTCAACGGGTGCACAGGACTTCTTTGAATCCACTTAATACAGCACAATAGTGAGGAGAGGTTCATATAAGATGCTTTGGCAACCATAGCAATGTGAAGCAAACCTTCTTATGCAAATTCCACTCACTCTTCAAAGCCTCATGACAAAGATGGAAGAGAGGGAGAGAGAGAGAGACTAATATGATTAGTTGCTGGGTATGTGTAATAATCCTTGTGCATGAAATGATACGCTTTCCACTGCAACCAGATAGATGGGCTGGGGTGTGGGTTATCTGCAGAAAACCAGAGAGAGGGGGAGGGGTTTGAAAAATATTGCTGCAGCATCAAAGCACTTCTAAAATTCTTGTTATTAAAGCCATGGTTCACATAAAACTTCCTCATTTAAAAAAAGCACAATTTTCTAATTCTTTCATTAAAGTCTTCTGTTTTTCTCTTTCAGATATTCGGGTTAATTTAGGAATAAATCATTTAATGACCATTACTTTCTGTTTGTTCACAGAGACAAGGATCTGGGTCTGCAGGCAACATCAAACCTTCCACTGGAGAAGGTACTGAACTACTAACATCAAAGAATCTCAAGTCCTGCGATGCACTGGTGACCTGTTAACGGCGTACCCCTGCCTCCCACCCGATGTGAGCTGGAGATAGGCACCAGCAGACCCCCGTGACTCCCAAAGGGAATAAGTCGGCAGGAAAATGAATGAAAGAATAATCTCAAGTGAACTCTTTAGTCTCTTTTTTGCTTTAGTGCTGTTGCTTTAACCCGACAGGTACCATAAAATCCACAAACACCTTTTTTTCCACTGGGACAATGTAAAACCTCCAGAATCTGTTTTTTGTTGTTGTTGTTTTTCAAATAATTAAGAGTTTGTGTCAATTAATTGATATCTGAAATACACCCCCACCCCCAGGCCATTATAATCACAGATTACCTTTTGCATTACTGTAGACAAATTTACTCAACGTTTCACCTAAAGTTTTTTACTAAATTTGTCATTTTTATGAGTATGTTTTTTGTTATTTTAACATATTAAACTTTTATTTTTTAGTATAGACAGTGTTGGGCAAGTTATAATAGTCAGTTAGTCATAGAATCAAATAGTCAGTTCTCCGCATGTATCCCTGACAAAGCAGAAGTCTGAAAGGAGGATATTTCAATGTGCTGGAGCACCTCATCACAGTTCTGGGTAAGCAGCGAGTTTCGGAGATGCGTGAGATGCACATCTGTAAGTCTCACTCAGAGTATAACATACTGGTAAACCGCACACAATGCCAGGCTTCCCAGTAACTGAAAGAAACAGATACCAGATTTGCCGTCCAGCTCATGTTTAGTTCAATACGTTTGTAAACTGTAGAAATTGTTAAAATGTGAACAATATTTTTTAATCTTAGCTCACTTTTTGTATTTATTAAATATTGGACATTGTGATTTCCTTGGACTCTTCTAGAAGTGATCATTTTGAAGTGTTTTGAACATTTATATATATATTTTTTTCAATTTACAAAAAACTTGCACTAAGACAAAATATAAATATAAATTGTTGCATATAAATATTTATCTGTTTCTTACCTTGCTCATTTATTGTTGTTAGTCATTGTGAGAAATAATTAACATGATCAGTGTCTTTGCAGAGATGAATATCAATAATTATTAATAAATTCAGAAGAGGGTATCAAAGTGGTAGCCCTCTGCGTTGATCAGTAACCAGGAAGTAGCTCCCGGTTTCAAAAAGGTTGGCGACCCCTGCTCTACACAGTATTAATGTCATTTGATATTATGTCAACCCTATCTAGAATGGCAAACTCTACCCTTGCCTACAACACCCATGGATTTTTAAAAGGTCTAACAATGAAAGTTAACAACTGGACTAACGAGACAGAAGTTTAAAAACTGATTTCAAAAGGCAGAGCTTGTTGATGTCGTCCAGGTATTAATACCGAGGGTACGTAGATTTCACACTGTACAAGGAATTACTTTCATTGGGCTGTTAAAACAATCTGGTTTGATTAAGCCACCCGAATGGGCTACCCATAGTCATTTGACACGATGTAAAAGTAATGAGCTGAAAGAGAAATTCTGTGTTTAAATATTGAGTATAATTGTGAACAGAGAGCTGTTATAATCACATTAAAGCTGTAAACCCAACATGTGTTATTCCCACAGACCCCTCAAAGCAGGATGTCCCTGCAGAAGATTTCGACATTGACATGGGTGCCCCCGAAACGGAGAAGGCAGCTGTGGCCATCCAGTCACAGTTCAGAAAGTTCCAAAAGAAGAAGCAGCCTGTGAAATCTTAACCAGCATTCACAGCGCCAACTTCAGGAGGAAGATGCATGACTTGAGTAGCAGAACTGTTATTATGAGAGTGAGTGGGGGAGGGGGTGGGGGAGGGGTGGTCAGGTAAGAGGGGCAAGCTGTCAAGAAGTAAAAGGGAAATTTTTCTTTCAATCTGATGCTCAACTTCAGATAAAGACATTTACAGCTATCTCTCTTAGATGTGTTGTGTAACAATATCTTTCTTACATTTATTTCTAGGCCCCCAAAAAACAAATATTATGAAGAGTATTTCAATAAATAGCATTATTGTTTTAAAATATCTATGAAAATGTTTTCTGATTGAAGAATATCAAGAATAATTCTTTGATAAATTAACAAATCAAGTTTACTTCTCTTTTTCTGGATGAGATGCATAATGAGTGCTATGATTAACTTCAGAACTGTTTTTTATTGTTTATATAATAATATATATATATATATATATATATTCTTTGACTACCATTATGGGAGCTATTTTTCAGAGTGCACAATATTTAGTAAATTATAATTATTTACTAATTGTTATTTTAGTTATAAACAGGAAACAAACTTTTTAGTTTTAGTAATAATTCACCCTAAACATAGTATATCTAATGGACAATGAAAACCGTGGACTTCTGTTTAGTTTTTATTTCTAACAATGAACATAAATGGCACCCTTTGCGATCAGAAAAAATGAGAAAATGTTCATTTTGAGGTGAATTCTCTTAGATTTATATCTTAAAGAGGTTCAATATTTATATGTTTGAGACCAGAACATATACGTGGCTTTTGTTTTAAAATCTTGTGGCATCACAAGTCTTTGTTGTGTATTTTTATGTTTATGTGATAATTGTTTTTCATGATATTTATTCCCAGAATACTGTTTTAGTCAGCAATTGGTGTAATGTAACTTCTGTTCTTGAATCACTCCAAACAGTTCTAGTAATCACTTCACACAATAAAAATTGGGCAGAACTCAAAGGCTGTTTTCAGTTTGAATTTGAATTCAATTTTATAAAACTATTAAAATATCAAATAATATCAGGTTCTATAGACAAGACTCAATGAAAGCTCCAGACAGCAAAATTTGTTAATGTTTTGAGTCACTGTCACTTTCAATAAGCTTACACTTAACAGTGACACTCCACTAAAGCATGCAACCCAATCTGCTCCACGCTTCACAGCTCATTCCCATTTCTGCTGGTTTGTGCTTCTCCAACAAGTCATGGACAGTCATTTTCACAGAGAAGCATGAGAGGAAATCCTCCTCGTGGGTTTAATTACTGGAGTTTTCTCTTCTGAGACTCATGCTGAGGGCTGACAGGTTCATTAGCTTTGCTCGAATGTTACAGTGAAGAAAGGGATTCAGAAAGGCTGTTGCTCACACTGACACCAAACAGAGCACAAATCAATCTGTATAAAGCTCTTGGAGAAAACCAACTTTTCAAAGCATCAGTACTTTGAAAAGATATAAAATCCATGTTCATTGAATCTTTCATTTTCTTTACTCCTTTCTTCCTTTTTGGGGTCACAGGGTTCTTCACTGCACTTTGGGCAAAAGGTGGGGAACCCTGGACAAGTCGCCAGTCAGTCTTAGAAAACGTTACCTTTTAAAATATATAAAATCACAATTCAGAGAAATAAAGTAAGAATTCTGAGCTGTAGTGTATAGAAGTCTATCTACAACTACCAAAAACTGAGAACATTATTGACGATTTTGTTAAAGGAATCACACAAAATTAATGTAGTTCCCAGACTCTGGAGATATTTTACATAATAACTAAGAATTCTGAGATTAAAAGTCAGAGTTTTGAGATATAAAGTCGCAATTCCGAGAAATAAAGTGACAGTTCTTGGATAATAACAAAGAATTCTGACTTTATTTCAGTAAAGTGCGCTTCCCAATGGTTGATTGGGAAAATGAAGGGAACACAAACGCAGTACTAAAGAGTCATCATTTATTAACAGAAACAAACACAAAAATGGTAGTAGGGTAAAACCTCAAAAAACATAAACTGGGGCACAGCTAAAGCTAAGTACAAAACAAAACAAAGCAATAATTAGCATTAAATCAACCAGCCAGCTTTTGGGGACAATCACAATCTAACACACACACAAAAAAACATGAAATAATAACTGGGGCTTAAAGCTCACCAAAAACACAAGATGAGCAGTGTAGTATCTGCTAAATTTGGAAAATGATCCTGCACTAGGGGAAAGGAACAAGACTTAAGTAGCGAGCAAGCTAACAAGGGAATGACATACCAGACAGAAGGAACATATGAGAGGTGATCGACACAAGAGAAGTGGCCAGAATAAAATGAACAGGAGTGTAAAACAGAAAACATGAGAAACAGGAAGGTAGGTGTAACATAGACAAGAGGAGACACATCATACTGGAACATTGAAGGAACACACTAAATGGCCAAAATCTGAGAGACAGAGAAAGGACAAAAAAGATCAGGATCAAGAAACAAAGTGAAAATACTAACAAATACTACTAACTAACTGAATACTAACAGAAATCTGACATTATATCTCAGAAATGTTCTTTTTTTATCTCAGAAGTGCATGGTAAACATCACAATTGTGAGTTTTTATTGTGAAATTAAGAAAAAGTTCTAATTCTTTTTTTGTGTATTATCTTCAGTGGCGGAAACGGGCTTCCATCCTTTCTTTGCATTTAGAGTGAAAAGCAATACCTTTCAGAATTATAACTTGACTTTTAGTTTACCTTGTGTTGTAAGGCTAAGGGAAAATAAAATGTTGATTTGATTTTTTTTTGGCTAATTTTGTTAGATTAAATTCAACTTTCTTGTTATTTCACAGGTACAACCAATGATATTATCTCTGGGAATATTGAGGACATGCCCAAAAGTGGTATGTCTCTTAAAGAGCCCGTATCATCATTTAAAAAGTGAATTATTTGGTATCTCCGGAACTAAAGTCTAACAACAAGTTACAGTAAAGGTGTTTTTGACATGTTATGTAAAAAGTTCATTAAAAGTCAACAATACCTTGACACTGCATATCAGTATGAACCTGTCACGATGCGGGGAATTGATTACTCAAACGCAGGAGCTGAGGATAAAGTGCTTTACAACACAGTGGACATGTGAGAGAGAGAGAGAGAGAGAGAGAGAGATTTTTTTTTGATTTTTACAAAAGACTTTATTGAGTCATTTAATATTTACATTTTTCCATAATTTTTACAAAAATGATAAAATAAAAAGCAAAAACTCAAATAGCAGAACTCTTCTAACTAACGCAAACAGCAAATCGTAGCTCCCCCTCGTCTACCACACACAGAGCTCCCTCGTAGCACCACTGCTCTATGAATGCCTCCAGATTCTCCATCAACTTGTAAAATTTGAACTCCAGCCACAGTCTGGACCTGACCAGCCACACCTCCCCAGCGTCCTGCACTCTCCTTCCTTCTATCCTGTTCTTTCTGGTCACGTAGATGGCGAGCTTAGCCTCGCCCACTAGGAAGTTCAGCAGCTGCCATTTAGTGCTTCTGCACTTCTGGTACCCTGCACCCAGAATGAACCTGCTGACTGAGAAAGTCTCGTTAAAACGGTTAAAAACACAATTCAATGTATTAAAAAAGCTGACGAGTCTCTTGCACTCTAGGAAGCAGTGGAAGACCGTCTCGGTGAGGGGGCAGAAGGGGCATGTTCTGGAGGTCTGGGGGTCCAGCACATTTAGGAAGGAGTTAACAGCGACGGCTCCGTGCAGTATCCTCCACTGAAGATCAGCGCTCTGCTTCCTCAGCGGGGGCTTGTAGAGCACTCTCCACACTGGGCCCGTCTCCTCCTTCAAGGACAACCTGCTCCTCCACACCGTATCTTCTCGCTCACTCAGGGTGCGCCTGTTCAGGACTTTGACGCAGTCTATGTAAAAATCCTTCCGGTTTGCCTCGCTCAGGGTTTTTTCGGCAACAGGCTTCAGCAGGGGTCCAGAGAGATCTCCAAAGTCAGGCTGGAACTTCAACTCAGGGAACGGTTCCTCACTGTTTGGGGTCAGGGCACCACAGCGGTATCTCTTGAGCATCTGCGCCTCTTCTACCGTCAGCTCTCGAGTCCACAGGTTCAGGATCTGCTGCGTGAGCCTCCTTGACCTCAATCCCAGCAGTGCACTCAGGGCTTCGGTGTCGTTCAGATCAGGACCAGCTGCGTCCACTATCTGCTTTAGGCGGAGGGTCCTGGTCCTCTGCAGCGCTGCACGTACGCCGAAAGCTCCCATAGCTCCCACATCGAACCTCGCTCCATTCATCAGGGGCTGCTCCAGGAGCCAGAAGAGAGATGAGGTAGGTTTCTCTTCAGTCCAGCGGAACAGTCCCCAGGATTTAAAAACACTCTGATAAAAGAGAGGAAGATTGCTGCTCCTGAGGTGAGCGGGGTCAGTTAAAAACAGGGCTGCATCAAGATTAAAATCATTCGTTCTGCGCAGAATGAGGCTGGTTACCTCTCTCCACACTAGATCTCTGGGGCCGCTCAGGTACTTCTGGGCAAACTGTAGGCGGAAGGTAGCTGTCCTGCTGGCCAGGTGGATTAAGCCTTGCCCTCCGTCTTCTTTTTGCAGGAACAGTACGCTCTGAGGGACCCAGTGCAGTCGGTTCCAGAATAAGTTCACTAGTTTTGCTTGTAGAGCAGACAGGAGCTGAGCAGGGGGGTCCACACAGGAAATACGGTGCCACAGAGAGGATGCTGCCAGGTTGTTGGTGATGAGCACCCTGCCTCTGTAAGAAATCTGAGGGAGCAGCCATCTCCACTTGGCAAGCTTACCCTCAATCTTCTCTTCCATGCCTTCCCAGTTCTGCTCCATGAACTCCTTCGTCCCGATGAATACTCCCAGGTACCTCAGCCCATCTTTCCGCCAGGTCAAACTCTCGGGGAGCACAGGGAGGCCTTCCCTCCAGGGTCCTACAGCGAGGGCTTCGCTCTTCCTCCAGTTGACTCTGGCTGCTGTGACTTGACTGAAGCTGCTGGTGATGCTCTCCAGTTTATCCACCTCTGTTTGATTGTTCACACACACAATGACATCATCAGCGTATGCGGATAAAATTATCTTATTAAAAACAGGGAGATTAAAACCAGGTAAAGTGCTTCGGATCTTGTGCAGCAGGGGCTCGAGGGAGAGGGCGTAGAGCATTCCTGACAGCGCACAGCCTTGTCTGATTCCTCTTTGTACATTAAAAGGTGCGCAGAGTCCACCATTGAACTTCAGGATGCTCTGGATGTCCTGATAGAGCGTTCTGATCTTGGAGATCATGCTGGAGCCGAACCCGAACTTCTCCATGACTCTCCAGAGGTAACGTTGCTCCACCCGGTCGAAAGCCTTCTCCTGATCCAGTGAGACCAGGCCGGTGTTCAGATTGGAGATGCTGGAGAGGTGGAGCACGTCTCTGATAAGGCAGACGTTGTCCACCATGGACCTGCCGGGAACGCAGTAGGTCTGGCTCTGGTGTATAACCTTCTCCATCACTCCTCTCAGACGGGTTGCCAGGGTTTTGGAGAGGATCTTGTAGTCCGTGCAGAGCAAGGAAACAGGGCGCCAGTTCTTGATGTCCTGCAGGTTCCCTTTCTTTGGCAGCAGGGTGATGACGGCTCTGCGGCAGGACAGAGGCAAGCGTTTCTCCATAAAACTCTCATTTAAAACTTCGATAAAATCATTTTTTAAAATATCCCAATAAGCTTTAAAAAACTCGACTGTGAGCCCATCAATCCCTGGGGCTTTCCTGCCCTGCATGCTCTTTAGAGCGGAGTGGAGTTCTTCTTCAGTTAGGGGCTCATCTAGAGACTTTGCTTCATCGCTGGGGAGTGCAGGGAGGCCTTCCAGGAACCCTCTGAGCGTCTCCTCTTCCTCTTCTTCAGAACTGATCTCGCTGCTGTACAGGCTGGAGTAGAGGCAGACGGCTCTTCTCCTCAGGTCAGATGGTTCAGTCAGTTCTTCTCCAGTCTCAGAGAGCAGGGAGTGGATGATCCTGCTCTGCCCATTCTTCTTCTCCAGACTGAAGAAGTAGCTGGACGGGGTGTCTATCTCGGTCACATGTTGGAACCTGGACCTCACCAGTGCTCCCTGTGCTTTGGCCCCCAGGAGCTCCGATAAAGTCTTCCTTTTCTTCCTCAGGGCTTCTGCGTGGGATTGATCTCTTGAGGAGTCCAGGGCGCTGGAGAGCTCCTCTATTTCACGCTCCAGGCTCTTCATGGATTCAGAGATGTTCCGGGTTACGTTGATGGTGTGCTGCTGGCAGAGGAGCTTAATGTTGGTCTTGCCGCAGTCCCACCATTGCTTCAGTGAGGAGAACTCGTGTTTTCTCCTTCTAAAGACATTCCACATAAACATCAGAGCATCTCTAAAAGTCATGTCACATAAAAGAGAATTGTTAAAATGCCAGTAGGCGCTCTTTGGAAAAGTATTTTGGATAAAAACATTACATAAAACTAAAGAATGGTCAGTAAAACCCACTGGCATCATCTCACAGCCCTTAAAAACATTAAAATGGTGTTTAAAACAATAAAACCTGTCTAATCTGGCTAGAGAGATCGCATTATCTCTGATGTGAGACCAGGAGTACTGCCTCTCTCCTCCATTAGACCTCCTCCAGACATCTACCAGACTGTGGCTGTGCACTATATTTCTGAGAGCTCTCTGAGATGGGGGGTGAGGCTCTCTGTGGTTCCTATCTATGCTGGCATCCAGGGTGCAGTTAAAGTCCCCCCCTAAAAACATGAGATCCTCCTGCTTACAGGAGCTGAGAGTGTCCTGCAGCGTTCTTAGCAGCTCGAGCCTCTCAGGACCACTGGTCGGGGCATAAATATTAATAAAAACAAAGGAGAGCTTCTCCAGCTGAGCTCGCACTAGAAGCAGTCTCCCCTCGCTGAGCTCCTCCACTGTGAGAGAGGACGGGTTGAACCTGGGGGAGAGCAGCAGGCCCACCCCAGCGCTGCTATTCTGCTGGTGACTGAGCAGCACCCGCCCTGGCCATTCTCTGCTCCAGTCCAGTGCGTTCCTCATGTCGCTGTGAGTTTCTTGGAGGAACAGCACATCCACAGCCTTTGCTCGGCTCAGCTCGTACACCAGCGCTCTTTTTTTTGCCTCTCGCGCCCCGTTGATGTTTAGAGAAGCTATTTTAAAAGTGTTCATGGTTAAAAAGGAGAAGGATAAAACAATATAAAGGCAATAAAACATGTAAAGAGGGAGGGCTCGAGGGTTTACTCTTAATGTTTTTGAGCACTGTTCTCCTCCTTCAGCTTCAGCAGCAGGTTTCTGAGCCTGAAGCCATGAGTCTCGCTAAAGGGACACTGTTCCTTCATTTTCAGATATGTCCGGACTGAGTTACAGAACCCCTTTACGTCCGGAAACTCTGCTCTGACCTTTTTATCCTGGTCTTTCTGATTAAAATTAACATTAAGGAACTCTACAATCTTTTGAGCTGGGTATACGGTTCCCTGCTTCACAGCTGCTGTTGGGGGGGTTGTATCTACAGGAGCTTCCTCCCTTTCACTGTTCTCCTGCTCAACCGCAGTCTCCATCACCTCCTCCTCCTCATCTCCAGTGTTATTTTTCTTTGTTAAAACTTTAGTTTCCGTTGCTCCAGCCTTCCTCTTCACCCCTGCCTGGCTGAGAACTGTTTTTGCAGTACCTTCATCCTGCCTGGCTTCTATGGTTACTGTTGTGTTTTCTAATGTGCCTGTCTTCATCTGAGCATCCATCCAGGAGCTCAGTTCCACCTCAGGGATGCCGATGCTTTCTCCAGTGTTCCCCGCAGCAGCGGCCCCTGAGCTCTCTGTGTTAGGAGGATTGACAGGGACCTCTTTCACCTCAGCTTCTCCCTCCTCAGCCTGAGTGTTCCCCTGTTCCTCTCTTACTTCACCCTGAGCCTCAGACGTTTCCTCAGAACCAGCTCTCCCCTGCTCGCTGGGGCCCTCAGCAAGGTCCTTCTCGCTGGATGAGGCTTTCTCAGGGCACGCTCGGACCATGTGACCCTCCTTCCCGCATCCGAAACACCTCATCGTGTCTGAGCTAGCGTACAGGATATAATCAAAACCCTCGACCTTTACGTGGAACTGTACGTTGATTTCCTGCTGGTTATTGGGGATCATAAACAACTGGCGACGGTGAGAAACCACGTGCTTCAGGAGCGGGGACCGGCATCCCGAGAGAACTTTTTTAACAGGGGAAACAATTTTTCCGTGACGAGAAAGTTCCCTGATTAGGAACTCGTCACTGATGAACGGGGGCACATTGGACAGAGTCACCTTCTTCGCGGGGCTAGAAAGCGGGTGAACCGGAACGAAGTGCTCGTTAACGGTGATTCCCGCTTCTATCAGCGCGTTCACCTTTTCCTCTGAACTCACAAATATAACGACGGCACTGTTCATCCGCGCCGCCGATCTAATGCTCTCGTACCCCACTATAGCCCCCACCGCGAGCGCCACATCCTCCACCGAACACGGGAAGCTCGCGGAAACCTTAACCCCGTGTTTCCGCGTCAGGCGAGTCAGGTCCGTCGCCATCGCACGCGGAGCACCGGTAACCACCGGCGATCACAAACACACCTGCTGCTCCCCGCAGCACCCACACACACACACCTCACCCGTGAAACACACACTCCTCACACACACAAGAACGCAAATATCCACTGTTAGTAAAGAGAAAGTGAGAAAAATTAGTATAAAACCTACAAACAGTCAGAACTCGATCGCTCCTGCTTTCGCTCA
This sequence comes from Danionella cerebrum, assembly GCA_007224835.1. Classification (NCBI taxonomy): domain Eukaryota; kingdom Metazoa; phylum Chordata; class Actinopteri; order Cypriniformes; family Danionidae; genus Danionella; species Danionella cerebrum. The sequence continues at coordinate 595,561 of SRMA01026236.1, forward strand.
CTCAACCACACTCGCGCACGCGCAGAGAGAGAGAGAGAGAGAGAGAGAGAGAGACGCAAAGGACACAAGGCTGCTGTAACAGTCAAGGAATGCGAGAGGAGCTTTGCAGAAGGGCCGGGGCATCACCATTACATTAACAAAACCCATGACGGAAGTGTGTCTGAGGACGAGGATGAGGTGACACTCCAAATCAAAAGCGATTGGAGCAGGATTCCTCTCAGTGGTGAAGATCCAGTTATATTAATACCTGCCACTTCAACAATGCACCTACTAGCATTCTAGTAAACTGTTTACAGTATTTACGGTTACATGATATTTGGCGTATTGTTGTTGCACTGTGTCATTCATCCTCTGACTGTTTACCTGAACAAATTAGTGAGCCTGAGCGAGGCTTAAATCGCTTATGATGCACGATGGAAATGATGCTCGGGTTACATACTACTCCATGTTTGACACCAGGCTACCTTGACAACGCTGCTATGTAAACGTATAAACGCCAAACCATAATGCCACATGCGAACGAGTACGGTGACTGTAGTTGTTCAAAAAGCATGTGTTTGTTGTCATCATCTTTAGTTTGCATCATCAGATGTTCTCACCACATACAAAACCACTATAGAGTTCGTTTGAAACCAGCCCGAGACCACCTTTAGTCACCTGCCCGAACGAACCGAACTAAAAGGGAAAGAGAACTCTACTTTGTTGAAATTGAACTAAACAAGCAAAGGGTGAAAGCACCCTAAAAATCAGGTTTGGGTTGGGCTAAACTTTTTAAGCCCAATTTCACTCTGTTTTGAAATCCAGGAACACATAATTGTCAAGGAATACAATTTCTGGCCAAATGTCGCAGTCAAGTCAAATTCGTAACTTTTCAGTAATCTTCATAATTTCACTTCAGTCCTGTCACATGCATTCCCATGTGTCCCATGTCTTAGTTCCAACTGCTGTGTCCTTGTCCATCCTGATTGTATACTTAAACCTCTCTGTTTCTTGTTGCCGGTTATTGATGTTAGTTTCTGCGTGTCTTTCGTTGTGGTTTTTGTTATTAAAGTGAACTTATATTTTATATTTGACGTCAAAATGCCTCTCATGAAGAGTTTAAAAGCATCAGAATTTATAAGCTACACTATTAAAGTGTTACTTGTTATTTTATAGAGCTTGGTATGAAGTAACTAAATGCAAGTCTAAATGTAAAACATTTAATTCCAACGCATAACAATATTTACATGCCAAAAGTAACCTTAGGAATAGTTTAAACACATTAGAAATCGTGCACTATACAATTGAAGTTCAGTTTGATTCGTTATCTTTAACTATAGGAAACAACAGCAAAAGGATCTGTTGCAAATTCATATTCGAGATCACGTGTCAGCGCATACCTCTTATCAATATGAAAACGTACCAAAAAGTCTCTCAAGAAGAGTTATTACAATTAAAATTCATAATCTACACCACTGAAGTTAAGTCTGATTCTTTACTTCAAAAGTTATAAGGTAACAGCAACTAATCTGTTGCCAAAGGGCAAGGCTTATTACAGATCATGTTTTTTTTTTTGCAAAATGGCATCTCGGGAAGAGTATATATGCATAAGACGTTATACACTATACGTTATTTGAAGTTCAGTTTGATTCGTGATCTTTATGTGCTACTGGAAACACCAACTGACCTTATGACAGATCATTTATTGTTAGATCATACGTTTTACCAATTCGTTTTTGCCAAAAGGCCTCTCAGAAAGCATTTAAATGCATTAGAATTCATAAGCTACAATACAAAAGTTCAGTCTGATTCTTATTCTTTAAGCGCTATATGAAACAGCAACTGATCTGTTTTAAAATGCAAAGTCTTTTTACAGATCATGTAATGTTGGCGCTTCACTTTGAGCATTATTTATTAGCAAAAGGGCATCCCAGGAAGACTAAAAAAGTATTAGAAGTCTTGCGCTACACAATTGAAGTTCAGTTTGATTCGGTATCTTCAAGCGCTATATTAACCAGCAACTGGTCTGTTGTAAGAGGCCAACTCTTTTTAAAGATCATTTAATGGCAGCGCATCGTTACAAATATTTATGTGACAAAAGGCCTATAAATGAATTAGAAGTAGCACTGAGGTTCAGTTTGATTCGTTATGTTTAAGCGCTATAGGAAACAGCAAAGGATCTGTTGCAACTGCCAAGCCTTATTGTACAGATCTTTGTACATGTCAGCGCACACTGTTAGGGGAGTTATATATTCTCTCTACTGTTGATAAGACACTGGGGACAGGTTGGAAAAAAGACAGCAAAGACGGCTATTTATTTATAAAGATAAAAAACAATCGCAATGCATCAAATAGATTTTACGCATGCGCTTGTCGCTGCGCCTAAGAAGGTGTAAGGAAAAAGAAGAATGTGACCTTCTTTTATACCTTCCGCACTGAACTGACATAAGGTTGAGCTCTTAGTTGTTCTTCTCCTCCCTCTGAACAATAAACCCATTTAGCATTACATTTAACTAATCACACACTAAATTAAACTAAACATTTTTCTTAATACGGAATTTATGGCTAAATTTCTACATTATCAAACGGTGCATTCCATTCATCATCCATTGTTTTCACCATAATATATCCTTCCATTGTTTTGACAAAAGTGACAGCCTTTTTCAACAAGGTCGAGATGCATCGCAAAAGACGAGGCAGGCAGATGATTATCAGCAGGATCATAACGGAGCAATTGTGTACCATGTACCAATGGAACCATCCACTTCCCAGGTTTAAGAACCATGAAAACCATGAATTATCTACTACCAGTGGTATTACTATAGATTTTTTCAGATGTTGTATTATATTTGATATATTCTTCAATTCGTCTGGGATCTTGAAACAGCAAGAAGTATCTAATAACTTACAGACTCCTCCTTTTTCTGCTGTAAGAATGTCCAAAGCCAGTCTAGGAACATATGAGAGCTGGACCACATTTAGCGATGGAAAGGAACCCTTTCTGACATCTCTGAGGGGAACAACTATTTATTTTCGAGAGCCTGGCGCAGGCAGGGGGAACCCTCTTTAATGCGAAGAAGGCTTGATAATCTTTTTTTTTTCTTCGCCAATTAGGATGCGGTGGGCTGATCTGATGTGCTCCTGGCTCGTCCTTATGTAATTTTGGAAGGCGTTTGAGGACCATCTTCCCCTATGTTTGGATTTGGTGCTGGGGCACGCCTTTCTGAGCAGCAGAAGTTGCTGCTCATATTCTAAAGGAGTGGCTTGAGAAATTCTTGGGAGAAAAGCCGGAGGCCTTTAGGACTGCTTTAAAGTGCTTTTGTAACCAAAAGCGATTGGCAGGTTTGTTAGTTTCGTCAACGAATGGAGGGCCGGCTGGAGAGGAGGTCCTTATTCAACAATAGTTTAAGTATCGTAGGACCGACTGAAAGGGCTCAATTGGGGAAGGTAGATTGAAAATAAAGATAAAATGGACCCTTTCGCTTCATCGGTTTTACTCTTTTTAACCAGAAATGAAATGGTTTCTGCATCTCTTATACGTAAATCTGTGATTGTGGGATGTTAGTTGATGTAAATTCGAAACATCTTAAAAATCCGAAAAAAGCTAATATGAACATTGCTTCCAGGGTGATGGCGATGTGGGGGTTTTGGTAACCTGATCGTAGTTTGGTGATGCATTGCTGTAGAATGGTGAATTACGGGAATTTGAGTTCTGAAAAGGAAGGTGCAGGAGTTGGCTTTTTGTCTGCATTGGGTGCCAACTTCCTGAATTTCTGAAAAGAAAGCGGGACAGAGAATCAGCGATTGCATTTTGCTTTCCTAAAACATGTTTAGCTTTAATGATGAATTGTTTGCAGGCTGAAATCCAGATCAGCCGTCTTAACAGTGGAGTAAGGGCGGGGGAGCTGTAGCGGGGTTTTTTTGATGCATTGCACCACTGCTTCTTTATCGCAGTGGATGAGTATGCTACTGGAGGCCCATTCGTGGCCCCAGAGGTGGGCTGCTACGACCAGGGGGTAAAGCTCACAGAGGGCTGATGATTGAAGGGAGGAGTTTAATTGAGGGGGCCAGGTTGATGCAAACCATCTACCCTGGTAGTACCCTCCAAAGCTGATTGAAGGAGCCGCATCTGTGTATAATTTTACGTCGGTTGGGGACTGGGATATAAAATTGTAGAACATGGAAATGCCATTCCATTGACTGAGGAAAGTGATCCAAAGTTTAAGTTCGTTTGATAGAATTAAGGGGCTTTGGAGCTCCTGTACGGAAGAGGCTAGGGTCAAAAGATGGGAAATGAATGGGCAACCTTGGGGTATTATTCTCATGGCAAAATTTAAACGCCCAAGCAGGGACAGCAACTCGCGTTTGGAACAGGAGGGTTGACCAAGAAGCTCGGAAGATACTACGATGATTCGGTTTATTGTTTTTCTTTTAGTAGGCTTAGTTGGAATTTGATGGAATTTAGTGTGATGCCTAGAAATTCCATGGAATTCGAGGGCCCAAGTGTTTTTTCTTGTGGGATGGGGATGCATAGCTTGGTAAACACCTTTTTTGCTTTAATAAGGTGTTCAGCTGGATTAGAATTGGGTGGGGAAACGATCAGGAAATCATCAAGCAGATGGAGGATGAGGGGGATGTTGTAGTTGTTTGCTAGTATCCAGCAGGGCTTCGGAGTGCATGTCGAATAAGTTTGGACTACTTTTGCGACCAAAAGCTAGACGGTTTGCAAAGTAGAAAAGATGCCAGAAACTGGGGTGGGTTGGCATAATTTTGAAAGCTGCAGTGATATCCAATTTAGCGAGCCAGGATCCATGCCCTGTGATTTTAATTAATTCTGCGGCTTGGTCGATATTTAAGAGAATATTCAATCGGGATCATGCTGCTTATGCTGGGAACTGGGGGGGGGGGGGGGGATAAGTCTTATATGAGCCGTTTTTCCCCATGAACTTTCTGGTAGCCACACCCACGGGGCTGATCCTGAAGAGTTCGAAAGGGGGTTGCTCGAAAGGGTCGACTGTGTTGGGCTCAGCTTGTGCTGACTGTAGGTTATTGCAGGAGAAGCTTTGGGAAATTTTTGAAATCACTCCTGGGTTAAAACCATGATTTAGACCATTCAGGAGGAATTCACGGAACTCTTTATGAGGGTGATTGGTTAACTCAGGAGTCGAGACGTAATCTTTGGAGGATTTATTTAAGGCGTTATGCACAGGGCAGACGTAGCAAGTGCTTCTGATAGAGCATGGCGGAGCGACTGGATCGTCCACTGCTCAATAGGTGGAATGACGGAGCGAGTGGAGCTGTATGATGCCTGGGAGTTTGCAGGAGACACTCTCTGTGGTGAGGGAGGGCGAGATCTGCGTCTGGATGAGGATCTCGTCATCGCTCTTCCTCTTGGAGATGCTGGTATCTCCAGAGAGATGCACTCTTGAGCGGGATGAACGGCGGAACCTGGCGTTTGCTGAACCTGTCCCCCCTTTCTTTACGGAAATGTTAAATTAGTAATAAAAACGATCATCTACCAACTTCATTGACTCAGGGTGTAATTTCCCTGTTTCCAAAATCTAAAAAAGATACTTTATTAATTGACAATTGGTGCCCAAAGAGTTCTCAAAGAATAAAGGATGTTATAAAACCAAAAGTAGATGAATCTCACAAAAAAATCGACACATTGTCAATAACATCAGACTAGTATTGGACTTTATTGGACAGATTATAGTGATTTCATTGAATCTGATGGTTTCATCTTATTTCTTGATTTTCACAAAGCCTTTGACTCTGTTGAGCAAGACCAGAAAGTCAGGTCTTTGCCTTGTAAATATCTTTTGACTAACAAGACAAGAGAGGTCTATTTTAAGCTTCTCTACAATTACTAACCCGTGAAGCTCTTTATCTCTTCTAGGTTTCAAAAGAATATTGACACAAGCTGCTCCTTTTGGAACAGTGAACCTAAAACTGTCTCTCATCTTTTCTAGGTTTGTAATTATTCAGGACTTTTTTGGTCTGACATCCTTCACTTCATTCAATGTAGTTTTCTCAAACGGTTCAAGTTTGCCTTTAAAGACTTAGTGTTTGGACTTCATGAGTATTTCTTTATTATACATTTCATATTCATTCTTTCTAAGTTTCATATTATCAAATGCAAATTCAGTAACTCAAAACCCCACTTTGTTGCTTTCTAAAAAGAACTTAAAAGTTATTTTGAAAGCATCAAATTTTCCAAAAAGCTCTTAAAACTAGTTATTTGTTTGAATCAATACGGACAAATGTGTAATGGCTCTTCTCTGTGCCTCTTTTTTGTTTTCTCTTATTTGTATCTTTATGGGAATGACTTATGGGTTGTTCTTTATTCTCTGTATTTATTTGAATGATCGATGCTCTTTGTACCTCGACAATCCTGATGTATCTTGAAATAATGTGCTAATAAAAATAAAAAATAAAAAAAATATTGGAACGCAGCTACAGCTTCAGTGTTACCTACTTTTATACCCTGCCCCATGAGCAGAAGTGACGCATAAGTTTGAGCTCAAAGTTTTTTTTCTTCTCATCCCTCTTAACAATAAACCCATTTAGCATTACTTTTAATTAATCAAACACTAAAATAAACTAAACATACAAGTCTAAATGTATATAAAGCATAGCAAAAATTATAAATCCTATTATATTTCTCTAAATGACCACTAGATGTCAGTATAGCACAAATAATAGCGCGTTAAAAATATCTATTACATTTTATATACATTTTTATGTTTTAAAGTTAGGGTTAGGGATAGTCCCAAACGCTTCAGAGATGGGTAGATGAGGCTGGGTTGATACTGAGTTGATACTGTGTCACTGAATACTGACGGTATCTTTATAAATTTATAAAACCTTATAAATCCCTACAGGCAACCTGACAGACTCAACCAACACTGATTTGATGACCTAGTATAAACAATAATATACTTTATCGTATTTTATATTGTATTATTTCATGTCTTCATTTGAATTAAACATTTCTTTTAGATACAGTCAACAAATAATTTGAACATGTATCATAACATGAAAAACACAATACATTGTGGTGGTTCAACTTGTATTTCAAATGAAGGGGAAGATAGATGTCCCAGCAGTCTTTGTACTGTGCTTATATTGTTTGTCTGAAGTTGCTGCTATCACAATTAAAGAAACCCATGAATGTAGGTAATGTTCACGTTTATTTTTTAAACTAATGAAAACCTTATTAAATTATATTTTATAGGTCTGCAAAAGTCATTTAAATCACAAAAAGCTAATTATTTTACAGAATAGACAACATACTTGTGTACAACACGTCTTAAGACATGCTTATATGGCTTAGCAGGGGTGTCCCAAATTTAATTGAGCACCACTGAGTGCAAAAAAAGCCACCATCCACAAAGTGATTGTGTGGTGAATGAGGACGCTTGTGGACTGGGATTTGTTTTTGCTTGATTACACGTTTTTATTTAAAAAAATATGTTTTTCCAATGTTTTGAAATGTACCCTGTTACACTTTTTTGAAACAATTTCTCCAGCTGTAGAAAATACACCCTCACACAAACCAGATGACGCTGAAGTACAATGAGATTTTAAAGAGAGCTGGAAGAGGTTTGGGTGGATTGTCTTTTGGTTGACTCCAGATTGGAAGAAGTGTCTGTGACTCGGCGCTTCAGCTGTTTGTGGAAGATTGAAGAGTCAGATTCTAAATGCAAGATAAAGCAGTTTATTCATCGGGGTGACCTTTGACCCTGACACTCCCCTTCTCTGCAGACAACTCCACTGTAGCTTAATGGAAAGGAGCAAGCAAAAGAAGTGTTTCTCCTATGATGATATACTCATGTAACCCGGTGTGTTATTTTTTGTACTTTTTATTGTTTAATTTAATAGGTACAATTTAATTTTCAAATTAATATTATATTACCGTATTTTTCGCCGTATAAGACACACTTTTTCTTCCCCAAAACTGAGGGGGAATAGTTGGTGCGTCTTATATGGCGAATGCAGAGCGCCGCAAAGCGGAGGGCGGTCACGGCCGTAAGGGAGGGGTAAGAGAGGCCACGGCTTCGGCCTAGCTCCGGAGCCGTCGGCCATATTTGTACACCTGGCTGTGCGCGCTGACGTCATCGCCCATCTCTTTGTTCCTACCATAGCGAGTAGGACTCCGTGAAGGAGGACATTGTTATAAAATCATTTAAGAAGTGTGGCATTAGTAATACCTTGGATGGAATAGAAGACAACATCTTATTTGACACCAGTGAGGAAGAAAGTGATGACAATGACTGTGTGGATCTGTCCTTCCTCATTTCTGATAGCAGTGACGAAGAGGAATTATTGGGGTTCGAATAAAAACATTACAGCCTTTTTTGTTACTTTTACTGTTTACTGACTGTTCATGTTTCATGTTTGGCATATAATTGTTCTTAAACTGCTGTTAACTTTTACACAGTTGATATAAAATATTTTACTACAGTATCTGGTTCAGAATCTTTTTTTTTCTAGATCTTCCTCTTTTAAAATTGGGTGCGTCTTATATGCCGGTGCGTCTTATACGTCGCTCAAATTAACTGCATCCAAATCATTACGAAATATTGATTACTCAAATACACATGAAATCATTCTATTAAACCCCTTTTTGTCCCAGTTTCCAGATCTAACCATCTTGATGTCCCCTGCTGAAACGACAAATGGTTCAACCCAATCAAGGGCGCACAAAGTTCTCAATAAAATCATTTAAACCACATCTCTAGCTTCTATTAATTGAAGTTTACTCTTTAATTTACCTTTAAAACAGATAGATAAATAAAATCACACATTTAACACAGTGAAGAAGGCGATACACTCATCAGCTGTTAGTGGAGTCAGAGATACCCACACTGGTTCCCTCTCATCATGTAGCCTTGATGGCATTTCATATGTGCTGTTCCAGCGTGTTGGTACCTCATTGATAGGTTTCAAGGTTGATCGCACTTGAGCAAGCTTCTCCTGGCTGTAGTGCTTGATCTGAAGTATGTGCCTCGCTTTTTGTCTGATGAATGTAAGTGTGGGGATCTGATCACATGACTTTCTAGCTTATAAATTGAGACTATATGGAATGCAAATTGAGTGTTGAATTTGGAGCTGTTTAGTAGATGCGATCATGTTTGGTACTACGTTGGTCACAAAACACTTTACTTTATTGGTTATGGCCCAGTCCTCCATCATGGCCCTTTTGACTTGGATCAAATTGTCACCAGTGTGACTGTGGAAAGTATTGCACTCTCAACACAGATGTACACAACTGCAAATTCTCATTAATGTAGTGACAGATAAGCCTCCATCACAGTCACAGATGTCCACATGTCAGCTGTTATACTCACTGCCACAGCTTGCTGTACTTCCATTTTCACTTGTTCCCGTTCCTTCTCATACTTGTTGGCCACCATTTGTTTAATGGTTTGAAAATTAAAACCAAAGGCAAATCATTATACAAATTAAATGAATTGGCTAGATCAACGACTATACATCATTCCCTGTTTGGCAAAACAAATGAGGACTCATCCTGAACCGGCTCCCTGAACCCTTCACTCTTTACAATGCTGAGGGGCCGGCAGTCCTGTATGATGAAATTCAGCAAAGCCTTATCCAGCATCTGCTTCCTGGAATCTTCATAGTGAGACATTAAGTAAAAATTAATAGGAATTAATTATCAATAAATACAGTTTATTAAACGTCTTTCGGGAGGACTCTATCTGGAGCCACACCTACTTCAATTATTCCATCAACCCTCTTCCATATAAGCTGTTTCTTCCTCTTGTTCCCTGACTCAGTCCGAATCAGCTTCATCGCTCCCACCTACCTCCCCTTCACCTCTCATGGGGGTCTACTCAGACGAATCCGAGCAAGACAGCAAGCCTGCACATTCGCTTATGAAGTTAAAGCAGGTCCAGATATTCAAACTCCTGAAAGCAACTGTGAGTAAGCTGTAGAACGGCTCTATATCTGATTTTATCCTGGGTGCATCTTGGACTTTATTCTTATCCCTGGCCCTATGATGCCTCAGCATTGAGGAGGTGCTTTTGTTTACATAGGACACCTTTAACCAGCAGAATTCCATATGAATAGTAAATTAAGAGTCACTTTGAAATTAATTTGATTTCAGATAGGAACTGGAAACTCTTAGAGGGACAGAAGGAAACAAGGAAATGAAAACAAATTCTTTATGTTCCGACAGTAGATAAAAATGGTCCCATTCAGCGGAAAACTTTCTTTTGGATTGAGGCTCTTCCATAATTACTAATTAATTTGATGCTATTTTGAAGTGCTTTTTACAATCTTTTTAATCCGTAAAAAAAAACTAAACTTTGGCCGAACACCTCGAAACTTCAAAGCTACACTTGTGGGATCATGCCACAACTTTTAAGCCCTAAACAAGGTATCTGTGACATTCGGAAGCCCTCCTTAGCCACTTTGCTTCCTGGTTTTGGCCTTCTGAGAGCTTTTTACTTCCTTAAAAAAACTTTGGCTGATTGTCTCCAAATTTTGCAGGAGATCTTGGGGCACTGTGACGATACGCTGACATAAAAGTCTGAGTGGCCACTTTTTAAGGCCACTTTGACCCATAAACCTCATCTTACCTGCAAAAATGAATGAGCATGTCGATACCTTTGCAGACCAAGCCCTGACTGTGGGAGGGGCACAAAGTTCTGCACGTCACACCTCAATGTTTGAGGAGTGTCCCAATTCTTTTTTTCCCTGCGTTTTTACTTGCTAAAATGTAATGAAAAAAATCTTAAAATGACTGGAACTCTATTCAAAGCTCAGCAGGATCGGGGTGGCATTCTATTAATCATTTCAATTTGAGCTGCAAACTGCGCTCGTGTCTAAGATAGGAGATACCCCTTTCACACTTCGAGTTTTGCTCCAATCTGTGTTTTATAAGTTTGAACTGAGAATGAATGCAAGTGGCAGAATGGAGAAAAGACTTTTCTTTAAATTTCAAGTTTGAAAATGTGATTCAAACATTGCTCAGAAACCTGACACTAAACATTCAATCTTACCCGGTTATCTTAACACTCCAAAACAAAGCTGAAACTTGCGTCAACCTTGAAAAAAGATTTTAATATTGCCAGCCCACGACCCGTTAGAGTTTCAAAGCCTAAGGCACTTCATTGATCTGCCAATAATAAGCAATTTATGAGCGGCATGAGAACAGATCAGAGTGTGATTATGACTAGCATTTGATTAGCCAATCTGTGTCCATTAACGAAAGTACCGATGAGCCAATCAGGGCGCACTATTGACTGACAGTACTGTACAGACACTGTACAGAACTGTGATGTTCAGAGACTCTGGATTCAAGCCCTCTCCGCCCACACGGCTTAAAGGTAAGAGATTAAATGGCATCATTAAAGATCAGCACATGAACTCATTAAAAAATGTACCTCCTGGTTTAGATTTCAGTTGGTTTTTACAGACAACCATGTCTGAGAAATTTCTTTGAGAATTTTTAAAATATTATTGTTATTTTGGAAATACACTTTGTCTGATTATCAGTTTTATTTATTGCATTTGCTACTGTACTGACATGATCTGCTACTGCTGGTGGTTATGATACTCTACATCTATTAAAACAATTAAAACTACATAAATTCCTGATGATGAGCTTGTGAACTATTTGTGAACAGAGTGGTTTTAAAGAAAATCATATTTGCGAATGACCTTTCCTGCTGGGTTTTTCTGTAAAGTTGGCATAGCAGGGTAACCTGATCTTCAGAACTGATCTCACGCTCTGCTCTCTGATAGGCTAGAGCAGGGGTGTCAAACTCATTTTCACAGAGGGCCACATTAGCATAATGGCTGTCCTCAAAGGGCCAGATGTAACTTATAAATGTAAAACAATGTAATTGAATGTAATGTAAAATAAATGTAACTACTCCTTAATGTTAAATAACTCATTATTTATAACTTATTCAAGTGACAATTAAGTTGCATAGAAACAATTGTATTAGTTGTTGTTGTTCTAATATAAATCCTTTTGATTTGTCAGCTTATCAAAAACCACATATCTCCATTAATGAAGGAATTCCAATCCTGGACCAGAGAAAAAAAAATGAATCCTGTCCAAAACGTCTGAATAGTCTTTCAGTGTCGATTTTACAGGTTGTTTTATTTACAAAGGTCCAGGTCTTTTTATTCAGCAGTGAATATTGTAAAGTAGTTCGTGTCCAGCTGAAGACCTTAGCAAAAGATACAAATAAATGAAGCAATATGTTGTTGGAATCAAGAGCAATTTTAAAGCAGTATACTATAATGTCAAAAATTGCGCTGTAGGTATATTGAAAAACATTATTGTTGGGAATAAACCATGTGTATGAAAACTTTTTAACTATGACTGTGATTGAGACGGTGATACGCCCCCTGCTGTTACTGTTTGTGTTACACAACTCACAGGGGCTCTCGACGATGGTATAAACATCTTCTTTCACTATTTACAAGTGTCTTGGTACTGAAATCGAACAGTTTAGTGTGCCAAAACGGTGGAAGAATGCGATGAAATAAGGAAAAAAGACGCACTTGCGCAAATGCGGAAGAAGAATCACAGAACTCGGTAACAAAAAAAAAAAAAAACAATTCAAACACTAATAAACCACCTATTACTGCTATTAAGATGATGCTTATGCTATTATTTACAGTATAAAGATTATATCTACAATTATTTCTCGCTAAAGTTTTGGCTAAGTTCAAAGGCATTGTGGGGAATGAAGTTTTTATTTTCGTTTTCGTTTTTATTTTTTTTATAGACACTCAAAACTTGTAAGCTCTCGCGGGCCACATTAGATTACACTCTCTGACAAGAAAGGTGCAACAAAGATGTTCAGAGATGGCAGAAGGTTATAAAGATTTTAAAGAGTGAAAAATTATGTGGGTTACTGCATTAGGTATTTGCAACCATAAATAAGGTTTTGTGAATTACAAAAATGTTTTGGTTCAGTTTTTCTTTTCTCGTTGTGAAATATGAATTATGATTTGCTGAATGTGCAGAGGTTCCTATAGTTTTTGAAAAGGACTTTTTGGTCATTGTGGCTCAATGTATGTAAGCTGATTGGCTGCTCTGTTCTTTCTAGAGTTTTCAATTAACCTAACCGCATGTTTTTGAGATTGTGGGGGAAACCTGAGTACCCGGAGGAATTTTAATTTGCGGGCATTAATGAGCATGCCATGCTTGACCTGCCCAGGGTGTTCCCTGCAATTCACCCATGTGAGCCATGTGAGATCAGCTGAACTTTGTGACCCTGATTAAAAGATATGGAAGGATGGATGAATGCATGAATAGATGGATGAGCGTTACGTTAATAATTGAAAACATCAATAATCTGCCTACTGGTGGTCATTGAAAGAAGGTTGTGTTCAGTTTTTCTTACAGCTTTAGAATTGCATTATTTATTTAGCCATAAAGAGCAAATCCTCGGACCTCCTCATCTTTACGTGAGATTTGTTCTGTCTGGGCATTGTGTTTCGATGCCTTGGTGTTAGCATTATGTGCTGAATCGATGCTGCTGTCAGAGCACATTATCAGTTTGTCCTGGAGGTTTGATCCATCCGCTGTGAAGGACATTGTTCTTCAGTTTTACCACAGAACATGACGTTTCACTTTGGTGCCTAAGCTTCCATGACGAGCATACAATTGTGTAATTATCAATAGGAGCATTCCGAGGAGGTTCTTCCTGCCTACAAAAACTTATATTAAACATCTGAAATACCTCTCAAAACTGCTAAGTCCACGGTCTCTTCCTGTCACCTGAACTTTTTCAAATGACAAAACTATACCAAAAACAATGACTAAATTGCTCTTTCTTTACCATTTATGCCCTCATAGTTGTGTTTATCATAAATGATGCAATAAAGAAAGAAAGAAAGAAAGAAAGAAAGAAAGAAAGAAAGAAAGAAAGAAAGAAAGAAAGAAAGAAAGAAAGAAGGTGGTGCTCAACAAAAATCAATGACCAAAATACATGTGTACATTTACTGAAGATTTTTAAAAACATCAAATAGCTCTTCTCCTATTTCATGGATGAACTTCATGTGTGAATGCATGTGAATGAATGTTTTCATTTCATAAATTCATTAATTAATTCATTTTCCAACCCGATTATTCTTTTTTTTTTTCCTGTCCTGCTTAAAAGCCCCCACATGGGAGAGTGAATGCTTTGGTGAGTTGGACAGTTTTGCTTTCTCCAGGGGATTAAAACACCTGGTGTGGTGTTTTCTCCTCTGGATTAGAACATTGAATGTATGTAAATATTTATTAGTTGTGGTTCCCACGAGTCAGTTTATAATAGTTGTGTCAGGACAAGACGGTGTTGAACTGAAAGGGGTGTGGATAAAGGATTGGGGAAGGGTGAAGGTACACGAGTGAATGAAATGAATGAATGAAAAAAAATAAAGTAAATGAATAAAAATAAAATAAATAAATACCTACCTGAACATAACGCATAAGTCCTAGTAACAGTTCATGTGTGAATGCATGTGAATGAATGTTTTAATTTCATAAATTCATTAATTAATTCATTTTCCAACCCGATTATTCTCTTTTGGGGTCACGAGGGTCTGCCGGTGCCTATCTCCAGCACACATTGGGCGAGAGGCGGGGGTACACCCTGAACAGGTCGCCAGTCCATCGCAGGACATTCACTCACACATTCACATCCAAGGGGAATTTAGATAATTCAATTAACATATCCAAATTGTGGGGGAAACCGGAGTACCCGGAGGAAAACCCACACAAGCTCCGCGGTGAGAACTCCTTCCAGGAATGTCACCTGCGAGCCTTGAACTGACAACCTTCTAACTGGAAGGCGCAGTTCTACCCACTGCATCACTGTGCCGCCCATTTTATAAATTATTTTAAAAATGTATAAACATGGACTGTAATTATATTTCCATCATTCCACTTGAACTTTGTTATCAAGGACAGTACATTTAATGTAATTTTTTGCCATGTTCACATAAAATATTAAATATATTCCATTCAAAATGTTTAAAGTGTTTAGCACATTAATTTGATATTTTGTTACGTTTTTTAGCTGTTGTTGCCCTGGAGTACTCACACACACTTGGTTTAAGATTCTGTACTGGCCACAATGGAATGTGGTTGGCTGTGAGCATATCGTGTCGGCCACAAGAATGAACAATGCGATTGTTATCTTTTTGAAAAGTTTGGGAAAAGCTACACTATTGATTCAGAATGGAATTGTTGTGGAAAGTGAAAGTGTCTCTCCCTTGAGCAAAAAAATGTTGTTAAATCAGAGATGATCATGATTACCAGGGAGTTGTCCAGGTATGGATGAATTGTTTCCCCGATCAAGAAAACCTCTCTTGGTTACAAATCCTCCCTGTTGAAACATTTTGAGTGATTTAGGAGAGTGGCTTTCACGATGCTAAGTCAAGGTCAAGACAAGCTAAATGTTATTTTTAAATTCAGTGTTTGATTACACAAAATAAAGTGTTTTAAATGATGCGAAATGGGTTATTTTACCATTGTATGTCAGACGCTGGGCCAGATGTTAGTGTTTATTAGCCAAGATTCCCAGGAAGATACACTGATTGTAATGTACAGTGCAAAAGACATAAAGGCATTTTTAAGGAAAACCAAGGCACAGAGGAACGTCTCAATTGAGACTTTAAACATTTCGAAGAGAAGGTGCTTTTACCAGAAATTACTGACTGATAACAAAGTCCAATAAAGTAAATACTGATGCTTAAGATTAAAATAATAATTGGCTGCTATTTTTTATTTTATGGTTTTATTCTTCTTTGACCCAACAGAGTTTTTAATTTGGAAGGAGATTTCAATTGCACTTCAGATACTCTTTACCAAGCCTCATGAGGCATCTCAAAAAAGATCACATAAATCTTTTTTTTTTTAATTATTATTATTTTTGCAGCCGCAGCTTTTATTGGTTTTTCATTGTAACAGAGAGGACAGTAGAGAGTGACAGGAAGCAAGGCAGAGAGAAAATGGAGAGTGGTGGGAAAGACGACAGGCTCAGGACTCAAACCTGTGTCGCATTGCTCAACCGCGCATTCATGTCCTGTGCACCATCCACCATACCACAGGCCAGGACAGGCACATGATCTTTGTGATATTTAGAGAAACTACCATGGTACACAGCGACAGTATACATGGAGCCACTCTATAGACAACACACTCTCATATGGCAAGATTAGATCGTTTGTATGGTTTTAACCAGCAAATATCTTTTTTTTATTTGCAATGTTGTTCAAATATACATCTCGGATCACTGCTGGGTTCAGTAAGCAGTAAATACGAAGAATATGAAACCCAAGAGTGCCTATTGGCATTTTAGCGCAGCTCTTTTAGAATATGAAAGCTTTAGGCAGTCATTATACAGTGGTACACTGAGATATGAATGCTTCGAGTTACGAAATGTTCGAGATACGAAAGGTCTCGCAGGAAATTTTTTGCTTCGATATATGAAGAGAAATTCAAAACACGAACAACTGCAAGCTGTTCTGCTGTATTTTCTGCTTATTTGTATGATGTTGCGCTGCGCTTCCGGGTTCTTGCACTCCAGCGCATAAAGGGTCTGATGTGCTTCAAAACACTTCAACAACACAGCAAAACATTATGAATAGATTACTAATAATGTGCTATAACAAATGTTAGAGTCAAGGTGTCGTAAAATAAATAACGTTTATAACGTGGAAAGTGCTGTAGCTCAACTTAGAGGAACCCCCGTGTCTCCTTCTCAAAAGCGTCTCTCCATCTGTCTGCGCTTGTGCTTGAAACCGTGTTGGTGTCAGTAATTCATGAAATATCTCGAGAAAGTTAACTTCCATACGTGGTGCCGTAATGTTTTCTTGAATCCGTTCCACCTCCTCCAACACATCGCTTCACTCTTAAGGTAAGCTTTCACGTTTGTGAACATATTACGTATTTTGCTTGTGTTTTATTCTGTTTTATTATCATTTATTACATTAACAATGTGTAGATTTAAGGATTGAAGAAACGTTACTTGATTTTTCTCTGGTTTTCCATTTTTTTCATCTACGGTACATCTACTGTTGTTTCTGAGAACCGTTGCAAAGATTAGTTTTACATGAAAAACTTGCTTCGAGATACAAAATATTCGAGATCCGAACGTGACCCTGGAACACAATAATTTCGTATCTCTGGGTACCACTGTATTTATTTGTGGGCTCTCTTTAAAAAAGAGAAAACGGAGGGATTTTACTAAAGAGCAAATGACGTTGGCAAAAGCGCAAAAGGGACGTTGCCAGATCGCTTATAGCTTTGGAGATCGAAATAGTGGAACTCCAGCATTTGGAGACCACAACAAATCGAGAGAGTATTGAAGCTCTCAGAAAGAAAAAGAATCAAATGGAAGACCTGTGAGGCATTGCAACCCAGGGTGCTCTGGTTGAGCCGGTATGGCTGAGGGACTATGGTTTGAATAAAGTGGCATCTGCAGAACAGGTAGAATTTCCTCAGTTAATCTTTACTCCAGATTTAGAAGTGTGAAGATGAAAAAGGGGTGGTCTTTAGCAAAGCAACTGGGATACAAATGTACAAAGTTTTTAAAAAGAACTAATTAAATGGGAAGTTAGACACACGGTGGAGAAACAAACCTGCTCTTAAAGACAATCTTAAACCAGGATGGAGGGCACTTTATAAACCATAGTTGACAAAAAAGCGGCAGATTTGTTTTATGATTTGAATTATCTCTGTAAATGCTTTTATTTGTTTTTGTAAACACCGAAATCACAGAAGGCTGCCCTTTTCGCTCAGGGACAGAATTATTTTTCACGTTTTTAGTCATTGTAATAGATAGCAACCTCTGTTTGTGCTTTAAATAGAATTTTATCTTCTTTTTATGTCATTTTACTATTCAGTGTTTTATTGTTGGTTTTAGTATGTAAGGAAGAATGATATTGATAAAATGATAAACTTTCTTTTTGGCCAAGCAAAAATGGCCGTATACCTGAACAGAAAAAAAAATATCACAATGCACAGATCATGATGTGAAAATAATATTCTTCAGACTAGTGTTACGATTGATTTCAGCTTTCAGTACTGTACGGTATCTCTCTCTCTCTCTCTCTCTCTCTCTCTCTCTCTCTCTCTCTATCTATCTATCTATCTATCTCTCTGTTTGTGTGTAGCTGTAAATCCATATTGGTTTTCCTCTCCCTCTGGCGTTGTCATTGATCTTATGTTTCAGAGCTCCACGTGCCTTATCACCCTGGCTTCAGTTGGGTCCTCTTCCGGTCACTGAGTGTGTGTCAGATGTGACAGAGTGTCTATGATCGCTAGACCACATTTTATCCTAAATACTAAAATTTAAAACTGTTCTGAGTAAATGATTATTGTGCTTGAACCTTTTTAAATTGTCAATACCTGTGGTATTGTGGATAATTACCTATTCACAGGACTGTGTTTTGTGATTCTAGACCAGCAGAGGGCGCTATGGTGATTGAGGTTTACCTGGTTCATACATATGTTATAGAAGACAAGAGAACGTATGAGTAACGAAGAAGTGTTGTTCCCAGAAATAAAGTACCATTAACTTATGCAAACTGTCAAAGATTCAAGAATACTGCTATGAATCTTATGTCAAATTAATTTTAACTTTAAACAAATACCAAAACTCCGCAATTTAGGATTAGTTGTTTGTACCCCTATTCTCTTATTAACGCCTTTGCTCTAATGAGAGAACATATGGGAAAGTAAAAAAGAGTGAATGTCACATGTTGTGTGCTATCCAATAGCCTTTGATGCATGTACACGAGAGAAACACAGCGCAGATATTTAAATTAGGGGCGGTGCTATGCTATGAATGTTCTTTCTTTTGTATAAAGATTGTGTGAGTTTAATGCACAAAGCTTATTGTTTATCTTAACATTGTGTTGTTATTATTTTGAGTGTGTATCTGAGTCTAGATCTATGTAGCGAATCTTCCCCCTGTGTAACCCGTTAATTCCTGTCTGCTTTCATGAGAGTGCTTCTGTGATTTATTTTATTTTTCTGAAGAATGACATGTTCACTAGCATTATAACTTTGTGAAACATCAGAAGGAAACTAAAGGATTAACACCTTATGTGATTTCGAATAATGACAAAGGGAATTTTGAGCAATAAAGACTTTAATGTGTTTGGTTATTCATGCAACTGAGAAATAAACTGGTTTGGGTGTTTGATGTTAACTGTACACAGCAAATGGTATACACATTAATAACATCATTTAATCTGTAACCGTATCTAAAGGATTGAATTTGACAACATATAACATGTTCAGACTAGATTGGGAGAAATTTGGATTGATGTTTGCGTTCTGATTGTTTTGGGTATTGTTTGGAAATGGAATGAATATAAACAGCAATTTACTTGTTTTTCTTTATGACAATGTTTTTTTCAATGCTCAACATTTTATAGAGTGTAACACATTCTCAAACACATTCATAAAGGTTTTTACGGCCTTTAAATGGCAGTAATAAATTATAAGAGTAATATACACTGCATATTTATGGTTTAATTTTCATATTTGAATATTTAATGATTGATTGTCATATAAAAAATGGGGGAATATGTGATAGGAAATTGTAAACATTGGATATAATTGATAGTAATGTTATTCTGTTTCGCTAAAAATATGTGCTGGTGTGTCTCTGTAACTCATGAATGACGTACTTCCTGTGTGGAAGACCCCTTATAGGCAGTCTCCCCTAACCTAAGGGTCTCTTTTTCTTCTGGACATGTAACGGACAGGACTGAAATGCTTTTCTGATTATCCTGATGCATTAATAAACCTGTTTCCTTTCTGTTTGTACAATCCCGTCTCTTGAGTCTTAAATATTAACATGATAATGTATTAATTCGGTAACAGGGTCATGAATCTTCCCTGACTTGGCATCCAAGTTATGCTCAGACCCTTGAGTTTCTCCAGCGGCATTTTTGGTGGCCATCCAATCAGGAGAATGTCAAAGTTTATGTGAGGGCTTGCTCAGTGTGTAGTCAAGAAAAGTCCAACACACCAGAATCCACAGAGACTGCTTCATTCTTTGCCCATACCCCACAGACCTTGGTCACATGTGTTATTGGATTTTGTAACTGGACTTCCACCTTCCCAGGGCAAAAGAGTGATCTTGGTTTAGATTCTCTAAAGCAGCCAGATTCATTCCTCTGCCCAAACTGCCTTCGGCCAAGGAGACAGCCAAACTTCTCATGAATCATATCTTTAGGGTCGGCTTGGCTATCATTTGGCTCGGAACAACCTGCTTCAAATCTCCCAAAGATACCAGCGCCAGGCATATCGTCAGCGTCAAGTGGCTCCTACCTGCCAAGTGTTGGTCAGAAGGTCTGGTTGGCCACTGAGAACCTTATCGCAAGGAAAGTTAACCCCGTATCGTACCGTTTAGTTCTCCCTAGATCTCTAAGAATCAATCCTACCTTTCATGTTTCATTATTAAAACCTGTCTTATCTTCTCCCCTTTCTGACACTTCCTTCACTTCTATCTTCTTTGATTTCACCAGGATTTGGCAGAAAGAAAAAGATTAATAAAACTCTATATTATAATGAGTTTTGCATGAATAATATGAGTCAGCACAGTACAAGTGTATGTCTTAATACTTCTAATCCAACACTCAATAAACAAAAAGCTGTGAAAACATCTCTGTGCTCCAAGTTTAAGATTTTTCCCCCAAGTTTAAGATTAAAATAAAAGCCCTTTTTTTTAAAACAAAAAAGTTAAAACACTAGGACGCTAGCATTTCTCCATTACATGAGAAATGCTAGCGTCCTAGTGTTTTAACTTTTTTGTTTAAAAAAAAGGGCTTTTATTTTAATCCTGCATTCTGTGCAGTCATTATTGTCACTGTAAACGTGTAACGTTTTTCAATTTAAAAAAACTTTATACTCACGTAACGTCTGCGTCAGAGTTGTCATTATACAGAATATCTGCTCATTTTACAAAGACACAACAAAAACAAAGCAATCTTTAACACTGAAATTTCCCTGCATTATCGTGTTTGTAAAAACACAACGGTTTCATTTATTTTCACAGAAAGTGGTTTAAACCTGTCTACAATGATCTTTTACTGGCCTCTGATGAACCTGTGTCAGTTTTTGTCCCCTCCCCCAATTCCATGCTCCCGGATGGGGGGAGAGGGTGGAGGGGGCTACTGGTCAGGGTGTGCGTGGGGCTGGGGAGTGGCTCCGCTGCCCTTTCCTGGCGGGTCCACAGTGGTGCCTGAAGCAGGGGCCTACCACTGGGGGACTGTGCGTGTTGTGGTGCTCGTGGGTTGGGCTTGCCATGGTCACCCCGTACTGCTGGGGGGAGCCTGCCTGGCTGTCACTGGGCTGTCTGTCCTTCCAATGTGGCTGCGGGGCTGGAGGATTCCTCTTTGGGGGGGGGGGGGGGGG
>SRMA01026236.1:618040-665181 GCA_007224835.1 Danionella cerebrum
GGGGGGGGGGGGGGGGGGGGGGGGCTCACTTCACACCTGGGTCACAGAAGACTAGATATGACACATGGGACGTTGGTTTGCTGCTTGCTGCTTATGGATTAGGTCTCCTTTCCTAGACACTCTACCTTCACTTATGTATTTAATATGTCTGTGTGTCTCCAATCAGATCAGATCCTTATGCGACGAGTACGATTCTGTCCACTCCCCCTCCCCATATCATCTATCATATGAATTCTAAATGGCCTCATTGTTACCCCCTAGTAATGACCTCTCTACTTCGTATCCCACCCTCAGACCTAAAACTGGTAGTACATGACTACACTCAGAAAATATAGCAACAAAGATGGCAGGGGCAGTTGGAGAACAAATAGTTTGAAACCCACCCAGTAATAGCATCAGTACATAAGGAACGCACTGAAAAAAGGAGCAAGTCTTAATGTCAAGATGCTAGGACATACGAGATTGACCCACAGATTCCTACTAAAAGGAGAAGGAGCATCGGAATGTGAAAGATCCCAATGTAGAATCTCTATAAAACATATTCAGACAATATGACAGACTGTCTTAAGTATGAAAACATGAAGAAGAGATACCTGAATGAACAGGAATCTACAATGACCCAAAAAATGTCAATTAAAAACAAACATTTGGCGGACTATCTAAAAATATGTTTATATGGACTTGAAATATCAAGTTTTAGAACATTAATTACCCGTATAGAAATGTGTAGATTATGTGTTTTTAAAAATGTGCATTTATTCGAACACGTTGTAGCCATGAAATGGCCATGTTGCCGTCAAGGCTCAAAGAAAATGAAGAAAAAGATTATGGATGGGGCTATGTGCAGTCAACTCTTGAATGAGAAGAGCCTTCTCTTGGTCATGAATGGATGTTTTAACATGGCAATGATGCAAAACAATGCAACAAAAGAGGTTTAAAAATGAGAAAAGAAAGTTCTGGAGTGGCTGAGCCAGTCTCTAGACCTTAATCCTACAAAAAAATCTGTGGAAAAGAAATGTCTGACCTCTGTTATTACCCAAACGGATTATGTTAGCAAGTACTAAGTCATGTTTTGTAAAGGTAAAGTACTTACATCAATATTACCGTGAGTAAGAAGTATCCGGATTCTGTACATTTTTGGTGTACTTTCTTTCACCATTAAAATATCTACAAATAAAGTTACAACCATTTCTTTTTATGTGCTTAAACGAGAAAGAAAAATGCTTGTTTACCTGTAATAACAAAACTTTGATCAATTCCCTGTTTAACCACAGTCTTTTTTATTGCTTTTTTCAGCTGTGTTGAGTTCAGGATGGACCCTGACTGGAACAGAAGCAGAAGCAGCCATCGAAGCAAACACACAGAAGAACCAGATGGTGAGAGGATTCATTAACTGTAATAATACTTTAGCCAGGAGAGTTTAATTCAGAATTGTTACAACTGGGAAGTAGAGAAGTGCTACTTAGATTTATTTATAAACATAGAAGATTTACAGTAATGCGTTGCTTTAAAAGCAGTAGTGCTGGCTTCTCATGTAAAGTGTTGTTCTGGCAATGCCTCAGAAGGCAACAGCAGGGAGGAAATCAAGGAGGATCCTTGGCACAGAGATGGGTTCTGACTGGAGAAGCAGGTTACCAAAACTAAAGAATAAATCTTGAGGTGAGCGTGAGATAAAAATACATTTCTGAAAGACGGTGGAGCCAGGTACGCAAAGTCATGTTAGCTTAGTTAGGTTGGGTGAACTTCTTTGGTGAGTTCGCTGTTTGGAGAGTGGCTTCTTGGTTTGAACTTTGGAGTGGTGAGGTGGTGAAAATCCCTGAAACTACACCCTCCTCGATGTTGTGGATGACCTTGACCTCATTGTGCTGGCTTGTAGCAGCACTTGTGATGGAACTCAATGGTAAGGTATTTGTTTAGGATGTCCTTTCAGGATACTCAGGTCCTTACTCCTCCCAGTCCACCAGATACTTAAGGATTTTTTCACAACATTGGTAGTCTAGGATTTTCTTCACAGTGAAGATTATAGAGTCAACCACTAGCTCAAGAGTAGAAGGGGGCTCGACTGCAACTTCAAGGTGATCTGTGGGTGGAGAGAAACATTTTAAGTGATGGAGACGTGGCAAACTGGGTGTATAAATGAAACCTGGGTGGAAGCCGACACGTGACCTCATTGATTTGGTGTTTCCTTCACGGCTCCCTGGTCGCTGCAGCTAAGGCTGCCCTCTTCTCCGGATGTGTGTTTGGAGGGATGCCAGCACAGTACAGGACTATGTGTGTACACTTGGATGGGATAAATACAGAGCCTAAGTTCCTAGTATGGATCACTCCGTACCTACTTTTACTTTGCTTAATTAATATCATGGAGGGTAATTGCATAGCACAGAGGTCTTAAACATACCACAGACCAAGCAGCTTTGGATGAAATGGATAATGTCTACATCCATATGCGCCACGTATACCCAGGAAGAGATGATTCCTTGAGGGCTGCTGCTGGATATCCCACTTTTTATATCCCACTTGATGGACTGATGATCATGTTCACGGGAAGTTTGGCCTCTTCAGGAGAGTGTAATTTTGAGAGGGCTTCAGCTTTGACATTTCTGGAACCTGGGATGTATATTACTTGGAATCTGAAATGAGCAAACAATAGTGCCCATCTAGTTTGGTTGGGGTTCAAGCGTTGGCTTGATGGAGGTATTGGATGATGTTGTCGTCTGTAATGACATTGAAGGGGAATTTCTTCTAGCCAGTGCCTCCACTACTCCATCTGAGGATCTGACAAGGATGCCACCACAGTTCAGGATTATGGATGTTAAGCCAAGCACATCCCAGGATGACCCTCCAGAGAAAGATGATGAGACCAAGAGCTGAAGGAGTGGTGGAGGATTTGCAGCCGGGAGATTGTCAGAATGATGTCGCTGACTCTTGAAACTTGTTCAGTCAAATTCACATAATAATAATCAGTTAATCAAAATCACCCATTCAACCTCAAATCATCCATCAGTGAAATTCAAATTAGAATCAATCATTTAATTACAGTGTTTATTGGCCAAACAAAATGAAGAGTTCAACTTCAGAAAGTCCATTCATTGGAATTAAGAACTCAACCTTTAACCAAGGAGACCAAACATTTAAAGTTAGTCATCATTAGCCAATCAGAATCAGGCGTTCAGCCCTAGAATGATGATGAGCTAATTAGATTCAAATAATTAAGTTTAGTACTATCACCAGCCAATCAGAATGTGTGTTTGTGTTCAGAGTCTGTGTACATTGGTGTTCCCATCCCGCGGAGCTACAGAAGGAAACGCAGACATCACAAACATACATCACGTCACTCCCATGAACATCAAAAGCACCATAGCCACCATGGCAACCAGGATCCTGAGAAACCACATGAACCTGAGGAACCGTGTGACCCACAGGAACCATGTGACTCAGACAAGGTGGAGCCGGACTCAAGCGAGCTCTCTGACTACAGTAAGATTTAAATGCACACATCATCAATTGCTTCTGCATGTTGTATTTTAGATTAAGTGAGATACTCATGTGGTTGATGGGATAAAATAAGGGGGTAACTAACAGTCATTCAAGCTGAAAAGAAGCTGAAATCTTACGTTTGGCGTTAAATTTTCAAAACAAATTTACAATTAATTTCAACTGCTATTAAATCTGAATTATAATCTGTTTTGCATACTAAAGATGAAAAGTTAACTTTTCCCCACTTCATAATGTTTTCTGGTATTATTAATTTAGTATTGTTTATTGTACAAGTTTAACAATGAAACTTCTCGACAAGTAAGTGAGTCAAAAGAGGGAATTAAAAAGAGTGAAGGAGAGGGAGGTTGGAAAGGGATCAGCAGGAGCTTGAAAAGCACTCGAGGAGTGTCTCATGCATGAAACTCCTTCATTCTGCTGCAGTTTTCTGGGCAAAACACTAGAGAAAAGACAACATTGACAACAAAGAGAACAACTGAAGATGCAAAATTAAAATATATGTAATTACTTTAAAAATGGACCGCAATCAGGATTTCTTCAGCATTCAAGACTCAGTCCAATCTCTGATTTCCAGTCTGAGTAGCTCAGGTACAGTACAATCTGTGCTCTATCTAATGTGTTATATGCATATTTTTTTAATAAACCTTCTTCATTTTATCAACATTTTAACTTAAAGAGCTGTTATTATTTTCTGACCTTTTGAGTTAGATCCTTTTTACTATTCAGTGTTCTTTATTTTTGTTTGTCTATAATTTTAATAATACAGATAAAAAATAAAGTATTGTTTGTAATGTTTAATATACATTTTTTAAATTTTACACTTCTTTTCATATTCATTAATTTAGTGTAAAGTTTTTTTAACAGTTAACAGCATTTGAACATTTTGAACCATTTTATGTGTCTGCTTTTAATATTGACATTGTTTTTTAATATTCCATTGTTATTTTTTTTAAATACCATATCTTTGGTAGTTATAACACATGACTTGTTCAAATAATTACTTTTCCGATTGGCTTCAATTTTTCAAAGCATTTAGCATGTAGCCTTCTCAAGGCTTAAACCTAATGCTGTACCTCCAATGTTCTCTCACAAGTAGTTTAATGCTCTCTCTGTCTGGAGAATGCAGAGCTAGGTGAGGAAGACTTTACATGTTCACCTTGAACCTGAACTTGACACCTCCATGAATTTATTGGTATATAGATTATTAATCAGAGTCTGCAGATCAGTTTGGAACTCTAGGGTTTTGCGTCAACTGAAGAGAACTTTGAGCTTTAGTTCCAGGCAGTAAAGGGACGAGGGCTCATGCCCAATACAGTGATGACCTCAGAGATGGTAATTTGATGGGCCATTCTAACATTAGATTTTTCTTCCGTGTTGTTGTGAGAGATTCAATAAAGCACCCCTAATATGCTATGAGAAAGATAGTACGTAACATTAGTGGGCACTCGGAAACACTTGGCGAAAAGGTGTTTCCTCGTTAGTATAGTGGACAGTATCTCCGCCTGTCACGCGGAAGACCGGGGTTCGATTCCCCGACGGGGAGATTCAGAGTTTTGCAAAGATTGAATTGCTTTTGACTTTCTGGCTAAGGACAATGCAAGTTTAAGCCAGACAACAGACAGACAGTCGCACAGAATCTGCAACAGCAGTGTCCGTTTTACATTCACTCGAGGGGTTTCAAAGTCAAACAACAAACATGGCATTGTCGTTGCAGAGAACTATTTAAATTCGGAGCGCGCTATAAGACACTCTCTCGTAATATTTTTTCTTTGTTACCATAGTGGACAGTATCTCCGCCAGTCACATGGAAAACGGGGGTTCGATTCCCCA
Organism: Danionella cerebrum; assembly: GCA_007224835.1. Classification (NCBI taxonomy): domain Eukaryota; kingdom Metazoa; phylum Chordata; class Actinopteri; order Cypriniformes; family Danionidae; genus Danionella; species Danionella cerebrum. The sequence goes on from SRMA01026236.1 coordinate 623,366, forward strand.
ACAGAAGAATCCATTTTACATTCACTCTTGGGGTTTTGAAATCGACAAAGCTGGCATTGTCGTTGCAGAGCATGACACTATGTAAGATTCAGAAGCACTCGAAAACACGATGTCGTAAGTCATTTCCTCGTTAGTATAGTGGACAGTATCTCCGCCTGTCACGCGGAAGACCGGGGTTCGATTCCCCGACGGGGAGTTTCTTTTTTTTTTTTCTCTCTTTTTTTTTTTTTTTGCAAAATGAAAATGACGATGGCTGCTGATTAACGGCTAAGGACAGCCAAGAGACGGACAGTTGACCCGAATCCTCAAAAAAACCCCTCAATTTAAAAACAATTTTTTTTTCAAGTTCACTCAAAAATCAACATTCACTCGTTTCCTCAAGTTATTGTAGGAGCTTATCACATAAACATATGGAAAAACATTTCTTTAAAGGGCTTCATTTTGCTGAAATAAAAAGTGTCATTCCAAGTAACAATTCAGAATGAAAAATAGGATTTTTGAATAGGAAGATTGGGCCCAATCTATGTAACTTTTCACAATAGATAACTTTTGAAAATTAAAAAAAAAGTTAAAGCCATTTGTGTAAATAGCGTAATTTTTTAGTAAATAATTTTTAAAGTTCTGCTTTTTCCCAAAGACCTTATGTGGAAATCATTATGCAACCAGCCGTGTGGGGGGTGATCGATGCAGTTTGGTTTCCCTCTGCCTGCCATGTGAGACATGTGAGAGAAGTTTGCCTGTACGAGGCTTGCTTGTGACCTACCTGAAAGGAATTTATTCTCAATAGTCATATTCAGGCTGTCAGGCTTGAATTTCCAGTCTCTTCCGGTTGTGGCATCAGAGTATAAAACTGCTGCTTTCTGATCAATTTCCAGGAACAAATGTTTTTTGACCCATGGAAGAGCTGTAGTATCACTAATGACAAATATGGCAAGCTTCCTTTTTTATATTTTTATTTTTATTAGAGTTAATTCTGGTTGTAAATAAGAATAATATATTTTCCCCAGATACTTTTTTTAAATCAATCTAAAATATTCACTATTAACTGTGAGTATTGAAAGTTGATTAAATGTAAATCAAAATAGCTTTTACATAATAATCCAGTTTTTGTCCACTGATTAATTCATACATTTTACTGATGTATTTACATTGCGCTTGTAGCTGGGATACAGGGAATCATTTTTAACACCTTGGCAAGTCCAGGAAAAACGATTGACTCATCCCTTTCAGCAACGTCTTCGTAATCATATAACTGCATGCAACAAACATAGTTGGTTTTTTTTTTGTTTATTGACCTGCGCCAACCCAACCCGCAAATAATGTGACAATTTCTTTACCCGCCCCAACCCGACCCACAGGTTACCCTCTGGGTCCGTGGGCTAAGAGACGACCCGCGCATCACTTGTTGGTAGACACTGGGGCCGCCCTTCTTGGGGTCAGCCATCGAGGGACTCTCATGAACGATGAGAGTTCTGTGTACCGGGCCAGTGTGACGAATCTTGAACCGACAACCTTCTAACTGGAAGGCCACAGTGCTACCCACTGCCACCATGCCGCCCCTTGCCTAATTACAACCTTGCATTTGTTTTATTAATGATTGCCGAATGATTACGATCCAAGGGTATCCAGAACTAATGTTCCACTGGCTTCTGAAAAAATAATAATAATAATAATGTGTTTACCACTGTGGTAAATGTGTTCATTCTCTACTTGTAACTTCTGATCTTTAATTAACTTTGTTTCTAACTTTAATATTGTTTGTAGTTAGCTCTCATTAGGCGAAAATCCACTGGATTCTTACTGACTAGTTCTGTGAAAGAGCCATCCATGTAAGAGGGCTGAAAAGCTTTCATATTACAATTCAAAGAAACATTAGAGTTCAGTTTTTCAGAGGATGGTAAGAGCTTTCTGTTCTGAATAAAGTAGCTTTTTAATTAGCACAGCTATAAAGCCTACGATATTGTTCTCTGTAGTCTGGTTTGGTATTCTTCAAGCACACATATTTGTGATTTTTCCTGCGGATTATGAGGATTATAAACAGAAAAACAGCCACGTGCTGATAATCCTCAGCAGGAACCACAGGTTCAGCACATGCCACATATTACACTGTGTTTTATAATCTATTATTATTATTATTATCAAGAAATTAAATACTGAACATTGTTTCAGTCCAAATCAATCATTTGATGCAATATATTTCAGGGCAGGAAAACCCTGCTGAAAAGAAAAATAAACTTTCTGTTTTGATACAAGCTGCAGTGGTATTCCTTCAGTAATGCACCAATCTTACCATACTTCTGTTATTTCAAAGGTGGTAAGAGTGTGTAATGTTATGTTTCTGGATTCAGTGGTTGATGTCATTTATGATGGTTGAGATCACCGCCTCGAGTTTTACGAACAGTAGCATTCTGTTGCTGTTTGAGGAGGGTCAGTCACTTCATTTCCATCGATGCATCAGAGGGACTTGACCAATTCTGAGACAGCTGAGGTTAAACCTTTGAGGTATTCTTTGTAAATCTTTATGTTGTCAAAATCGTATTCTTCTCCAAACACAAATATCATCGCAATAATAGATTACTTGTGAACTGTGTATATATGAGACAGACTGTGAATAATCCCTTGTAGCCTTCGTGAAACCAGAACTTCTTGAGTGCTGTTGCGAAGAACTATTGCAACTAAGTCTATGGCAAACTAAACAATTTAAGAAATATAACAAATAAAGTAGAGGCATCAAACCTTCGGTGCTATAATGAACAGTGTTTCACCGTCCACATACAGCATCGATCTTTAGCCCAATACAAATAAATGTTGTAGCGGGTGGCGAGAGAGACACAGACTATTGTCGGCCAGAGCACTCCTTTTCACGGGGATTGGGCAGCCATACTAGCCCAGTGACTGTGGCGCACCAGTTTGGCTCCTATGATCTCTGTTACTTCTCACGGCGGAGGAAAATCATCCGCCCTCTCCAGCACTCTCACTGGCTGCTAAATCTCCGCTGTTAAAGTGACAAGTGCTTCAGATTGATTGTTCGATTACAGTTATCCATTCTCCAGTGCAATTTTTTTCAATTTTCAGTTTCAAATACAACCATCAAAACATCAATATCCAGATTTTAATTATCATATGCTTATCATTAGCTGCTTTTTGAATCAGAGTGCTGAGCTTCGTTCAGGTTCTGTCCATGTGTTTTAGTATCTCCAGCTGCAGAGAGGCTGCGTCACATCCTCAGCGATGATGATGAACCCACCCCGACACTCTTCACTGAGATGGACACGCTCCAGCAGGAGGGAGGAGAGATGGAGTGGAAGGAGTCTGCCAGGTCACATACACACAGCAACATATGATAACCATCACTGATTTAAATGGGTTCTCTTATCAAAACACATATTTCATAACTGCCTCTTTCAGACTTTACAAAGGGGCGGAGATTAGCGAATACTTCCAGTGAAATAGGAATTAGACCACAGTCGCTCTTAGAAAACTTAAGGAAGCAACACTAACTACTTACAGTGGTACCCTGAGATACGAATGCTTCGAGTTATGAAATGTTCGAGATACGAAGAAAAACTAGAGATACAAACAATAACAAACATTTCTGTTCTGTTTTCCACTTGCTTGTGTGACGTCGTGCTCCGCGTCCTTGCGCTCCTTTCTCCCTTTGAAGAAAGTGTGCTTTAAAGGGCTAATACGCCTTAAAATACTTTAAATCAGTTTTAAATCAAGCAAAACATTATGTATAGATTACTAATAATGTGTTATAACAAATGTTAGAGTCAAGGCGTCGTAAAAGAAATAACGTTTATAACGTGGAAAGTGCTGTTCTGTAGCGCAAGATAGAGAAACCCTGTGACGTGCTCTCTCTCCACGATTGAAGAAACGTTACTTGATTTTTCTCTGGTTTTCCAATTTTTCATCTACTTATTCTGTTGTTTCCGAGAGCCATTGCACGGATTAGGTTCGAGGTTCATGGCACGAATACGAATTGTTCGAGATCCGAACGTCACCTTGGAACCGATTAATTTCGTATCTTGAAGTGGCCAGGGGATCGAACTCGGGTTTCTAATTCTCTAGGCGACGATTCTACCACTGATCCACAAGGAAAGTTGAAATCTAACAGGTCAGTCCCACAGATGTCAGTTAAAAAAAAAGGTAGATTTATTTTCAATCAAAAAACAAAAAAATAGTTCTTTCTACAAGAAGAATAACAGCACAGTCCAAAAACAAAGGGTTCTCTAGAAGAGAAACAATACTCCTGACTAGTTCCAAACTGACGTAGTAACCAAATGACAGGCAGAGGCAAAAGGAAGCATATATAGTGAAAATGTAACAAGATAAAGCTGAGATTATAATTAGTACAAATGAAATTAATACAGGAAAAATGTCTCCATCTGGTGGAGAAAATAAGTCATAGCCACTGTAATTAAACAAACACAAAATTATTCACTGAAGATAAAAGGCAGAAATAAAAAGAGACAGCAGGGAATTCTGTTGGACGATAAAATCATGACTGCGTGGTAAGATTTGCCATCAAAGAGCACCAGCCTAGTAACAGAGGTCTCACAGTTTTATTTATGTTTAAAATGAAAAAAAAATGTTCCGATCAAGAGACAAAACAGTAGCAGGAATCTAATAGATTGAGTTCACATAATTAGTTTTGTAAAGGGACTGTAGGGGAGATATGTAATACTCCAAATTGACAATGTCAGTGACCTGGAAGTTACAAATTCCACTGTAAATGACCTATTTTTACAAACACTGAGGTCACAATATTAATCGAATCCAGAGTGAATCGACGTGTTAATGGTTGAGTTTGTGTTTTGGTGATGTGAGGCTTTTTTGAGATTTGTAAACATTCTGGGTCCATTCAATGATTACCAGAAAACTCTAACTCCCTTTCGGGTTCATTGGGGTCTGCCCGTGACCCAGTGCATATCGGGCGAGAGGCGGGGGTACACCCTGGACCACTCCATCGCAGGGTTACCTCATCACTAAATCCAAATTGTTCTCTTTCCGTTTTTGAGGACTCCATTTCCCAGAATTCCCCGATGGTGTCAATGTCTTTACCATGTGATATCTGGGACCCCCTTGGGAATGTGTAAAGAAATAATTTCCTTTTTCAGATTTTGTGATATTTTTCTTCCTAATGGAGCCTTTGCTGACAGCATGACATGGGAAGGGCTTTTTCTTTGTTAAATAATGCCCTTTTATAGTCACCTGTTGTTGAATGCCTGCTCATTAGAATGTTGTTGTCTTAAGTTTGGTTTTTCTCCAATTACTTTTTCAAATGAACAAAATCTTGTTTGCAATCAATGACCCACATTTGTGATAGTATAGTACCTCAGAATAGAAAACGTTGATACTGAAAGGTTTTGATTCTGAAGGTTTTCTGACCATTTTTTGAGGTGTGCTCATTATGAATAGCAGTTTATATATTTATAAAATGGAAATTCCATTTATAAAATATTTATAAAATGGAAAAAACAGTGGCAAGTCAACTTCATGACCATCTTACTGTCAATGAGCTACTTCAGAAATTTCAAAATCCAGGTTTCCCAGTGTTGAATTTTGGGTCCATTGATTTTTACAATTTACATCTTTAATAAATTGGGTATTTCCTTTGTGGTACAATCTTAGAGCATAAGTGAAAAGGAGATTAGAGCTTGGTAATCTTTCTTTGTGTCATCAGGTGGGTGAAGTTTGAGGAGAAAGTGGAGGAGGGTGGCGAGCGCTGGAGTAAGCCGCATGTCTCTACTCTGACTCTACATAGCCTGTTTGAACTTAGAACCTGTTTCCAGACCGGCTCGGTTCTGCTGGAGCTCCAGGGACAAACACTGTCACAGATCACAGGTGACACACACACACACACCCCACACACACGCAAACAAGCATTGCTAAATGCTGTAATATTAAATAAATAAAAGTTAAAAACTTGTGGATTCCCTCCATAGACTCAAAACAACACCATCTAACATTCATTTGCCAACGTTTTATTAGTCCCAAACCACTTGCAAATACTGAACTCTAAATATTATTTATTCTTAATCCTGGAAAACTATCTCATAAATTCTATTTAGTCAAGAAATCATGGCACTGGTGTCTTCCTAAAGAAAATAAGATGATGTACAAGAGAACAAGGTGTGGTATTTCCAGTTATTGATATAATTTACAAACTGTCACAGTCTTTTTCATAATACAAAATTATTTACCATTCAAAATAGTCCAAGCTGTTCTTAAGCATCTGATCCCTGAATTATTTGGAAGCAGCTGTTAATCAACTCAACAGATGAAAAACAATCTCTGTGTTGGTTTGTGGACACTTGACAGTCTTTGCAAAGACAAAGGCGCTCACAGTGCAAAGATATTCTCACTGTGGAAAACCTCAAAGGATGATGGTATTTTTTATCTACATCATCTTATTATCATCTGGGGGTACCAGCCATTTCAGGCTTGAGTGAAAACATGATTTGCCAATGGTTTGAATTATTGTGGGCAAGACTGTATGTTGCATCTATAATGGCCAATTATTACTGTGTGCTTTAAAATCAATGTACAACAATCAAGATGTCTCTCTCTCTCTCTCTCTCTCTCTCTCTCTCTCTCTCTCTCTCTCTCTCCCTCCCCCCTCCCTCCCTCCCTCCCTCTCTCTCTCTCTCTCTCTCTCTCTCTCTCTCTCTCTCTCTCTCTCTCTCTCTCTCTCTCTCTCTCTCTCTCTCTCTCTCTCTCTCTCTCTCAGACGCCATCATTGATCAGCAGATTCAGGCAGGTCTAGTGTCTCCAGAGCTCAGAGAGAAGATCAGTTTTGTGCTTCTGAGGAAACACCGTCACCAAACCAAAAAGCCCATCCATCGCTCATTTGCTGACATTGGCAAGACCAGCCCATCCAGTGTGTGGTGCATTCTTCCAACTATTTCCTCCCTCTCTATTGAAAAACAAATGCTTCAATGCTGGTTCTTTGATTTCTCTTTCTGATTGAAAATCTCTTTTTGACAATAGTTGAGTTTTTACTAAAGCTTGCTACGTACTACCAAATCCAAACAAAATGAGTTATCCAACCATATCTTCCAGCTTGTGTTTTAAGAAAAGCTCAAAAAGTTTAAAGATGTAATTGTTCAGACCATTATTGTTTTAAAGCTTTCAGTGCGTTTCAATATCTTTCACGAACAGGCCAGACCTGGTGAAAATTTACACATGATTGTAGTTCGAAAAGTGGGTGTGGTAAAATGGCTCTATAGCCCCACCTAACGTGTTTCAGCTTGTGTTGCGCTTTCAGTTTATCCAATGTGAATGAAATTGGCACACATACCGGTATGTAGTGTACCAATACTTAAGTATATTGGTCTCATGTCGGCTCTAACCCCAAAACCTTAAAAAAATCATACTTTAACAAACTCATTCATTCAATTTCCAACTCGCTAATTCCCTTTCTGGGTCACGGGGGTCAGCCGGTGCCTGTCTCCAGTGCACATTGGGCAAGAAGCAGGGGTACAAACTGGACAGGTCACCAATCGATCGCAGGGCAACATTCACACCTAATTTACATTATTCGATTAACCTAACACCAGGTTTATTTGGGATTGTGGGGGAAACCGGAGTATCCTGAGGAAACCCACGCAAGAACAAGGAGAACACCGGTGAACTGACAACATTTTAGCACCGTGCTGCCCACTTTAACGAACTCCTTCTACAAATTATAACTGTTTGTTTCTAAACCCAATGAGCCTTATCTTAAGGCATATAGAATGTTAAACTTATGTGACTATGTTAAACACATTTTCCATGAACTTATGGAAATGCCTCAGCCATGCAATGTCAGATCAGTAAAATGTTAAGAGTCCAAGTCTAAATAAATCTGTATAGCAACCTTCAGTGTCAGTTATGGCGCCGCCTAGTGGCAACACAGAATATCCAATTTTCTTTGTTTGAAAATTAGAACACTTAAGGGGCCAGGTCCTGCAAATTGGAAAAAAGTAAATTGGAGTGATAACCAACAGGAAGTGAGTTATTTTGATTTTTCTTAGTGAAATGAATTCTTAGTAAAAAGTAGTATCTTGTAAAATATAATTTACCTTGTAAAACCTTGTGTGATTTTATTTAATCCCCATCAAACGCAATCAGTCTTATCTAAATGTATCAGATAATAAATTAATTAATTCATTTATTCATTCCTGCTTGTTCCCTTCAAGGGTTAGGGGGGGTCACTGGTAGGGATGTCCCAAGCCGATCATAAAGATCGGTATCGGGGCAGATCGAGGCATTTTTTAACTGATCGGAATCGGCTCTATGTATCGGACCGATCGAATGTTTACGTCAGCTACGTCACGCACGTGTCGCAAACTCGCATGTTAAACTCGCATGTTGTTTACTACTTGCAATACGGTGCTAAGATGTCTGCAGTGTGGAAGTATTAAGTTGGAAAGTGATTCTAGTCTGGTAGCTACATGCAACGTTTGCAATGCGAGCATTTCACGCGGTGGTACTAGCAAAGCAGCCTTTAATACAACCAACTTGATAAGGCATCTTAAAACGAAACACGACAGAATATTGCGACTTCACTGAGCGAACGCAGGAAAAGGCTAAACCATTTTATTGATGCACTGCTGAGCTATTTGGTTGTCAAGAGTACACACTGGATTGATTTAATAACCTGCATGCACTTTAAGTGTGCAATTAGCACAAGGAAAAAAACAAGTATCGGATCGGGACTCGGTATGGGTCGATACTTAAAATTAAATGACTCGGATCGGATCGGGGGATCAAAAAACCTGATCGGGACATCCCTAGTCACTGGTGCCCAAGCTCCAGCTAACTTCGGGCGAGAGGAAGGGGTAAACCCTAGATAGGTCACCAGTCCATTGCAGGGACCTAATGGAAATTTAGATTATTCAATTAATGTGACACGTGTTTGTGGGATTGTGGGGAAACCACATTACCCAGAGAAAGCACGGCAAGAACATGGAAACTCCTCCCAGGAAGGTCACCCGCGAGTCTCGAACTGGCCATCTTCTAACTGAAAGGTCACAGCTCTGCCCACTGCGTCACCTTGCAATGCAGTCATGCCACTGTAGTTTGGCTTTAGTCATTGGATATGCAAAACCTACAAGGGATATTGTATGTGTTTATTAGGTTAGGTAGTACGGTAGTAGACCTACTCTTAAAAAATAAAAATAAAAAACACTCTTTCACATAATGCATGAGTTGTTCACTTTAGCCATTTTGTTTCCCCTCCATTGCTAGCTACCTCAGACCTATTCTTAAAACCTGTCATAAACTAATCTTATATTTGTTTTTCAAAAGAGACAGTGTGGATGTTATGGTTGTGACATTAGCAGTATCCAAAAATATGAACAAATTTAAATGAAAATAGCAAACTTACAGGAGCTTGAATGGTCTTGAAGCACGCTGAAAAGCTGAATCTTTGAAAATGGGGTCCTCAGGAATGTAGTTGTCCTTGCAGTTGCTTGATTTTATTGCTTTTTAAAAATATCAGACGGTGGTGATGAATATGTCGGACAAATTTTGAGCAACCACAAAGTATTAGTAAAAATATTGCTCAAAACTCACTGTTCGTAGTTTTTAACAATGTACTCTTTAATTTAAACATTAATTCTCTTTTTCTAATCAAGTTGAAAATATTATCTCCTATCTGAGGACAATTGATTTTCACATCGGGCAAGAGGCGGGACAGGCCTGGACAGGTTGCCAGTCCATCGCATATGGGGCAGCATAAAATCATTAAATTATATGAAATTATAAAAAGCCTGTCAAAGAACATTACATATATGCAAAGGACCCTATGAACATAACTTCAATTCCCTATATTAATGAAAATGTTATTATTTTCCAACAGACTTTTTGGGCAAAATTCCAAGAATGAATGATATTCTAAAAGGTTTGTCCTGAGTTCTAGTTTATTTCCTCTGAGTGTTTTCTCTCTGTCTGTGTTTTTTTTCTCTTTCTCTCTGTAACGCATTAGATCGAGACACAGGTTCAAACCCTGGCAGTAAAACGATGCTTCACCACTCCTCTGAGGATCTAAGAGCAACTCAGAGTGGCAAACTCAGCAAACTACGTGAGTCTCTTTTACACAAACTCACATGCTTTACACGACTTAGATGCTGTTTAGTCAACATGTGGTTTCAACATAATCCATGAGAAATAATCCCAATATATACATTCAGAATGTCACATCAAGCTCAGTTTATACTTCTCCATCAAGCTACGTGTGAATGATGGCGAATGATGGACTTCCATTTGGTGACTTTTTTGTTGGTGTTTTGATTGCTTTCCTGTCTAAGAGCTTATACATTACCTTCATCTTTATCTTTATTCAATCGTCATACTCCACTGAAAAACGGTAGTACAGATGGTTATAATTCTGCTCTTTTTCAATCAATCACTCAGTGGTTTGTTTGGCTCATGGTTAGGATGTCACTCCAGAAATGTTCTGAAACCAAACTGACCAATTTAAATCCAGCTTACCGTCTGCGTTTATGCAGAAGCTTAGGTGTAGGCCTTGTGTAGGATGGATTCAGAAGTAAAAATTGGTCTTAAATTAGAACAACCCTCATTTAATATGCAGTCACCAGTCACATTATTAGGTACACCTTTCTTGTACCGGGTTGGAACCCCTTTGCCTTCCGAACATACTTTATCCTTCAGGGTGTAGAATCAACAAGGTACTGGAAACATACTTCAGAGAGTTTGCTCCATATTGAGATGATGGCATCACGCAGCTGCTGCAGATTTCAAAGCTGCTTCACTGGATGGACACCTGGTGACTGGAAACCATTTGGGTTCTGTGTCATAATTGAGAATCATCATCTAAGATGATTCAAGCTTTATGACATGGAGCATTATCATGCTGGAAGCAGCCATCAGAAGATCACATCTTACAAAATATCTCCCTCACCATTACACCACCACCAGCAGCCTGAACCTTTGAAAGAAGGCTGGATGGATCTATGCTTTCATGTTGTTGATACCAAATTCTAACCCTACCATCCGAATCTAGCAGCAGAAAATGAGATTCATCAGACCAAGGAACGTTTTTCAATCTTCTATTGTCTCAACTTGGTGAGCCTGTATGAATTTTAGCCACAGTTTCTTCTTCTTAGTTGACTGGAGTGGAACCCATTGTAGTCCTCTACCTTAAGGTTTGACGTGTTGTGCATTCAGAAATGCTCTTCTGCAGACCTTGATTGTAACAAGTGGTTATTTGAGCTACTGCTGCCTTTCTAACACCTCAAACCAGTCTGGAAATGTGCTCCCACAGAAATACTGCTCACTGGATATTTTCTATTTTTCTGACCATTCTCTGTAAACCAGTAGCGGTCCTACATGCTCTTCCCAAAATAGTTCTTCTGCTTATATGTAAATCAGAAAATAACAGAAACGCTCACCATATACAAACCAAACAGGTATCTCAGATAAAGTCTGTTCGAGCTACCATGGCTTTACTCCACCGGTGCAACCTTTGATTTTTTTTAGTCGCACCATTGAGAAATTAGGTCGCATATGCGACCAAATTGGTCGCACTCTAGAGCCCTGCTTTCTAAGGTTCTGTCTCAAGGGCCAAGCATACCAGTACCATGTCCAACCCTTCAATCTTGCCCTCTCCTCTCAGACCTTTTCCAATGTCACCAGGGCTGCCTTTGGCATTTGGATCCTGGATTATCTCGAAGACTAGTTGATCGAAAACCTGGCCATGGTGCTTTGGCACTTAAGCGACTGGTCAACTGGGAGAAGAGCCGCCTCATTCCGGTGTGTGCAATCTCTTTTCTCTGGATGGAGCTTGACTCCGAGAGCCTTCTATTACAGGTTCTTGTCGTACCCAATTTTCTGACTCAGTGAAGGGGGCCGGATTTCTGGTCCCTACATGAATGCCATTTCCATCCGCGGTGGACCCCGTGCCTTTACCACCCTCCGTGGGGAGGACTCTCGTGTTAGCACCCTTTGCAAGAGCTTGCCACCCTGTTAATGGGGTCGTTTTGTTGAGTGTTGTTTGTTAAAACTCTAGGACATTTCTCCAAGAGGGATTCGATCGGGGACTGTCCCTTTTGTCCCTCAAGGTCTATGCCGCCACAATTTCTTCCTTTTGGTTGAAGTGTAATCTGTCACAAATCACAAACTGACAATGTGGTTTTCAGGGGGGCAAGTCGGCTAAGGTCTCCTAATCCCCAACCAGACCCATAACGCTGGCCCCCCAGCATATGAAGAGCTGCTGAGAGTTGTAATACTCACTGAGACATATTTAGAGCTGTGGGCTGGTCAACACCCAATCCATTGATGTCGGCTCTGTTCCCTCTGCGTTCCTGAGTGGTGGCAGTGACCCTTAGGGAACAGTGTGAGAGTGGCTTGGGGCACCTTTCCTTCGCCAGAAATGCGCCCTCTTGTAGCATTTTCCTCCCCCCTCCGGTACCAGACTGAGCGGAGCAGTCAGTTCTGCCAGGTTCTCTGCCAGGTTCTGTATGAGGGCTTTGACTTAGGGCCTGGTCCTTATAGAGCTAGGGTCCGGATTTGGGAGTCCCTACCCAGGCACTTTCTTTTTGTGTATCACATACAGCTCCCTTCTCAGGCGGCTAGTATGACCCTATTATGTTATATGTTCTGTTCACACATATTGTGAGCTGTACATTTGTGCTGTTTTTTTTTTCCAAAAGAGGAGGCATCCAATGCTGACTCTCCATTTCTAATTATGGAAATATGGAAATAGATTTAAAGATTATTAATATTTAGCTTATACTTTTTTGCCTATTAACCGATGCGCTACTGACTGAGCCACATGAAAGCCTTTCTTACTTTATTGGCAAATACTGGATAATGCAACTCTTGAGAAAGATCAAGCTTCATCATTTCCATCCTTTTGAGTGAGTAATGATCGCTGTGTATATCTGTATTTAATAGATTCTTCACAGTGTCGCAGCATGAACGATATTTCCATTGCCCCCAGCTCCGACCAGGTACAGTTTTTAAATATTGCTTGCTATTTATTAATTATTTATTCATTAACATGTTTAAACAGTATTTCGTTGTAACTATTTAAAACATATGTACCTTATTTCGTTTTTTTCCTTTTCTTTTTTCAATAACTATATAAGAAAAACTCAAAAGAACTCTGAACCTTAACAGGTCTTTGCTCTCAATTTCCTTGCCTAAACCTGCCTTAACCTCACTTGAAATTGATTGAAACCATCTTTACCAAACCTATCTTTACCAAACCTATTTGTTTAGATTGTATTTGTCTAATTGTATTAATGTCAAACTTATCTTATCCATGTAGCTTTTCTTAAAGCTTATTAACAAGTCTTCATTTAATTTGAGATCTTGGCTTGTACTGACATGGTTGTCCAATAACAAAACAAAGTTGTAGCTCACAGCGGAGTGATTAATTCTTCCAGGCATGCCCTTCACACCCTCACACCCACCTGTGAGCTGATATTACAAATGATTTATATATGTTTTTATTTCATATTGTTACCTGCTGCAGCTGAAGAACAAGTTCATGAAGAAGATCCCACAAGATGCAGAGGCTTCCAATGTGCTGATTGGAGAAGTGGACTTCTTAGACAAACCCTTTGTAGCCTTTGTTCGGTTAGCTGAAGCTGCCACACTAGGAGGACTCACTGAGGTCCCGGTGCCTACCAGGTGATCTCTCTCAAAGACTCAATCACACAAAATAAAAAATGTTATGTTTTTAAGAACAGTTTTACCACAAGAACGTAAAGAACAGCGAGCATCGGATAATATATTTCTTTTAAGTAAATTATATTCGAGAATAAGGAAAAATGTTCCAAACAATGTAATTAACAAATGTTAATATATGTAAAAGACATATTTCTTGATTAAAGTTTCTAGGATCTCTTAAGTAAAGCTCTCTATGGATGACAGGGGTTTTTCAGTTAAGCAATAATCCTCTGCATGTGCATCTCCATTCACCGTCTCTCCATGCACTTTGATTGGTCTTTTCTGGGGCGTCCTCCTAGGTAGATACATTAAGATAACTTCCCTACGAAGGAATCCAGGGGGCATCTAAAATAAATGCTCTAGAACTAAACTGAAGCTCATTATCGTGGAGTAAAAAAATAGTAAACACTGGCTGCATTACTGCATCTAATACAAAGATCTTGTCAGACGCAGTGACTCTGCATTCAATCGACTTGTTTGCCCATCACTGTTGTCGAAGCCTGTATAAACGACCTTAATAAAGTAGCCTGTTGTCCATCTTCAAAGTTTCCCCAGAGTAACTTCTTGGACTAATTTCTGCACAGTGGTAACGTCCTAGATTAAATTCTGCTTGCTAAAATAACTTCCCTCTCTGGCTTTACTTCCTGTATGATACATGAGTTTACTTCCCTGTTCTGAGCTTCCTTACCAGATCCTCTTATACCTTAGATTAGTACTCCTCTAGTTGAAACCGAGTCACGTTCACCTCTGTATAATCCTCAGTCAAATGCTTCCAGGTGTCACTCTCATGTGCATTGATGTCACTCGAGAGAATGATGGATGTCTGATTGGGATACTGTCAAGAACCTTCCTTATTGTTTTGCAGTATTTTTTGATCCATTTACTCGTAGTTGTCAACACTATACCTTCGTCACAAGCTCTTGCTCCTTCCTCAGTTTTTGATTGAGGTACAATGTCACACAAAAACTTTGCACTGAACTTTTGCAGTATTGTGAAAATGATTGAAGACAAATAAAAAGGTAAAATTGGTTCATAGAAGCAAGTTTTTGTTATTTTACATTGGGATACAGTTTTGTTTAGTTTCTAGTCTTCATTTCCGGTATTAACACAGGTTAATGATATACCTGGATATATCGAATTTTTAGTTATCTGTAATCACGTTTCATGCTGCTTATGCTAAACCCCAGGTTAACATTCCTACTTGCATATTTACAGTGTCGCTATATGTGATTGGACTTCCAAAAAATGTCCAAAAATGTTGCCGCCTAGGTTATCAGATGATTTAAGTCTCGTCAGATGCACAAATGCAAAAAAAACCTATGACAAAACAAGAAGAAAAAGAAAAAACAAGTATATCAATTAGCTTGATTTTAATTCTTAATTTGATTTGCTTCTTAAAACTCAAGAGACTTGTAGCGTCATTGTTTACAGTCGCATCCTCATTTCGGAAATTATGGGTCGCTCCCAGAAGTCATCACTGGTCACATTTCATTGTAAACAGCATTTGGATATGGCATATGGATTCTGTTTTTTGAATGACAGGAACTATGTTTATGTATTTAGTAAATGCTTTTAAAGACCATATTACAAAAACAAAAGCCTTCCGTGCTTCCTTTTTTATGACTTGGCTGTCTGTTGCTAAACGTCTAGCAGCAATGGGAAAACACTGAACAAACTTAGCACCCTGGTGCTAACACTGATCCAAAGCAGGGTTCCAGAATCCTGGGTAAAATGCGGTGCTGACACGGTTTTCAAATTACAGGTGGGACAGTCCTCTTTCCCTGCAGTTAAAAGTGGTGTTTAGAATGCTAATAACCTGTGTTTCTTTAAAAAGCCCTAATGTCTTAGCTTTGATGTGATTTCTGTTTCTGACTTTATTTTGTGTTAATAATTGCATTTTGTGTGTGTCTTTTTCAGGTTTATTTTCGTGCTTCTTGGTCCTGGTGGGAAAACCAAATCATATAATGAGATTGGTCGAGCCATGGCCACACTCATGGTGGACGATGTAAGAAAAAATATCAACTTGATCTTTTTATTTAAGTATTTTTTTCATAATGAAGATGAGCTCTCTCGTAGAGTTGCGATGGAACTTTATTGAGAGCCTCATATGTTTGGTCAAATGCATTTCTAAAGCACCTTTTTGGCAGATGCTTCACAGAATTATAGAGATTAGTTCCTGTATGAGCATGTTGTTTGGCTAAGGTAAATTTTAAGGTATTTTTTTGGTATAGTCATTGACATTTAAGGGTTTAATTATGATGGTGTTTTTGACGATCATTTAAATTCAGTTAAAAGTTTTATTACATTTAATTAGCCTTGGGCGCAAGGTTTAGATGTGTGCGAAAACCCAGAGGAAAGCACCCAGAGGAAAAACCCACACCAGCAATTCCTATTCACATGGGGAGCTACATGGGGAAGATACTACTGTCAAAGAGGCATGGCCAGTGTGGCAGTTGCCTCACAGGGGCGAATAGAGCCAGGTAAACATAGGGCTAGTCTCTTCATCTCCAAGTGGCTGCTGAGTTCATTGACAAGCAGAGTATGCACTTCTCGGTTGCACCAGAGTTCTGCGTTGTGGCTTGTGTCCTGGGAATTAGATTCCTGTGTCTACTTCTCCTCCTAGCTCGGCCTCATGAACGTGAGATCAGTCATGAACAAAGTTAATCATAGACTAGTGGGTTTAGTGGCAATTTAGTGGGAAAATTACTTTTTGTTTTTTGATTGAACGAAAACGGTGTATTGTTTTGTCTTAGTTCTTTCATATATGTTATAATATATTGGATATTTTGTTTGATTAGAAGATGGAAACTGATCTTAGAATGTTTAAAAGAATCTCTCTCATATCGCATCTGATAGCTGTTCAGTGACGTGGCATATAAAGCTCGTGACCGTGAGGATCTGATCGCTGGTCTCGATGAATTTCTGGATGAGGTGATTGTTCTTCCTCCAGGGGAGTGGGATCCTAAGATCCGTATTGAACCCCCCAAAAAAGTGCCCTCTGCTGAAATGAGGTAGATAAAAGAAGTTATTTTCTTTTTTTTTCATATTAACCTAAACCCACCTGTTTCAATTTTCATTTTCCAACCCTTGTTTGTGAGCAGAAAGTCAGTGTTCTCTCTGAACGAGCTGGTGCAGACCAATGGGAATGCTGGAGGATCTGGAGTGGCTGCTGAAGATGAAGATATGCCAGCACCTCATCAGCTTGGGGAGGAGCTCAGCTTCACTGGACGGTAATTGTAGTCAGACACTCATGATCTTAACCATGCCTAGCCATTAACTTGGCTTCTAGTGTCGCAGAACATCTAGGGTACTAGTGTAACCCCCATTCCCTAAAGGAGGAAACGTAGCCGAATGTCGAAGGCCTCAACGTTATGGGAACTCCTTTTCCTTGAGAGGACAGAACAAATATATAACGTGCAAAATAATTTGCGGGTGTAGGTGATTAGCACTCAGCCGGGTATAAGAGCCAGGCGTAGCCTACGCTCATTGTACTTTTTCTGAGGACCCGAATCCACTTAGCTCCCGGCACCTCAGATCAGTGGCTTGAAAGGCATGGCACAGGGATATGTCTACGTTCCCTCCTTCAGTGAATGGGGTTACGCTAGTAACCTAGACATTCCCTTTCAGTCGATGCAGTAGACATATGTCAAAGGCCTCGACGTTATGGGAACCCCTAAGTCCTTCCAGACAGGCAGACTCTAAATAATAAACGTTAGGAACAGTCGTGCACACCTGAATGGAAACTCCTTCTGCCCCTTTGCCTGGAATCATCTATTACGGGGAAGTCCCACAGCACATAAGTGTAGCTGTGCTCAGAGGACTACGTGACCAGAAGAAGGGCACCCCTGATGTGGGAAGGGGTGCGCGGAGACCGCATCAAGACCTAAGTAATTGCTACCCGGGGGCAAAAATAGCTAAAAAGGGGGCAGAGACGGAATAACCGCCTCTTAACGGAACGGGATTATAAGAACCACTAAGGGGCGAGAGCTGCCCGGACAACCTTCTAGAAGGTGCACATCCTTCAGGTCTATCATAGTGAACCAATGCCCAGGAAGAACACATGGTTGAATGCTGCAGACCATCAACATCTTGAATTGAAGCTTGGCCAGGCCTCGATTCAGACGCCTCAGGTCTAGGATTGGTCACCTGATTTTCGGGGGACCAGGAAGTAAAGGCTAAAAAGATCATTTTAACCCATAAAGAAACTTTTCACCATGTTTGAATAGAAATGTCCTAAAATTAATTCACTCTTTCATTTATTTATTTTTTTTGTTTATTAATCTCCAGTGCACACAGGGCAAATGACTGTGTACACCCTGGACAGGTCATCACATGCATTAACTCCTGAGGGGAATTTAGAGAGTAGTTGTTTTAATTGTGGGGTAATTATGCAAACACAGAGAGAACTATGCAAACTTCACACAGATAACACACCTGATTGCCTTGAAGAGCCAGCCTACTTCCAGAGAGGCACCACCGTGTTATTGCTCACCAAAAGTCTGTAGTAAATCCTGAAATGTACAATAGCACATTAATCGAACAGGACAAGTAACCCGCTGCATGGGGTAACCCAGGTTGGAGCGTTATGTTTACTTGGAAATTTGAATCCTTCCAAATAAATAATAGACCATGAATAGATATGTTTAGAAGTTTAAAAGAAATAAAGAAGAAATCTATTGCTGTGATGTTTTTTCCACTTCTCGTTAGAGTAGTAGCATTCCCAAATACTCAATATGCCATTTGTTTGCTCAACGCGTGAGCTTCTGTTGACTTTGAAATTACATTTTTACTCTTTATGTAAATCAGCATTCCAGTTAGAAGATTGGCGGTTCGAGGCTCGCCGGTGACCTTCATGGAAGGAGTTTGCATGTTCTCCCTTGGTTTGTTTTAGTGAATTCTTAATTTTTCATATTCTGTACAGGTTCTGTGGCGGCCTGTGGCTGGACATTAAGCGGAAGGCTCCCTGGTTCCTGAGTGACTTCTCTGAGGGGTTCCACATACAGTCAGTGTCTGCCGTGCTCTTCATCTATCTGGGCTGTATCACCAATGCTATCACCTTCGGAGGACTACTTGGCGATGCCACCCAAAACTACCAGGTTTACTCTCCCTCTGGTTGTTACACAGGGAAACATGAATTAACATGTTTTAGAGGTATGGTAAACCAGTTACCAGAGGATTTTAGACTCCTACATTTTGCAAGTTTCTCACTGTTAGTATCTAAGTGTTTTATCTAGAGTCTTATTTTTGGCATCTATAGCTAAATCTTAAAACATGGTCAAGATATCTCCAGTTCAAAATTTATCTTCTAAAGAAACCTTTTAAAACATTTTAAAAGAGGTTCCATGATCTTAGGACATTAGTGAGCAGGACACATCCCAGGAAGTATGCCTATTGGTTTATAGGTGCTGTTTGTGTTCTCCAGGGTGTGATGGAGAGTTTCCTTGGCACAGCTTTGGCTGGAGCAGTCTTCTGCTTGTTCGGAGGGCAGCCACTGATCATACTGAGCTCCACTGGACCGATCCTGATCTTTGAGAAGCTACTCTATGAGTTCAGCGTGTGAGGAACACACTCAAACACTATGCTGTAAATGGTTATTTGGATGCAAGCATTTCCTCTAATACATGTGCCATAGTCTATCTTGATAATTAAGAGTAAAAAGGGGTTCCCAATCAGTCGGTATTCTTCCAACATACATCTCAGGAACTGACTAACAGGGAACGTCTAGGTTACTTGTGTAGCCCCAGATTCCCTGAAAAAGGGAACAGAGGCATATGTTAGAAGAATACCATCTGATTGGGAACGATTTTCCATGAGAGTGATTTAGCCGAACTTTTAAAAACAGGCAAATTGATTTGGGGACGTAGGTGATTAACCTACGCTCATTCAAAGATTTTCAGAGGAGCTGAACCCACTTACTTCTCTGCACCTCAGATCATCTACTTCCAGGGCATGGCTAAGGGATACTTATCCGTTCCCTCTTTCAGGGAACGTGGGGTTACGGAAGTAACCTAGACGTTCCCTGTTAGTCAGTTCCTGACATGTATGTCGGATGAATACCGACTGATTGGGAACCCCTTTTTAAAACCCCATGCCCAAAGTCCTTCCAGACAGGCCAACGCTAAACTAGGTTAGCAGCTAAGGTTGCAGAAACGTTAGCAGCTAAGGTCGTAGAAACCTGATTGGGAACTCCTTCTGCCCCTGCCTGGAAATTTCATTGATAAGGAAGTCGCACAACACTGAAAGTGTAGTTGTCCTCTGTTGAGGGAGCGAGCGACCCGTGGGGAGGGGTGCGCAGAGACCACGTTGAGACCTGAAAAGTAATCAGGTCGAATCATCCTCCTGAAAAGCAAAGCTGGTGAGTGAGAGCCCCTTAGTCAGAATCCATGAAGCAAAACTGGGGTGGGCCCTCAACTGAAGAGGGCAGGGCTTCTCACACCCCTAGTAAGCTAGCTGACTAGCAATCACAGTCCAGCGGGCTAACCACTGCCTGGAGACCGCGGACCCGCAACAAGGCATAGTCCTCGATTGAACCCCTCCTAGAGAAAGTTTTATGATGGGAGACGTCCTAGGGTCTTTCTGGTGGGAAGAACACCACTCAACAAACAGACCACATTACTAGCGTAGCAAGCTCAAGAAGAGGGTGCTAACATATGGTCAAGAGTCCTCACCACATTGGGTAGTGGAGGCTCGGGGTCCGGAAGTCCGGACACGGGTACCTGAATCCCCCCAAAGGGTCAGAAGATCTGGTTTCAGGGGGAATCGTCCAAGAAGGGACTGTCATGAGCAATGAGACCAAGAACAGAACCTGTGCTAGAAAGATCTCTGTGGGAAACACATACAAGCATTTCTTCCTGAGCAAGCAGTTGGCCAGTGTATTTGTCCCGAGATGAGCCAGGGACAGGGTGTAAAAGAGCTGGCAATGGGTGTTCTTGTGTGAGGCAACAGGTTTACTTGTTTTCGGGCCTCACCGAAAGTGTCCCATATCCACTGGTCAGCCAGGGGATGGAGTCGCCATCCTCCTGCAGTGGCATTGAACCTGGACGGTGAGTCAGCGATCCGTTTGCACACACCAGGAATGTGAATGGCTTTGAGCGACCAAAATAATAATAATCTGAAATAATTTCAGTCGTAACATTTGTTGAGACGAGCGGAAAGGGAAAGACCAAAGGGTAGGACCTGGTGTGGTCGGTATGACTTTAGAAAGGGTCTGTGTCTTTCAGGTCAATTGTGGCACATCAAACTCAATCACATAATGACATAGACTAAACCAATGGGGGTTCAAATAAAATATTTATTCGTTACGACGTTTTTATTTTAATTTTGTTTATATGCCGCGTTTTTATCAAATTTACTTATATCACATTGTTTAACTATAAATATAAGATAAAAATAATGCAAGCCAAATGCAAGTTGCTTATATTTTAATAATGGACTTTATGTTATTGTTATCACCGGTTGAGCATGATCAGAATGTGTACAACTAACATGAATTTAGGTTCAATGGACATTTTAAACATGATGAAACTGTATAAGTTTGTCAAATTCGCATCACATGGAATTGATATACACAATAAAATCAAGTACATCCATAAACAGTTTCATTATCTATTTCAGTTTCATTATCTATTGGATTGTGATTTGTTTGTGAAATGTTATTTACATTTATTTTAAATTAACTGTCTGGTGCTGCTTTTTTGTCCAAGTGCAAAAAAGGTGATCTTTCTGTTTTATGTTAATAACCTCGCTGTGATGAAATCACATTGCTTAATTTGAGGTATTGTGTGTAACTTATAGCATAAATACCACACATTAATTGTAATGAGGCATAAAGTTCTACGGAATATTCAGTCTAATGCAAATGAAATAAAAGTTTTTATAATGTTGTAAATTCATAAATTATTAAAATATTCAGTACTGTAAGCAACTTGCATTTGGCCACTGCATTATTTTAAACTTTTATTTATAGTTAAACAATGTAAATTTGAAATCTACGCGCCATATAAGCAAAATTAAAATGAAAACGTCTTAACGAGTAAACATTTATTTGAAGTCCCATTGGCTTAGTCTGTGTAATCACGTGACTGAATGCGTGTTCACGCAGAGGGGAGTCAAAAAATAACACCGGCAAATCAATTTGCCCATTTTTAAAAGTTCAGCTGAGTCACTCTCATGGAAAATCATTCCCAATCAGTCGGTATTCCTCCGACATACGTCCCAGGAACTGACTTGAAAGGGAACTAAAAAAACCTTTTTGGTGGTTCTCTGTGCAGAAGCTATAGTCTGGACTACATGGAGCTGCGTCTGTGGATCGGACTCCATTCCTGTCTTCAGTGTTTGTTACTGGTTGCTTGTGATGCTAGTTACATCATCAGATATATGACTCGGTTCACAGAGGAAGGCTTCTCCAGTCTCATCTCTTTTATCTTCATCTCTGATGCACTGAAGAAGATGCTCAGCACCTTCAGCTATTTCCCCATCGACCGGTACTTCAGCCCCGAGAGCATCACCACCTACAGATGCGACTGCTTGCCTCCAGATCAGGGTGAGTGAGCATTAATTACAATGATTTCCCAAACATTACCCAGATTTACAACTGCTTTTAATGTTTTACAGATTTTATCAATTTGACAGAATGCCATGAAACTATTACATTACGGTTAATGTTTTCTCTTTATTTATACATATGCATTACTCTATTTAGAGTTAAACCAACTCTGAGAAGGAGTTAGTTAATTATCTGTTTTCTTATTTTTTTTTGAAAATGCAAGGTGAAAATGAACTGTTACGAGATGGACCAAATGCACTCCAGAAAGAGTTAAAATGAGACTGTTTAGTGATCATTGGGTATGATGAGCATTTAAGTTAGCAAGCCTACAGTAAACTAATACAAAAAAACTACTAAAAGACAGAATTTTCATTCACAGATTTGGAAAAAAATTCTGAAATAAACTCAATTAAATAACTCTTCTTCAGAGGTTGTTTAACTCTACATAGGATGGGACCAAATACACTGTGAGAAAAGTTAATTTACCGCTTCACATTCTACCATATAGAGAGTTAAAAGTGAATAAAATAAAGCTATAATATGACAAAGTATAGGATTTTAGGCTACTGGTGTCTCAATAAAGTTGCTAGGAGCCGAATCCATGTGTACCTCACGGCACAAGAGCTGAAGTATTGTTTCTCTCAAGGCACAAAATCAGCCACACACTTTTAAAAATTGAAGTGCTGTTAACAATTAACCCAGAACAATTATTGTGCAGTACTTACTGTAGTGTGCGTCAGGGTTAATGAGGCAAGTGTTGAGCTCGTTAACGTAACACCTGATTACAATCTAGAGCTCATCACATTCCCAACATGCAGCCAATCATACATACACACTGGGTGGAATTTGGCGAGGTGGGTTTGGGTCGTGCTAAATTCTTTTGGTCTTGGTCTTGGGCTGGGCCGGGTCAAACTTTTTAAGCCCGATTACAGCTCTACATGGCACCTCAGATTCACTGACCACACGACCATGGCGAAGGATCATACGTCTCCGTTCCCCCCTTTAGGGATGGGGCTTACACAAAATATCTTATCCCTTTCAGTCATCTTGAGTGTTTGACTGTGGGAACCCCTAGAAAAGCCATGCCCAAGGACCTTCCATACAGGTCAATGCTTCTCCTTCTGATTCTGACCCTGTTGTCAATGGGAAAGTCGCATAACACTAGAGAGCACAGCCCTCCTTGGTTAGCAACCAGAAGGAGGGCATCCCTCTACCCGTGGGGAGACGTGCTCGGAGATTGCCCCGAGATCTTAGGGAAGGGCTTCCAGTGAGAGTCATAATCTTGCAAAAGAGCTGGAACAGAAACATCTTTCCCTGCCCGAGAATAGAGGGAACGGAATGGGGGAATTCATAACCACCACCAACTCAGGAGTTGTATGATATTCGTCAATGTGGAGACCCCCACCTCTGGACCCTAGCTCTGTCTGGGTTAGGCTCTCAAGCAAGACAAGGACAGAGCCTGGCAGCACTGACTCTCAGTCAGACGCTGGAGGGTGGATGAGAATATCTGAAGTGTGACACTTTCTAGGTAAAGGCGCTGCAAGCTACACCCCACCATCTCACTCTAGAGAAAGGTGTTGGGTGTTGACAAGCCCGCTGTTTTACATATGTCAGCCAATGAGATCCACTTGACAAACGCCCACAAAGCAGTAATGGCGCGCATGGAGTGAGCCCTCAAGTTAAGATGTGCAACACTTCTACCCCACACTATAAAAAGAGAGAGAGACTCATGCGTACATGTGGTTTTTTTCAATAGGCCTGTATAGTACACATCAGACAACATTGTAGCACTGGTGTAAAATTATACACAAATCCTGATATCTTCATTTGGTTGTAGTCTGTTATCGAGTTGGGTTTCTTCTTTCTGCCATCACAGATTGTCACGTTTTGGTGCATGGAATTTAGAACACACACACACTGTCTTATTCTTTTTAGGGACACAAATTGTCAAGGACACTGCCACTTCTAAGCACTGAAGTACCTCTCTTGCCTGACTTTATTCATTGTGCCCAGTAGTGTTGTCTTGCGCTGTTTACAGTTCTTTGTGTGTTGTTTTTTTAGTGTCTTCTCTGAACAGCTCTTCTGCTTTAGTCTTGGAGAACATCACAGACGTCTCCGACTACCCGATGGTAACTTCTTTTCTTTGCCATGGCTTTAGAAGTTCAACCATTTCAGTGATGGAAACCATTTCTTTATCTTTTGGCTCTAAATATTGATTTCATCTTATTTGATGGTTGGTCGTAGTTTTCTGGCTGGATGGATCTTGACTGGTTCACTCTCACCTTTTTTTCTCTTTCACAGCTGAACTTTTCCTCTTTGGAATGGGCTCGGCTTGGCAGGAGTGAGTGTCTGTATTTCGGAGGTGCTTTGGTAGGTCGATCATGCCGTTTTGTTCCAGATCTGGGTCTCCTCTCTTTCATCCTGTTCTTCGGCACTTACTCCATGACAATCACCCTGAAGAAGTTCAAGACCAGCCGCTATTTCCCCACAAAGGTCAGCAATTTAAAGGATTAGGCTTCAAGAGTTTTCCTTGTATAGAAGGACAAGAACATGTTGAATATCTGACTAAAGTTCCATAGCAGATACCTCATTTGAAGTATCATGATTCTGGTTCAATGCCTGGCTAAAGTATCCTATCAGTGATATTGAACATATATCTGACTAAGGTGTGTGTAGCATGGTTTGAGCTCATGCTGTGGACACAGCTACTCAGATCAGCACATGCAGAAGGTTTAAAACAAAACCCAAACAAAATAGACCAAACTAAACCCAAAAATATATAAAAACATGAAAATGTGCAACAGTTAAATAAATTGTTGCCTTAAATAATTGTTCACACAGGGACTATCTTTTCCTATCAACAGAAAATTAGGTAAGGTGGAGCACCTCCCAAAAATGTTAACTTCGCGAAGCATAGATGTAGACCACAGGCACTTTGATTGGTCGGATTGGTTGCAGAGTGTTTTTAGAGGGACATGGATATGATAGAGGGATTCACCTTAACATGAACTATTCAAAATCAAATCAGAATAATTTCAGGAAGTTTTATTTATGTAACAAATGGACTGGGTTAAACGTGCATAGCAGGGCAACACACACATTCACACCTAAGTAGAATTTTAGATTATTCAATCAACCTGCCGCATGTTTTGGGATTGTGGGGGAAACTGGAGTACCTAGAGGAAACCCACGCAAACATGGGAAGAACATGCAAACTCCTACTAGGAAGGTCACCGGCGAACCACTACGCTACAAAGGTCTGACAACTTCTACCCACTGCACCACCCAGGTGGTAACACACTTTCTTCCAAACTCTCCAAAACACAGAGCAAGGAAAAACACAATTTAAAGCATTTTGATTCTATGCCTTCTACGACAATTTAATGAAATCAACACATTATTTTCCCAAAACCGCACAGGTTCCTCTGGTTCAATTTGTCATTTCGTAGTGATTATTGTCCAGAAATTTGTGCGATTCTCTCTTAAATAAACACACTTTTCCTCTGTTCAGGTAAATCACCTTGAACACAAAACAATTTTTCTGGTTAGTCACAGAACATCACAGAAAATAGGATTCTGTTGGACATCTGGGAGAACATCACAGAAAAATGAAGAAAATAGGATTACTGGATTATTTTAGCATTTTTCATAGACACATATTGTAATTTATTATGCAAAAGCCAAAAAAAGATTTGTGGAGCACAGCTGTTGGTCTCTCTCTAAAACTTGTCTGGGAATGCTTTTAAATTGAAGTGCCGTCATAATAAAAAGTCTTGTCACACAAACCTTTAATCCGAAGTGACTATTGTCCAGAAATGTGATTCTTTCTTAAATAAACTCAATTTGTAAATCAGCTTGAACACTATTTTTCTGGTTAGTCACAGAGTTGTTGGTAAACGTCGAGACCTTTATTCAGCCTAGGTTTCATTGATAATTATGTTTGTGTTGCCAAATGATCGTGGCATAGACAGGATATTTAACTTTCATCATTGGTTTCAACTGTAATATTTTCACTTGGTGGAGTGGTTCTTTGGCCTCACTTTAATAATTTCGTGCTTGGGACTGTAAAAATACAGACAGTGAATTAAATCGGATTCAGGTTTCGGGGAAAATTCTCGCAGGCTTGGGCCAGGTAGGGTATAACTTTTTAGGCTAATTACAGAATCACATTCATTGTCCACTTTATGTTATGAGCAGTCTCTTTTCACATAGTGACATTAGTTTTGGGAGCGTACATGAAAAGATAATTAGGCAGGGTGATTCCCATAATTAGCTAATTATCCGTTTTATAAAAGCCCCAGGATCTATGCATCCCCCAGGCTCCTTTTTGGCAACCCTCCTTCACCCCTCTACAATATTCAAGGGGGTCTCCGGGCTCCTACCGCACCCCTGTACTCAGATCCCTTCCTCGGACAGCTCGCCTGGTACGCTGTATCTCCTCGAAGTCTGCTTGCGTAACCATGGCTAATTCTCTTCGAATGTACTCTCGTGAAATCATTAAATAATTAAAATGGTAATAGGGAAATAATTCTTGTGCCTTCTCTTAAAATGTTGTTTCTGAATTAGTTTTTTTTGAAGTCTTGTACTTACTGTGAATTACCTTGTTAGGACCCTGTGTACAAGTTTAAAGTTACACCTCTGTGGCACAGCATCACTTATGCTGCTTTTCTATTGTATGGTACAGAACGTATAATTTTCCTGTACTTATCTTTCTGTCTCCATTGGATTTAGCATTGTTTGAGTGGGTGTTTATAAATCACCCCATCATGTTAGCCTGCGGCAATGAGAATATATATACCTCGTTGTTTGACCTAGATTAGATTTTTAATTTTGTGAAGATTTTTTTTAAGCTTCTCTGAATAGCTTTTTCATGACCGATTTGTCTTAATCACACTTTTCATTTATGATAAACAGTCGAATTTCCATGTCTTTTATCTGTCTCACTAGAACTTTATGTAGTGATCAAAAAGTTTAGAACTTCCTCCAAAATTATGCAATACCATCATTTGGGTTATAATAGAATTATCCAGAATTTGTTTGAAGTGAAAATTGTCTGCATTCTAAAATGTATTGATTTAGGACACACTAAAGTATTTTTAAATAGATCCATCACTTTCCACATCTAAGACTTTGTTTCTCAGTCTGACTTGTACTGTTATTTTTGAGGTGTACTCCCTGTGGTGTTGTCCTAAAATCTCCATTGTGTTCTCCTGCATGTCTTTGTTTTCTCCTCAAGTGTCGAACCTTGGTGGCAGATTTCGCCATCATTATCTCTATCCTGTTCTTCTGTGCTCTGGATTATGGGATGTCTTTGGAAACCCCCAAACTCCACGTACCCACCCAGATCAAGGTCTGGGGTTTGTGTTGTCTTTGTTTCTCATTGTCCTGTGTTTATTTGACTGAAGACTGATGACGTACATGCTAGAACCTCATTGAACACTCACCTTGAATAAACGTATTACTTTAGCATTAGCATGGGCTTTTTAGCTTGTTTCTATTGGGGTTTGAATTGTTTTAAATGTTTTTGTTCAAACTGTGATTACTGTGTAGCTTTTTATAAAGGAAATAATATATTTCTCTAAAAAAATCAATCAAATGAAATTTCTAAAATCTTTCCTGAATGCATTAGAGAGATCTGATTTAACATGTCTTTCCTGTAAACCTCAGCTTCTCTATTTATTTTAGCTTACTGAAGCACTTCTATTCTGTAAAGCAGAGGTTTTCAAACTGTTGGTCACGACCCACTAGTGGGTCTCATGGTGAGGAATGGTGGGTCGCGCAAAATCCCTTAGCTGCATCTATAGTAACGTTAGGCTGAATCAAAACCACCACGATAATGATGGAACGACTCTTTAGAGACGATTCGGTTTTTCAAATGAATCATTTAAGTTAAAACACATGAGCTGAAACAATCTGAATCAGCATTCATTGAATGAACCGAGTCCGATTCATATGTGTGGAACTGTCTCGGGCGTCAGTAACATACATTCATGACCACAGCTAAGAAGCGTTTGGTAAAATGGAGAAGTTTTTAAAACTAAAGACGTCGCAGACTTCTGATACATCTTTAGATCAAACCAAATCTAAAAATGAGCCACTCAGAAAATATGATCAGTCCTACCTCGATCTTGGTTTTATTGCCAGCGGAGGTCCAGAGGGTGAGGAAGTCCCGCAGTGTCTTTTATGCTTAGAAAAGTTTGCAAGTGCTAGCATGAAACCCTCAAAACTTAAACGGCACTTGACAACAAAACATTTGGCATATGTCAACAAAGGTCGATCATATTTTCTTCTAAAAAAAGAACAGTATCTTCGTCAGGCACACCCTTCTCACTAATACATTTCCTTTGCTTTCTTTTAAGCTCGTCAGCTCTTAAAATGTTATTATTAAGTAAATTAAAAACTGCTATGTAAATGAGGTTTTATTTACCCATTTTTCTTTATAAAAATATTATGGTGGGTCTTGAGATCAACGTACTTGCCTAGGTGGGTCCTGGAATAAAAAAGTTTGGGAACCCCTGCTGTAAAGCACCTGCTTTTCTGTCATGGTTCAGTCTTTCTTCCTCTCTTTTCTTTCTTTCTCTCTGCCTCCTCCAGCTTCGGAAGCTCATCAGTGATTTTTCCATCTTCACTTCAATTATGATCTTTGTGGGTCTCGATATGTTCATGGGACTTAAAACACCCAAACTGATAGTGCCAACTGAATTCAAGGTGTGTCTCATCCCCACCTGCAGATTGCATGTATTTGAGATGTTAAACTGTGCTCATGTTCATGCAAATATATGTGTCTATGTCCAGCCCACACGTCCAGATCGTGGCTGGCTCATCCTACCTGAGGGTCGTCTCCCCTGGTGGATCTGTGCTTGCAGCTTCGTTCCAGCACTGCTTGTCACCATCCTCATCTTCATGGATCAGCAGATCACTGCCGTCATCGTTAATCGTAAAGAGAACAAGCTCAAGGTATCACACAAACATGTACATCCATATGAAAACAAGCATTTGATGTCAATCTTTTGGCAAATGCAATCCTTTGACAACAAAGTGACACTGCAAATAACCTTGGGTTATCATCTAACAAAAACAGAATTGAGAAACCTCAACTTGTTCATGACTGACCAGAAAGAAATATTGCCATGTTGAAGCTTGTATGTAAATAAGAATTATAGCAATTATTAGCTAGAATCATTTCTGGGTTGAAAGTTGGTCAGACAGGAAAACAGACTTGGGCATGGAAGCTGCAATAATCTGGCTAAATCAGACAGGACCCCCATGGGGACCTGGGGTAGAATAGGTCCCCAGCACCCCGTTGCTGTTTGTAAAAGGTGACAAATGGGGCAACCTGTTTTGATGAGTTGTGACCCGTGATGGTGGAAGAAGAGATCCTGTCAATTGAGGAAGCTGGTAAGCTACAGCTGCCAAGTGACCAACACATTGCTTCGGCTTGGAATTTATCTAGATGGGAGGTTGAGATGGCTGATTAATCTCAGTAAATCGAATTGTCAGTTTGTCTGATCCTTTTCGTTTCTAATAGACACTGGCAATGGGCCAATCGAGTAGAGTCAACCACCAGTCCAAATACTCGAGTAAATTAAAACTATAGTCTTGTTTTATAGTTGGACTTCGAAGAGGGTGAGGAGTATAGGTAATGAATGAATCATAAATATTGTTAACATGGAAAAACACACACACCAAACACAAACCACAAAAGACCTAAGATTGATGAAGGACTCAACATGGAACCAGATATCACTCCAAAATTCTCCCTGAGGGGTTCTGACAACTGGCAAAAATTATTTTTCTTGGAATCTACTGTCCCTGACTTCCCACTGACTAAGCTGTCCCCCTTTGCTATTCAGAGGGGCAACCCTAGTATAGCTGGCACGGTTAAAGATGTAAATTATGTCAGTTACTTGCAGAGTGTGCAAGGAAAGTATAGGCTGATAACTTTTTTTGAGCAACCATTATATCAAATGTAGGGATGAAAACTTTCCAACATCTATTTCTAAATGACAGCAAAGGAGTCAATCGTATGAGAGACCTGAATGGCTTGGAAGAAAATGACATTGTCAAAGAACTAGCATCCCAAAACATAACCGAAGCAAGAAAAGTTACCCTGAGGCGAGAAGATACCATCATCGAAACAGGAACCTATATACTGACCGTTAATATTCCACAGCACCCAGAAAGAATCCAAATTGGTGTGCAGTAGATACCTACGTACCCAATCCTCTACGTGGCTTTTATTGCCAGAAATTCGGACATGGTGCAATCGGATGCAGAAACAAAGCAATGTGCTGCATTTGCAGAGAAGACAAACATGGAAACAGCTGCGAGAGATTCTCTAAATGAGTCAACTGTATGGGAGGCAACCCATCTTCATCAAATCTTGTCACTGTTGGATCAAAGAGAAAGAGGTGCAGAAGAAAAATGTGAGGTCAGTTATATAGAAGCAAGGAAAAGACACAATTTTTTTTTGTATTCTAGTATTCTAAAACCACTAAAGAAGACTATGGAGGTACAAACCAACATATCCAGAATTAAGGGACAACCCCAAATGACCATAAAAAGGAAAGATAAGAGTGTAGGCAGTCAAATTAACATAACTTAACCAATTGGGAACCAATTAGAACCTTTCGCATTCGTTAACTGATAGAACTGAAATCCCCAAGAAAAAATTAAAGCAAATTGGTAAACAAGAAAACAAAATGGAAAAACCAGAGTGCTCAAAGCATATTGACATGTCCGATTATAGTAGCCAATATAGTAATCTCTGTTACGACTCATTTTAAAGGGGATGAGAGTGTAGGTGAGATTTTAAAAACTTACCCATCAACAAAACACCAAACACAATCCAATCAGTAAAAAAGTTACAATTTATTATTAAAGAACAGACAAACATTTAACTTTGAAAGAAAGTGGCTTAGGTGGAGAAAGGCCAAGATAACAAACAAAACCCACTACAAAAATAAACCAACCCCCTAAATTCCCTAAAGGACAATTAATGTAAAACACAACAACACTTTCCCAACCTTCCTAACAAAAAATACAATCGTTCAAAAATAAACTTAGGTCTACCCCACCACATTACCCAAACAATAACTCATACGAAATTAAAGAAAGACTACTAAGAAAACTCAGATCTTATGCAAAGAAATTCAACTAAACATTAACGAAGGTGTGTTGCTGACGGAGCTTGAACACGGAGCTCTGCACCGACCGCAGTGACAACCAGACTGAGCTCCCTGATCGGAGAAACTCCGCCTCTTTTGAACCCGTGGCACTCTGTCCTGCACCACTCAGTAGCGAATGTGATGCACTCAAGTCGGGAGGGAAGTTCCAGGTGACCGCAATCGCACACCTACTGAAGATAAAACATAACCAAATATACTCAGAAACAATTTAAATCAAAATTAAAGTGACCCAAGGCACATAACAATCCCAAAGACAACAGGAAAACCACCCAAGAGGCAGAACCCATGGTTTAACAATGTGTGCAAAGAATTAAAGATAAAGAAAGGAAGAAATCACTAAAAACATTCCAAAATCACCCTACTGCTGAAAACCTCCTATTATTAAACATTTTGAGAGCCAGAGATGTGTCAATGAAACAAAAAAGAGAAGCTGGAGACAATGTGTATCAACGCTGACCCCAAAAACATCTCCTAAGAAGATCTGGAGCCTCATTAGAAGAATGGAAGACAAGGAGGTGAAGCCAAAGGAATCACCACTTGGAAAATTGGATGTTAAAACAGAGGAAAACAACATAGGCAACATATTTGCCAAGGTTTTTGAAAGAAACTTGTCAGCAGCAAAAAACTCGCCAAAATTTCAGAAATCCCGGTTAAACCAAAAAAGACACTAGATCATTTATATATCAAATCAATTAAAACTTTTACTCCTCCCAGGAAATGCCTTACTTCCCCTGCTCAAATTCTATTGCGACATCTGGAAAACTGGAAGTATCCCACAAAGCAGTCTTGAGCCAACTGTAATACCAATACCTAAGCCAGGGAAAGATCACTCTGAGCCCAACAATTACAGGCCAATTGCCCCTATGCGCTGCAAATGTAAAACCAAGGAGCGCATAATTGAACACTCAGCTAGTTTGGAAGTTGGAAACTAACAACCTTTTAAGCAACCTCTAATGTGGTTTTAGAAAATCTAAAAGTACCCTGGATCATATGGTCAGAATGGAACACTTTGTTAGAGGAAGTTATATCAACAAGGAACATACAGTAGCTGTATTCTTTGATTTAGAGAAGGCCTGCGATACTACCTGGAAGTATGTCATCTTAAAGAGCTTTATTGAGATGGGCCTCAGGGGTAACTATTTTATCAAATCGAAAGTTTAGAAAACCATTGGGAAAACCATGTCCAACATCTGTCAACTAGAGCAAGGAGTGACCCAGGGTAGTATCCTATCTGTGACCCTCTTCATAGTTAAAATAAATAGCATCTCTAAAAAAAACAGCAGTAACATCTTATTTACCCTGTATGTCGATGATATATGTATATCGTGTAAGGGAAAGGATATGAGAACAGTTGAAAGACAACTTCTGAAATCAATGATCATCATAAAAGTCCTAGCCAGAACAAAATGGAGTGCTGAATTCAATGTTCTTATCAGGATTTACAAACTCTTAATAAGATCTTGAATAGATTACGGATCCATAATCTATGGATTCTAGTAGAAGCCTACACAATCCTCATTTCTTTAGAACACATGGAAACTGCAAGAGAAAGTTCATTGTGTTTTCGGACTCAAAATCCTCTCTTGAAGCAATCAATTCTTTGAAAACACCCATCCAGCTATTGCAGATATACAAATTAAGGGCAACAAATTATTACATATCGGGTACAATATCATCTTTTGCTGGATTTCAACACATATTGGAGTTCTAGGAAACGAAAAAGCAGACTGTGTGGCTAGACGATCAGCCCCAGATATGATTCTTCAACATCTAATCACTCCTACAGACTTAAAAACAAGCAATAGCCAAAATAACCCCGAGACACGAATGCTTCGAATGTTCGAGATATGTAAGGTCTCGCAGGAAATTTTTTTGCTTCGAGATGCGAAGAAAAATGTAAAATACGAAACTACAAGCTGTTCTGCTGTATTTTCCACTTGTTTGTATGACGTCTCGTTGCGCTTCCGGATTCTGGCGCTCCTATCTCCCAGTGCAAAAAGGGTCTGATGCGCTTCAAAACAGTTCAACAACACATCGAAACATTATGAATAGATTACTAATAATGTGCTATTACAAATGCTAGAGTCAAGGTGTCGTGAAAGAAATAACGTTTATAGCGTAGAAAGCGCTGTTCTGTAACCCAGTATCATGTTCTCAAAAGCGTCTCTCCATCTGTCTGCGCTCGTGCTTGAAACCGGGTCGGTGTCAGTAATTCGTGAAATATGATTTTTGATCACTCAAAATATGTTTTTCTTTGCAAGAAGAACATCTTATTGACAAAACGCAGTTGGTGCGCATACTAAAAGTCTTTTTGTACTCTCAAAACATTACTTTTGCGCTCAGAATTGTGGCTTTTATGTAACCCCATAATTACCAAATCATGACAAGATGTGTGCAAGTTTTCTTTGATGAAACAAGTTGATTTGTGAAAGCTGGGTAAAATAGATCGAAATGAAGGCCAACATGGTTTTAGAGGGCAATACAAAGACAACTAAAGGTTTTTGTTGCAGAAAGGCTGTGGGTATCACTTGGACCTGATGTGGGTGGGTTTGCTGATGGCAGTGTGTTCCTTCATGGGTTTACCATGGTACGTGGCAGCGACTGTCATCTCTATCGCTCACATCGACTCTCTAAAGATGGAAAGTGAGTCCAGCGCTCCGGGAGAGCAGCCACAATTCCTCGGAGTCCGGTGAGATGGACCACTTCAAACCAGATTTCAACCTAACTAACACCTAAAGCACAGTTTGAGCTGGATGTTTCATTAAAGTAATTAAAGGAACCACTGAGAAAATAATAGTATTTTATCTATTCACTTATTCAAACTGATGGAACAATAAAGTCAGTTTCACAACAGCATAGATGACACTACCTCACTGGAAGAAGAAGACTCTGAGGGTCAGAAGAAAATGCTCAATCTCGTATTTTGCTCAGTTCAATATTTTGCTTTAAGTTTATTTGTTCACATAAGTTTATTTTTGTGTGGCTCACAATGGCTCTCAATTTTCCCCTAAAAAACTAACCAGGGCCATTTGATTGAAAGCCACACTGAATTGAGGACTGATCGCCCTCATCATGTCTTATTAAAAATTATGCACACCCTCTTTATGACTGTCATGGCAGCACTCGTAGTTGTGTCATATCCCAATGGCAGTAGATGGTGTCACACCATCGATATTTTTACCGTCTATGGTTTTGAGTCACAAATTATCAGTAATGTGAATGAGCACACAAAAAATTGAGCATTAAGGAATTTATTTCTGAACATAACTGTAGACTCACGGAAATACTAGATCTTTTTTCCTGTTTGTTCCATTTCAGGGTCACAGGGGTCTGCTGGTCTCCAGCTCAGTTCGGGCAAATTGTGGGAGTACACCCTACACAGGGCAACACACACATTCACTGCTGAGGAAATTTTGAATTATTCAATTAACTTTACGCGTGTATTTTAAAGACTACAATAATATTAGGAGTTCGTTTAAAATTCTATTGTAGCTATTACCATTCTCCCCGATGTTCTCCCAAATGAATGATTTGATGAAATGTGTTTGTTTAGTGAGCAGAGACTAACGGGGATACTGGTGTTCATTCTTACTGGAGTATCTGTATTTCTGGCACCGGTTTTGAAGGTATGCTTTCATAACATTGTTTTCAATGTTTTATGTGTTTCTCAATTTTAGCAAGCCCCATTTATTTCAGTTCTGCAACACAAAAATTGAAGTTAGCACCTTGAAATAAGGCTTGAATAATATTTGAAACACTTCAGTGCTGCTTCAAACTCCAATCATAAAACTTGTATAATAAGTATAAGTAGTTTGTGAGTCATAATTATTAAGAAAAAATAATAACAGATCGCTGATAAGTAAAAGATCAAAAACTTATTTGAGCCATTAATTTATTAATTAATTGATAAAGAAAATCATACACTATGATTTGCAGATTTCTTTTTTGATTTAGCCTATACTGAAAATTCTAGTTTTCCAGGAGAACTTGCAAAATATCTGTGTTTTCCGAAAGAACCGAATATGTCACTGTCTACCAACAGCCCGTCTGTGAAGCTAAAACATGGAAAGCATACTCTCTGTGGAGAAAATAGTGATCATTATATACTTGATACATGAGACGAACTGAAATCTGTAGTTTTTTGAAGCATGAGGGGATACGCTGCTCTACAGTTTGACACATAAGGATTCAGAAAGGAATGGGAACACTACCCAGAGTTCAAGGGTTGGTTAAAGACTTTTATTTGGGATGATTTTTATGTCAAACTGAGTAAAAAAAAACATTTTTAATTATTTTTAAAAAGGGTTATTTTTATTTAGAATTACATGTTTGTTTAAAAATCCCATGTGTATTAATTTAATTATGACATGAAAAACGTGTACATGCAAGACTTTTTTGTTATAACAAAAACATTGGGGGCGGGGAATTTATGGCCTGCACGTCATGTACTTATATTTATAACGTATTTATGTCTACACATCACATATTTATGCAAATCTTGCAACTTTTACTGACTTTTTGGCCAGCCACAAGCATCTTTTCTTACTGAAGAGTTGGCAACACTTAACCTTCATAAGTGTGCTTATGTAACAAATATGATTTCTATCACCTTTCTGTCTGTTCAGTTCATTCCAATGCCGGTGCTCTATGGAGTGTTTCTCTACATGGGCGTCGCTTCTCTTCATGGCATTCAGGTTTATGTTTTTCCTCCTTTTTAGTACAAATCAAACTCTTGAATCGTCCCTTGATGAAGTCTTAGAGATATTTTTAGAATGTATCCAGTGTGTGGGTGTAGCGTACGCAAGCACTGTATTGTTATTGTAAACTGTTACCATCCTAATTTAAATATTCAATGCATTTTGTGCTCAGTTCTGGGAGCGCCTCAAGCTCTTCCTGATGCCAGCAAAGCACCAGCCTGATTTCGTCTTCCTCCGCCATGTTCCCCTGCGCAGAGTCCATCTCTTCACCCTGGTACAGATGCTCTGCCTCGGCCTTCTCTGGGTCCTGAAGTCCACCGGAGCTGCCATCGTCTTCCCTGTCATGGTCAGACTCTAACACATTCATCATCCCCAACCCAACTGTGATGCTCCGGTTCACACAGCAGAGTTGAGCTTAAATCCGATTTTGACTTATCAAGCTGGGAAAGATTTGATATCAACTGTGATTCAAACACTTTTGTGAAAGACAGCATCCAGTTCTTGCTTTTTCTGGCTATTGAGCCCAAAACTATTCAACCTGTATGTTCTTTGTATTGACCAAAGGAACAGTTCATCAGCCTATTGAAGTCAAACATTGAAGCTTTGAGGTAGAGTAGGTGAATTCCTGGGGCTATGTTTACATTGGAATGTACCAAAAGAAACATGTCCCAAACACCAAACAAAAGAATTTAAAAAAGGAATCACAAAACTTTGTTTGCTGGAACATTATTGAGAATCAGCCACTCCACCTTTAATAACCCCAGTTCCCTGAAGGAGGCAACAGGGATGTATTTAGAAGTAATAAACGACTGATGGGAATGATCCCTGGGAGTGTGAATGATCCACCATTTTAAAGGACCAATGATATCATTGCGCTGGTGTAGGGGATTTGATATCAATCAGCTGGGTATTTAACAACAACAGCGGCACACACGGGAGCACCTAAGGGATTGGTCCCTCAGGCAAAACCTTGACAGAGCCTGGCAGTACTGACTGCTCTGCTCAGTCAGATGTCAGTAGGGTGAGTAAAGAACAAACCTGAGTGCCACACTTTCCCAGAGAAAAAGGCGCTGCAAGCTACACCCCAACATCTCCTCCTTAGTGGCTTTCCTTTGACCGGGTGACCCTCCTGGAAAAAAATCAGCCAGAATATTCCCTAGGGCATTTCCTAGGGTTTTCCTGTTGGGAACCACACCAATCGACGAACCGACCACACTTTCCAGTGGTGCAGGACCTCGTAGATAGTACTAATGCATTGTCCAAAGTCCTTACTACCGAGGTTACTACTGAGGTAGGTAAGGTTCAGGGTGATCGGCCACGCAGGGACAGTCACGAGCTACGAGAGTTCTAGAGTTCTTTAAGCCAAGCTCTATTAAGCTCTATATATATATATAACCAAGCGCCATAACGCCATGATTACTACAGCTAAATTAAGCCAGTTGATGGTCCAGAAACCAGACACCAGCTGAGTACCGCACAAAGCGCCATTCTGTCATGGAGTCTTCCATGGTCATGGAGATCCCCCTGAGGAGAACACCTGCATGGAGGAAGGACACAGACCCCCAGTCATTCATGTAAAAGTGGCAACGGTCTCTCAGGGACTCTTGTTGTGCTTGGAACTCGTAAATGAACCCAGAGCTGAAGTGGTCTCATGCGTAGGAGCTTCAGTGGAATCACTGAGGCTGCGTCAGACATATTCATTACATGTTACGTGTGCATTACAACAAACTTTTCACGACATTTACCAATAACAAAAGGGGCAGTAAGTTCTATTTCCTCTTTGTGGTTTGTGAATATAAATTCTTGACAGAAGACGGTATATTCGCGAGATGGGCGTGTGCACATTGTTTTGACTGGACAAGATAAGGACAAGAAGAATATTGTCAGACGCAGTACTTTAGTGCTTCTCCCAGCACTGAGAACATACCGGTATGCTAATGTGCAGATGTAGTTTATTGATGACATGCCCCGGCACCTTTAGAAAAGGCAGTTCATGTGCCATCCAAGTTTTTACTCACTTAAATTAAGCATGATGTGGACACTGGTGACGGCAAATACAAGAGCTACACCGCTCTCTTCCTCTCGCTCAAACAGTATCACAAGCTGAAGTTCATCCATTGGTTACTGACAGTATTGCTGATGCGTGATTGGCTGTTCCTTTTGTAACTCCATTTGAGTGACATGAACCTGGCTTTCAACCAACACAGAGACAACTGCTGCTAGCATTCTGGATTTTTGTTTTTGCTGTTTGCTTCACTGATTTTAAAAATGTATATTAATAAATTAAAAGATTCTCTTTTTGATTTATATTTGCTATTACAAAAAAAAAAAAAAACGGAAAAAGATTAACACAAAAGCAATGTCAAATTGCCAACAAGCCAGTTGCTAGGGAATTAAAACAAGAGTTTCAAAAAAAGATTAAGTTAGGAATAAGCATTAGCTTACTACAACATGAAAGGCCAGGGAGCAGGGGGCTTAAGAAGGGAGCGGGCTAACAAGGGAAAGAGGAACAAGACAAGAGGAGCAGGTGGATCACATAAGGGCTGATTAACAAAGACACAGAAGGAAGACACACACAGGTGAAGTGGCCAGATTAAAAGGTACAAGAGGGGAAACCCAGACAGAGAGCAGACAGGAAGGGGCCATGACATGGAGAAAACTACAAAATAAATGACTAGAAAGAAGGACAAAAATATATATCTACTATATGTTAAATGCAATGCAGTACATGTTTTGGTGATTTTAGTGAAAGTAACTCACGAGTAATATATGAGTTGTGTAACATATTACAGTTCCGAGACAGTAATATTGTAAGGTAAGGGATAACTTTTAAATCACAGTAACAAGTAATCGTATATTACAGTTTGGAAGTAACTTGCACAACACTGCCAGGCTTGCCCCTTGAAACATTCGCTGAAGCGTTGCTATGTGGACGTATCTTTAGGTCTATTGTTGTGAACTAATGTAATTCAGGACTAACTTACAGTAGAATGTTGTGGGTCATCAGCATCTTGAACCAGAACTTGGCCAGGTAGCAGTTCAGATGCCTCAGATCCAAGATTGGCAGCAATCCGCCTGTTTCCGCCTGTGGAAGTATGGGCTCATTCCGTATCGGCTGAAGGAACTGGCTCGACTATGCTGTTACCCAGAAGGGCAGCAAGCTCCTCTCTGATTAGTGAGGGTACCTGGTGGACAGGGGTATGCACTATACCTTGAAACCTGGGAGGCTTGCCCACAAACTGATAGTCCTGCTGGATTGTCTGGAAGGTTCCCAGGAGAGCTGGCTAGGGGTCAACTTTCCAAATGTCACCCTACAGGGGTCACTGTGCTGCAGACTTAGTGGCGGAATCACAGGGGCTGGGCCCTAGGAAATGGTCAGGGTTGGGTGGAGACTGGGCTCCTACTTTCTTTGCCATGGCCACAGGTGTATCCAAAATCCATGTCCGGTCTTCGGGAAGCATTTGTCCATTGCATCATGAAAAGACGGAATATATTAAAAAAGCTGCAGGGGCTAACCCTAGACCAAGCTTACTGATCGATCAGAAGTGCGGCTGTGTGGTAGCTAACGATCTGGGCAAGCAAGCTACATCAGTGGGCAAGGTAAGGTAACCGTCTAAATACTGTCTAAGCCGTCTAAGCTTCAGCATCGAAGTAGAGAGACACACTCCAAGGAAGAAACAGAATGAGGGTAGTTTCCGCCGGGGTTAAATGTTTGATTGCTGATCAAATCACCAAAACCTGCTCAATGGTTCATGCCTTTTAAATGGTAGGTCGCTCACGCTCTCAGGGATCATTCCCATCAGTCATTTATTACAACTAGATATGTCGTAGAGGGAACTAGCATTAGTCCCTACTGTTCAGCAGCGGAATCACGAATTCCAATGTTCATCGTCCAATCAGAATCAAGAATGTAAAAAATAATATTTTAATGAAATTTCTTTGAATGAATGGATTAATCAAGTAATGTGTTAATATTTAGTTTTGTCTCATCAGATTCTGGGTCTGATGTTGGTGAGGAAGATCCTGGACTTTATTTTTTCTCAGCATGACCTAGCCTGGCTCGATGACATCCTGCCTGAGAAAGAGAAGAAGAAGCGAGAGGATGAAAAGAAAAAGAAAAAGAAGACAGAGAAGAAGAAGGACAAGAAGACTAATGCAGAAAAGGAGAAGAACAACAGTGATGAGGAGGTTAGATTCATCTAAAGAGGATTTCTGTGAATAAAGGCTTATTCGTGTCTATATCAGTATTGAAGGGATTAAATGTACAGCTCTTATAGCGTGTACAAACTCAAACATTGCCTTTTGTTGCAAATAAATTTTGTTATTCTTTCCCTTTTCCACAGTGCTGCTGAAAAGGCATTGTATAATATTTTCTTTTGCACGTATGATGTGTTTTTCTCCTTGTGTGCTCTTTGCATGAGTATGGTTTTCTGTTTGGTTGATTATATTATTAATCAGTTGGCTTTTCCATTTTTGTTACTATAAATAAATAAATATAGTAAATAAAGTGAGGTCAAGAAGTGTTTGATCACTCTGAGATTCTTTTTATAAGTTTTCTCTCCTTAAAAAACATAACACATAAACCAAGAAGTTTGCAAATAAATTATTTTTTAAAAATCATACAAAGTGATTTCTGGATTTTTAGATTCTCTCTCTCACAGTGGAAATGCAGCTAAGCTGAATTATCTAGGAACCCCCACCAAATTCACAGGGTGATCAAATACTTATTGACCTCACGGTATAGCGTCTACTAAGAGAGCTCAGTAGTGGGCATTGACACAAGTTTTCTGAAGCATCTGCATGAGCATATCTCTCTTTCCAGTACATAAATGTTTGTCTCCTTTGCATGTATTTCCAAGTACAGTCAAATGTATTTATATTGGACTTCCATAAAAATGGGCCTTAGACTATGTTAATTTGTCACATTTGCAGGATGCTTGCCAAAATTTGGAATGAAAAGAGATAAAATGACAGAATTCAACATAAAATGCCCACAATGAGGATAGGTGCTAATCGCTGTAGAAAAAAAATTGCCAAACTTTTAAATGGGCAAATTGATTTGTGATCAGCAAGCTGCCAGGTATAAATCCGGGGATGAACCTACGGGCGTCTCTCTCTCTCTCTCACTCTCTCTCTCTCTCTCTCTCTCTCTCTCTCTCTCTCTCTCTCCCTCCCTCCATCCTACTTAGACGCTAAAGTACCTTGCATTCTGGTGTTCAGACAAGCCACCGTATAGCTGCACCTCTGATCCTTTCAGCAAAGCCTGTCCAGTGTCCATTTTCCTGTCAGTTTTTCATGACCTGATGAGCAAAACATCCAATACTCCTGGCTATGGTGGGTTTATCTCATCAAAGGATGGTCACTGAGGCATGAGTGCTTGAACTGTATTGCTCTGCCGAGTTCCACGCTGAGGTATAGGAGATCCTTTTCTAAGAAAGAAGAACCAGATGGGTCCTTCCGAGGCTTCTATTAATGGTTTGGGACGAGCAGTGTCAGGCAATTCCTCACGCCACCTCCAATCGCCTAGCCTGCTTCCCGTCCGGTCTGTGAGTGAATCGGGCAGGTACCTTGTTTGCTCCTGTAGATGTTCTGCTTTCCCTCGCAGCATCGGAAGGGGCGCAGTCTTTAGTGTATTCCGATTCAGATTTGCCTCCCTCCGAGGTGCTCTCGAAAGCCTTGTCCACGACTCTGGTCTCTACACAT
>SRMA01026237.1:0-14333 GCA_007224835.1 Danionella cerebrum
ATATATAATATATATAGGCTACAGATAGC
Source organism: Danionella cerebrum (assembly GCA_007224835.1). Classification (NCBI taxonomy): domain Eukaryota; kingdom Metazoa; phylum Chordata; class Actinopteri; order Cypriniformes; family Danionidae; genus Danionella; species Danionella cerebrum. The sequence continues at coordinate 30 of SRMA01026237.1, forward strand.
ATTAGCAACTTGAACCTGAATATAACTGAGGTGCAGTATAATATATGTAGCATAATACTACTACTACTACTAAAATTATTAAACAATTTATTGGTGCTGCTAGATTGGGATTAATTCTTTATTAGCTTATAAAGCTTCAGGTTGCTGTCACATTTATTTTTTGTTATTTGTTGCTTCTTGCTGTTAACTTATTTAAGTTTTACAATTGTTTACAGAATGCTGCTGGGGGCTCCCTGAACTTTTTTATGTCATTATTGTTATTATTAATATTGATATTTATTTAATATTGTTATTATTAACAGTTCTCAGAATTAAAGATATGTTTGAAAGCATTCAAAGAAAGTTCTTGTCAGAGCTCTTGTTATTATTAATTATGACAAATTTCATTTTTACACGAGACACATATCGGTTCAAAATATCGGTTATCGGTGCATTTGATCTGTAATAATCAGCATCGGCCCTGAAAAACACATATCGGTCGACCCCTACTTTATTCGATAACACTCATTATTTAGCCCCACCCATTTGATTCATAATCAATTCTTTCTTGACACCACCCATCGAATCAACAGCATTTATTTAAATACATCCACTTGATTCAACATTCCATATTTAGCTCCACTTGATTCTACAACCCTCATTGTATAGCTCCACCTGCTTGACTGAACAACACTCATTATTTACCTCCACCCACCTGATTTAAAATCTATTGTTACCACGGATTCAACAACACTTATCATTTAAAATCCACCCACTGGATTCAACAATCATTTCTGAACCATACACACTTGATTCGACAGCGTGTATTATTTACCACCAGCAACTTTATTAACCAATATTACTAGTTTAGCTTCACCCACTTTATTAAAAAAAATTATTATTTCACTCCACCCAAATCTATTGTTTAGCGCCACCCACTTAATCAGAAGGTATCCTCCCGATTCAACATCACTTCTGTAGCTCCACCCATTGATTCAACACCTTCTTCTGATTTAACAACAATGTCAAGGTTCCTGCAGCTAGGTTGGAACTAAAACCTAAAGTGGACTGTAAAGGATTGCTTTTCCCTGAATTATAGTGCTCTGTGAGGAGTCGACATCCATGCATTCAATGAACCTTGATACTGACAGGAAGAGCATATTTGATAACTTCCTTTAAAGCAATAAATGGTCAAAGTCAGTTTTGCAAACTCAAAAATAGATGAATTTCATCTTGCTCTTTCTATTTTACAAACACGTTGAAACCATTGATTCCTTGATGACTTTTAATGCAGAAAAGATATTTTAAGCAATGAGAAATTAGTGTTTATTTCTTGATGCGACTAATGATCGGATGGCAAAAAGCAGGTGGATGAATTGGCAGTGTTATACCTTGGTTGCAGCTCAGAACATTGGCATGATGGAGGAGCAGGTGTGGGTTAGGGGTGTACATAGAAAAGGAGTCATCTGTTTGGAGACCCCCGGCACCACTTAGACTCAAGCTGGCACTGAGGGCTGGCCTGGAGAACAGCTGCTGCCTGTTACTAGGTAGAGAGGCATGTCGAAGTAGGGTGCCCCCTACAGACAACACATACACACAGAGACAACCACACAACAGAGGGTTAGTGCAAGCAGATGGAGGTTAGAGAAGAGCCCTGGGTGCATCCCAAAGCTGAGGAAGGTGATCAAAAATAGGATGACTAATATTTGCAGTGAGGACTCCTCGATTATTTTCTTTTTTTTGATCAACTGTATTTATAAAACAATTTTTTCAGGAGAGCACACTGGAGATATTTACTTCCCTCTGAGGCGTACATGCAATTTAGATTTAAAAAAGGGTTAACTGGTTTATCTATAGTCATCAACATTTAGTTCCAATACAAATTGAAAAAAATTGAAATCTTGCATTAGTAGCCATTTGGGATTGCTCCATATCCACAAAATAGCTTTATCTAAATACTCCCAAAGTGTTACTTAGAGACTAAATTATTATCACAATTCTTCCTTTCTGTGTTCTGGTTAAATCTGGTTGCTTGGACAATAATAGATTTGCTGTTAGATAGTTCAGTTCTGAAATCTGTAAACAGTTGAAGCTAAGTCTCCAGTGAGTCCCAGACTCCGGTAACTACTAAATTTGCAGGTAATCTAAAAAAATTACCAATCTAAGAGAATACTCTCTTAGATTAATTGATCCTGTCTCAAAAATTATCAAAAATATACCTGAAAATGGTCAAAAAGCAAAGCATACACTGATTATCTCCTGATTGTTTTCTGGGCCATACTTGAAGCAGATTTCTCACTTAGTCGTGTCTGATCTGTGATCTGTGTTCACCTATCCATTCAATCCATTCATGCAACAGGATGAATTCCTGGTCTGATCAACAAAAGACCTCTACACACTGATCCAAATTTTCAATTCAAAGTTTTGTGCGAGAACACGCCTCGATTGAAAACGCCTAGGTTACTTGCGTAACCCCACATTCCCTGAATAGGGAACGGAGACGTTAGTCGGGATTAGACCACTGAATGGGAGCGAATCACCGTGAGAGCGACTGACGAACATATTAACGGGCAAATTAATTTGCAGGCGAAGGTGATTGATCAGCAATCAGCCGGGTATAAAGCCGGGCGTGCCTAAGCCTCAGTATGGAATTTTCCGAGGAGCTGGACCTACTTACCTCCCAGCGACCTCAGATCCATGACTTCAAGGGCATGGCGAAGGGTAACGTCTCCGTTCCCTATTCAGGGAACGCGGGGTTACGCAAGTAACCTAGACGTTCCCTTTCAGTCGGTCCCGGAGACGTTAGTCGGGATTAGACCGACTGAATGGGAGCCCTTTAAAGGGCCATGCCCGAAGTCCGTCCAGACAGGCCGGCACTAAACACAAGAGAGGGGTTAGTAAGGCCGTAGTACCTGAATGGGAACTCCTTCTGCCCCTGCCCGGAATACTCATTGACGGGGAAGTCGTCCAACACTGAGAGCTTAGCTGTACTCGGTTGAGCTGACGACCAGAAGGAGGCACCCCTCGACCCGCAGGGAGGAGTGGCGGAGATCGCGTCGAGGCCCGAAGGGCTACCAGCGGGTCATCGTTCTGCAAGAGAAAATCGGCAGAGACGGAAGTCATCGTTACGCGCCAAGGCAAGGGGAGTAACGGAACGGGTTCATACTAGCCACCTGAAGGGGGAGCTGTAAGAGAGACATAGAAAGGGAGCACCAAAAAAGGGACTCCCAGATCTGGACCCTAGTTCTGCAGGGGCCAGGCCGAGGCAAAGCCTCCACTACAGAACCTAGCAGCGCTGACTGCTCCGCTCAGTCAGATGCTGGAGGGGGGAGGATGAGAGAGCCGCCCGAAAGGGGGGAGCTCTTAAGGAATGTACTTCTCCGATGATGAGGAGAGTACTGCAAGCGTACACCCCCACCGTCCCCTAAGGGTGACTGCCACCACACAGGACCGCAGAGGGAACGGTGCCTACGTCGAGGTTGTAGAACCTGACAAAAGTATTGGGTGTAGACCAGCCCGCAGCTCTACATAAGTCGGTGAGTGAGGCCCCTTTAGCCAAAGCCCACGAAGCAGCAAAGCCGCGAGTGGGGTGGGCCCTCAGATGGAGAGGGCAGGGAACCTCACACGCCTCATAAGCAAGGCGAATAGCTTCCACTACCAGTGGGCAAGCCGTTGCTTGGAGACCACGGAACCCTTACGCTGGCCTCCGAAACAAATGAAGAACTGCTGAGAGCAACAAAGCTCCCGGGTTCTGTCCAGGTAGACCCGAAGGGCTCTAAGGACATAACGAACCCTGGGCTGGATCTGCCTCCTCCCGGGGCAGAGCTTGCAGGGTCCCTGGTCCCAGAAGGGGACAGAAGGGACCTTGGGGATGAATCCGGGCCTGGGCCTGGGGGTAACCAGGAGGGCCAGGGTCGAATTCCAGGCAGGATTCGTCGGCGGACAGTGCCTGGAGATCTCCCACCCTCTTAATTGAGGCCAAGCAAGCAGGACTGCGGTCCTCAATGAGAGGACACGCAGCTCCGCAGAGTGCAAGGGCTCAAAGGAGACTTCCGCAGCCCAGACAGGGCGACGGAGAGGTCCCAAGAGGGAATAGAGGGGGGTCTAGGCGGTCTAAGACGCCTAGCTCCCTTGAGAAATCTCACCGTCAGTTCGTGGCTGCCCACTGATTTCCCTTCAACCCGAAGGTGGAAGGCAGAAATAGCGGTGGCGTAGACCTTGAGGGACGAAGGGGACAGCCCCCGATCGAACCTCTCCTGGAGAAGGTCAACACGGTTCTGATGGGGCACGCCCCAGGATCTTCCAGACGGAAGGAACACCAATCGACGAACCGACCCCACTTGCCAGCGTAGCACGCTCGTAGAGGGTGCTAACGCGTGGTCTAAAGTTCTCACCCCAGAGGGTGGTAGAGGCTCGGGGTCCACCGCGGACAGATATGCCATACGTGTAGGGCCCAGAGGTCTGGCCGCGGGTGCCTGTATCCACCCCCCCCCCCCCGAGTCGGAGATCTGGACTCAGAGGGATCGGCCAGGGGGGGGCTGTCACGAGCGCAGAAGGTCTGGGAACCAGACTCGGATCGGCCAGAGGGTGCGACCAGGAGTAGTTCTCGCTTGTCCACCCTGACCTTGCACAGTAACTGTGCTAGAAGGCTCACTGGGGAAAACGCATATAAGCGTTTGCTCCGGGGCCAGCAGTGTGCCAGCGCATCTGTCCCGAGAGGAGCCAGGGACAGGGAGTAAAAAGCCGGCAATGGGTGTTCTGCCGGGAGGCAACAGGTCTACCTGGGCCTCGCCGAAGATATCCCATATCTGCTGAACAGCCCGAGGATGGAGCCGCCATTCTCCCGCCGTGGGGTGAAACCTGGACAGCGAATCCGCGATCTGGTTGCACCCGCCGGGGATGTAACAGGCTTTGAGCGACAGAAGTCTGCTCTGCCTCCAGAGGAGCAGTCGTTGGGCGAGGTAGTGCAGAGCACGGGAGCGCACACCACCCTGGCGGTTGAAGTACGCTACTACCGCAGTGCTGTCGGTCCTGACCAGCACGTGCCGCCCCCGGAGGAGCGGGCCGAAGCGCCGCAGCGCTAGGGTGACTGCAACTAGCTCGCGACGGTTGAAATGCCAGCGAGAAAGCCGTCCGATCCAGGAACCGGACTCTCGGTGGGAACCGCACACAGCGCCCCAACCGGTCTTGGAGGCGTCGGTGGTGACCACCATGCGGTCGGGGGGACTCGAAAGAGGCACCCCGGACCGTAGGAAGCACTCCGAGTTCCAGACCTTCAGGTAAGGGAGCACGCCTGTCGTGGACAGACGTAGAGCTCCCCGGCGCCATGCCCAACTCGGAACTCGCGAGAGAAGCCATAGCTGCAGTGGCCACATACACAGGAGCCCGAGTCGAATGACTGGGGCTGCGACTGCCATATGCCCCAGGAGCCTCTGAAATAACTTCAGTTTGGCCACTGGTCGAGGACACCGCGGAAAGAGCGGTCAGCAAGGCCCTGGCGCGTTCTACCGATAGTTGCGCCAGCATGCTCTCGGAGTTCAGCTCCAACCCAAGAAAGAGATGACCCTCACCGGAGTGAGGCGGCTCTTTTCTCAGTTGACCTTCAGACCCAAACGGTTTAAGTGCGAAAGCACCTTGCCCTTGTGTCGGATCAACTGGTCCCTGGACGAGGCTATGAGAAGCCAGTCGTCGAGGTAGTCCAGGATCCGAATGCCTGCCCGGCGGAGCGGGGCTAGCGCGGCCCTGGCGACCTTCGTGAAGGCGCGAGGGGAGAGGGCAAGACCGAAGGGTAGGACCTTGTACTGGTATGCATGGCCCTCGAAACAGAACCTTAGAAAGGGTCTGTGTCTCGGTACCACTTCTACCTGAAAGTACGCGTCCTTCAGGTCGATTGTTGCGAACCAATCTCCAGGACGGATGCACGGTAGAATGCAGCGGATCGTCAGCATCTTGAACCGGTACTTGGCCAGGTGCCGGTTTAGACGCCTCAGATCCAAGATTGGTCGCAGCCCGCCTGATTTCTTGGGGACCAGGAAGTAGGGGCTGTAAAACCCACGTTCCATATCGGCTGGGGGTACCGGCTCGATCGCGCCTTTGCTCAAAAGGGCGTCGATCTCCTCTCGCAGGAGTGAGGCGCCTGTTCGGGGAACAGGAGTGTGAAACACACCTCGAAACCTGGGGGCGGACACGAACTGAATCGTGTAGCCCTGCCGGATTGTCCGGACCACCCACTGTGAGACCCCGGGAAGCTTCCGCCAGGCTCCCAGGTAAGCTGACAGGGGTGTGGTCGGGACGTGCCGATGGTCCCCACGGCGGGGCCGCCCGGAGGCGGACTTGTGGGCGGAATCACCAGGGACGGACCCTGGGAGATGGTCAGATGAGGGCAGGGGTGGTGTGCCCCCGCGCTCTCTGCCATAGCCAGCGGAGCTCGCGCCCAAGTTGGGATCTTCGTCGGAGACCGAGGAAGAGGAACCCCAGAGCGCAGGGCATGCGAGTCCACTATTCTCGGGCAGGAAGTGAGATCTATCTTGACACAATAGGTGCTGCCGTCCCGCAGGACGGCAGCGAGGAGTGTGTGGTGGACTCCCCCCCCCCCTTGGGGGAGCTGGGTCGATGACAGGACCCAAAGACAATCTCATATCCTCCCAAGTTGCCAACCTCAGGGGAGCTTCACTAGAAACCCTCGTCTGCTTTCGAAAACCTCCGAGGTTGGCTCCGTCATCCGCATGCAGGGGTTTTCCCCAGACTAGAGGTCGAAGGAGTAAACCATGGCGGGAGACGTACTCTTTGGCAGCGAACAGGCGGAGAGGGTTCCGGCACAGAAGCAACGCCCGCTGCTTCTGGCATGGAACTATACCCAGACCCTCCGCCTGCCTCCTGATCGTGGAGACCTTTGACGAAAATCTCCACGGGGACGCCAAAGAGGCCATCCGGGGAGACAGGCGCGTACGGAAGCCGAAAATCGGTCCTCGGGACGCATTGAAGCCTGCTCGAACCACAGATGGCGTTCCTGGACCACAAGCGTGGACATCGCGTGATCGATGTTCAGCACGGCTGATCTTGTAGCACGAGGCGACAATCAGCGGCTGAAAGCGAGTCTCAGAGAGACTGCTGGTCACCACCACCCTGGTGCATGTCACGGAGGACCTGTAAGGTCGCCATAGCATGCAATGATGCAGCCGATTTACCCGCAGCTGAATAAGCTCTCATCATCAGGGCTGATGAAAACCTCCCAGCTTTGGCGGGAACACCCGAACGAAACCGCCAAGCAGCAGCGCTGTCGGGGTAAGCACCGCGACAACCTGCCCACTCGGGGAATCGAAGAGTAGCCCGCATCTGCTGCATTGACCAGAGTGGTGAAGAGGGAGGAGCTCAATCCCCTGACAGGCAGGGGAGCCTGCCAGAATTAATGAGCTCCTCGTGCTTCTCGGGAGAAAAGGCACTAGCGGTATGCGGGGAACCTGTCCCGGCGCCTGCCTAGCCACCAATTCTCCAGCCGCGACAGCATCGAATCGGGGGGGGAGGAGTCACCTCCCGCCGATCGAGGCTGCGGCTGTGAGAGCACCGCGAACGCCTCCGGCTCCAGCTCAGCTGCAATCCCGGAGGAGGCAGCGAAACTGGAGAACCGAAAGCCGCGCCCCTTCCGATGCTGCGTGGGAGAGCAGATCGTCTACAGGATCATACGAGGTACCGGGCGACACCGAAGCGCCGTCCGATTCACCCGCAGACCAGACGGGAAGCACGCTCGGTGTTTGGGGATGACGCGAGGAATCACCTGACGCCGCTCTACCCAAAACTTCCGCGTGCGACTCAGCAGAGTGCTGCAATGCAAACACTCGCGCTTCACGAGAGCCACGTCGGTGTGCTGGAAACCAAACACATCGCGCAACTCCCGTGACCGTCTTTTCGACGAGAAAGCCCACAACAGCCAGGAATAGTGCACGTTTGCTCATCGTGTCGTGAAAAATGGACAGGATTCTGAGAAACCGGCGGAAACACACTGGACAGGCTTGCTTGCTAAGATCTGAGGAGCCGGCGTGGTGGCGTGCTAATTCTGGGACTTAGCAGAGGTCAACACCAATGTGCCAAAGGTAAGCAACCTACTAATCTTGCAAGCTGGTAGCGTCAAAGTTAGGAGAGAGAGTCACACTCAGTCAGCCCCGAAGGAAAATTGCATACTGGTGGCGTAGGCACGCCCGGCTTTATACCCGGCTGATTGCTAGTCAATCACCCACGCCTGCAAATTAATTGCCCGTTGATATGTTCGGCAGTCGCTCCCACAGGTGATTCGCTCCCATTCAGTCGGTCTAATCCCGACTAACGTCTCCGGGACCGACTGAAAGGGAACTATTTGAGAGCTAAATAATGGCATTCCTATGGTAACCAGTTGCAGGGAAACAATGCTTACCTTCTCAAAAATGTGACTTATTCTTGGAATACTTATGGAAAAGTGCTTTGGTCTCTGGGACTACGGTGGTTTGACGCAACTTACCAGAAAAATGGCTTTACAAAAATACTTCAGTTCTGTAATTTAAATGTCATGCATTGAAAACACAATGCTTGCGCTTGTAGAGAAAACAGATTCTGACTTATTGTACATTTGAAAAAAATCCATGAGTTATTGCTTTATTTAGCAGATGTGGTGTTTGTTGCACAGACACAATTAACACCATATTTCACCTTAGTTATTGATTGCACTTTAAATGGAAATCGGGGGTCTGGTGTCATCGGATCAATATTTAATAATCTTTGAAAAGAACAATGGTTTTGCAGGACCTGATCTGGACAATTGTTTTAGCTTTCTAACTGCTTGCAATTTATTGTTCCTTTATTTAAGAATCGCACATAACACAATATTTGACTAGAGCATTAAACGATTGCCGCTATCGCCATGCTTTTGATCCAATACAGCCTCCACAAGGAAGGGAGGCAATGCATGCAATGTATTGTTGATTCAACAGAAAATTGTACCTTTGACCAGACCATTGACAACTGTTTTGTTTATATTGCACTCCTGTGTGATCTACTAAGCTGTTTGTTCTTTGTGCGAGACATTAGTTTTCTATCAAGATTGAGAGGCTTAGAGAAAATGTTCACTTTTATGACTCTTTTACTTCTTGCACTATTTCCTGGATCTCATAGCTCTGGAGATACTGGTAAAATATGTTTCCATCTGTCAGTTTTCATCAGTCTTGCTCAATGCTTGAACATCTTATAAGGTGAACATTCTTTTCACAAGATTTGGGAAATTGAAAGTTTTAGTGCTTTACGTTACACTCATTAACACTTTGAGATAAACTCCCTCCAGAAAACATTCCATCTAGTTCTTTCTATGTTTGCGTGTCTTATAAAAGTCTACATGATAGATGAGCAGATGAATTTGATGAACTGATGCAACAAGATGTTCTAATCTCCTTCAGGGAACAACATATACCATTTGTTTCATTTTACTGCATTTCAGTTTTATCAGAATCTCTAAAATTGTGCTTTTTACATACAATTTGGCTGCAGTTCATCATAAAATTTGACGCATTATCAACATCGGAAGTGTACAATTTATAAATGGTTCAAAATGATACAAACTCAAGATAATCTGCATTCATTATTTTAAATGAGGCCCCACTTTAAATTTCAAGTATAAAACATTATCGTTAGAAGAGACTGGATCTCCTGGAAGCCATTGCTATAATAATAATAATGAAAACATGAAATTGATTTGGAAAAATCACTGCTAGTGTCCTGGGATTGACTGTAAGCGGCTACTAGTCCCACCTATCATAAATTCAGAAGTTTCTTTTCCCAGACGGCAAACTAAAAATATCCCAGCCTGAGATACACAGAAGTCTCCGATGGCTATTTGATGGAGTGAAACCATCAACTCTGTCCCGGTCCAAGCAGCAACGAGGACACCAGCCCTGTGGGTCTTATATCGTCCTCCCTCTTCATTTATAGCCAAATTTTCACACCAGCCAACCTCTGTTTGCCCTCTGACTCACTTCCTGCTGTCCCTTTTGTTTCCTCTCTTGTCAAAAATTCTCAGATCGAAGCTGGCTTCTCTGGAGGCCCGGTGTGTGGAACGGGGGCTTCATGGAGCATCTAATTGGAAAGCTAATGTGTTTGTTTGCATGGTTATGGGGACGTGACTCACCCTGCCAGCTAGCATGTAGCCTAGCTAGTGTTGTTTACTGAGTTCAAGGCACAAGATGCCGCGGGCCCTAACCTCCTCCCACTCTTGAATTTCATGCATTTAAATATTAAACACAGAGGATGGGATTTGATAAATATTGTGGGGTTGAAATATTTTAAATGGGTTACACTTATTCCAAAGGCTCATAAATTCACAAAAGTGTGGAAGTGCAGGTGGGTTACCAACCTTTGTATTGTGTTCATTTAATGAATTCATTTAGGTAGAATGAGTGGATGGATGCAGATGTAAACCACGTTGTCAGTCAGCACCACCTAATGAGTTCCTTTTTTATTGCAAGATGGCAGCCGACCATCCAAGCTCAAATGGGCTGAAAGTACACTATGAACTACATTGTTGCAGACGTACATTTAAGAGTCACAACATCTGTTTTTATTGCTCTTCAAACATTTCAACTTCAAACCCACCGTCAGCAGTATATAAAGATGCTTTGGTCTCAATTGATGGTGTTCATGACTATGACCTCTCACAATTGCCTCACCAGCTTCATCTCGCTTCATCTCGCTTCATTTCACCCTCGCCATTCCCTGGACCGAGAGCCATGACCCTCATTGTTCTTGACAGGCTTTTCAGTAGAATGTAAGATAGTGACATGTTGAGTGGTCTCCATCAGAGAGAGGCATGTGATGGATCGAAGAATGGGAATGTTTGACCAATCAGGGATGAGCTTTAAAGCAGGGCACTTGGAGGAAATGAAGGGAGTAGAGAAAGCTGACATTGCAGAAGCACAGCACATTTGAGCGTGAGCTGGGGGAGGAGGCACCTGGGAATTGTGGGAGATGCTCTGTGTGTTAAAGCCACCTACATAAAGCAGTGTGTGCTTTTGTATATTTTAAATACACACAACTTGGTGAGGAAGGAGTGCAAACATTTTTAATCTTGTTAAAGAAAAGATTCTCATCACGAAATAAGGGAAAGTTTTATTCTTTAAAATACTTTGCCAAAAAATAAACAGTTTGATTAAAGATTGTGAATTTGTCTTTCACACAAAGTCAATTCTTTAAAACCAACTATAAATACCCTTGTGGAAAGAGCAGAAAATCCACCTTTTTTTCACTCGTTTAATTAAGTTGCCGTAGCAGCATCTGTCAGAAATCTACTTATCACCTCAGTGAACAGTGAATAGATGTTCACATGGAAATCTAGAGTGAGTAAATTGCAGATTATTTTCTACTAATGGGGAAGAAAAAACATGTTCTGAAGGCTACAACATGCTTCAGTGCATATCGTCTTTAATCCGGTAAAAGCCTCTTCACACTGAGCTTGATTCGAAGCCATTTATGAATCCTCGATAAACTGTTTTCAATGGAAAGTCGGTATTTTTCAGCATTTCAATAGAATATGACTTTAAAAGGTTATCAAATGATCAAGGTCTGCTTTATCTTGCATTTTACAATTGTTTAATGGTTCACCATTTTCTACCTTAAACACATTTTAATTGTTCCTGTGCAACAGAAACTTTCATTTATTTTCCAACTCGCTTATTCCCTTTCGGGGTCTCGGGAGTCTGCCACTGCCTTTCTCCAGGGCACATTGGGCAAGAGGTGGGGTACACCCTGGACAGATCACCAGTCCATTATTACACTTTTTCTTTTTATTCATACCAATATTGTACCTCGTTTAAATTTATTTTTCACCTTTTATTTTCAAATTTAAGATAATACTGAAACTGTCTCTCTGCTAAACTTAATTAATCTCCAATTCACCTTTTCAATTATTTGTTTTTATTATTGCATTCGCTTTATTCTCAAAATTTGAAAATCTCCAAATTTTATCTCATATAAAGTACCGTAATATTAAATATAAATGTGGAAACCTAAAGCATTTTTTTCTAGCGTAAAATAAAATCCTAATTATAGCTGAATGAAAAATTGTGCCAAACTGTCCAACACAATACCTAGCTACATTTCAAATATAACTTTGCTTTTTAGTTAAAGCAAAATGAGTGCCTTAAATCATCTGTAAAGTTGCCAAGTTTCTCTTTAATTGCCCCCCGAGCTGTTAAAACTTGTGCAAGAAAAACAACTAATGTGTCTCATTAAAAAATAGACTTGAGAGAAGACCTGATGGCGATGTTGGTTAACCCTCAGTCACTCTAAACCTTCTGTCACAAATTAAAAGATAAATATTGATTTAATGTAAGTTTGTTGTAATGCATTTAGCCAGTTTTATCTTAATAATGAGTGATGGTGGTGTTCCCTGAGGAAAACATTGGGATGGTGCCGTTGTTTTGGATGTTGAAGCTGTTTCTCTGGCTCTGTGTAGGTCTTGTAGGGCTTTGTGTGGTTGCTGTGGAGTATCTAGTGCATCCATCATGAACACCCCCTCAGTCCGGGCCGGAGAGGAATGGTATTTTTGCCACAGTATCAGAGCCTCTGCAGGTGCCTGATGAATGAAGCCTCTGTGACGCTGGCGCTCCTCATCCCTCTTCCGGCACTCTTAGCATTAGCACTGATCTGCTCAGACTGATTATGAATGGCTCGGGTCTGGCACTTAGCAATTGCCTTTCCCAACATGAGATGGATTGAATGTCTTCCACAGGTCAATGGCTAGATGTTGCCTGTGCTTGTGAAGAAGCCCGACCATGTTAGCAAAGAGACAGGCGTCGTTTTTCTCTTGGTGTTGGTGCTGCACTGCAGTGGTGTTATGTCTTGGTTAGTTTAGCTCGCGAGCGCGTGGGCCTCTTTCGACAAGGCCATTACTGAGATGATTGCAGTTGTTTGGCGGCTCGATAGACAGGGTTGTGCTTGTCACCTCACAGTAATATCAGGTGGGTTGGATGATGTCCGGAGGGTAGTGGTGGACAAAGGTTGTCCAGTCTCAGCTGTGGTGAACTTGTGCTGGTCTCAGTCTGGCCCTCAGCTTCACCTCCAATTGATATTCACATCACTAGCAGATTTGGCACCCGTCCCCGCCTCATGTGTTACATGCCTAACCACAAACAGGAGGGAGATGAGCCCCATGCCTTTGGTGAATATAGTCATAGAATCATTCTCACTCTATAATCATTTTTGCATATTTGACTGGTTTGTAATTAACTTTTATCCTTTGAATGTAATACAAAACCTGCTGACCACACCGAGTGAAAATGCAGGTCTCTAACTGTGTTTGCCTACAAACTCACAAAACACACAAACAAAGGGTAATGAGGATTTTTGTCCCTGAATAATACTTTTTTAGACACTACGCCCTTACAGAAATGACATGTATGCTTTGATTGATTGATAGCTAAGTTTATCAGAAGATTGGAAACGTTTTTTTTTCCCAAAATGGAAAAATGACGGCTGTCATCTGCAGAAAATTTTTTGAATCGTTTAATAATCATTCAACGAAGACAGAACAGAATCAGGCCATTTTCCAGCTGAATAAAATAACATCGAATAACATCGAAGCAGTGAGTCCAATGTTTGCTTTTGGGTTCTGACAGTGTTTAACCATTCTATTCTGGAAACAGCTCCATTTTTTATTTATTTATTTATTATTATTATTATTATTATTATTATTATTATTATTATTATTATTATTATTATTATTATTATTATTATTATTATTATTATTATTATTATTATTATAATTAAATGGTTGCCTTGGATTTATAGCGTTTTGTGAAAAAAAGGGCCAAGGAGTTGTTGCATTTGGGGGAGGGGGGGCAGTTATTTTTAAACAAATCTGGATTTGAAAATGTTATGTTGGTATTACTTTGAATATAAACTGAATGACTGTGGACAAGATGTACTTTACACTGACAGCATTATTAATAATATTTTAACATTGATGCAGTACATTCACTTTTTTGCTGGTAAAATGAAATGCTTTAACCACATGAAACTTGCTTTTACTGGTAATGACTCGTGGCACCTTTTCATTCAGGGCAGAATTGCTGTTTCTTTCACATATGTGAAGCCCAGCAAGCCATCTGCAAAATGCTTCAATGAACTTGTGTTGCCAACAATATTCATTAGAAAAACAGAAAATTAGCCAAGGTCGACCTGCTTTGCCTTGTACATATGTTAATCAGTACATTTAATCAAAAAACACTTTATTTAAATTGTAAAGGAATGTAGATACAAAGGTCAAAGAAACATTATATATATATATATATATATATATATATATATATA